>UELW01000045.1:1665171-2126559 GCA_900490495.1 Danionella dracula | reverse complement strand
TCTCTCGTCCTCTCTCTCTCTTTCGTTTTCTTCTTTCTCTCCTCTCTCCCTCCCTCCTTCTTTCTTCTCCATCTTCTCTCTCTCTTTCGTCTTCTTTTTCTCCTCTCTCTCATTTTCTCTCCCTCTCTATCTCTCTCCCTCCCTCTCTCTTCTCTGTCTTATTCTCTTTCCTTGCTCTTGCTCTCTCAAGGCATTTTCATTTTCATTGACATCGTGATTAAAATCACTATAATTCAGTGATTTTTTAAATAATAGTGAATTCAAAAGTCCTGCACAGGAATTAGCAGGAATTTCCTTAAATTTTTGTCTCCATAGATATATACTGTGGGCATCCCCAGGATGAGGTTAACGGCTGAAATGCGCCTGCAATTTCCACAGAATTTCCACAGAAAGGTGTTGCCTTGCGTTTAAGAAGAAAACCATGAGTAAGCCTTGCGTGTCCTTTCAAGCATCTAGTTTGCCTGGAATCTCAAAGTCAGTTCCTGACCTTTCACTTCACAGTCACAGTTTCAGTTCAGTCATCATGCAACACACCTGAGTACACTAATTAAGATCCTCTTGGCTTGTTTAAAGCTACTGTTACGACTAAAAACCAGCAGGGGCCGAGTCCTCCAGGAATTGACTTTGAAGCCCTTTATTCTAAGCACACCAGGTCCCTTCTCCTGTCAAAAACTTCAATCTCAAGAAAATCGGATAGTGTAAAGTAGACTCGTGACATGTCTAGAGCGTACCCTTAAATAAAACAGCAAAGTTAATCTAGTGTTCCTCAGCTTCCAATACTTTAGCAGAGTATTCACCCGACAAAAGAGGACAGGAAGATGCATCCATCCGCTCACAGAAAAAACAACAAATGCTGAGAGCTTCAGGAGCTGTAAACAAGCATCATTTAAGCTCAGAAGAAGGGCCACCAGCAGCCGCTGTCATTCCTCGTAAACCCATTCAGATCATGCAGAATATCTGCGGTAATAATCAGCTGCCCAAAGGCCTGTGCAGCCCTGTAATTGGAGCTCTTGTTCACATTGAGTGGAACACCTAACTGACCCTATATAAAATGCCAGTCCAGGGGCTACAGCGATATGTGCTTATCGTTTAGATTTGTTTTTTACAAAGCTGAATGTATTCCACCCAAGGCTTGGTCTGGGTCAGAAGTAGTTTACCTGCTCTAAGCCCTGAAGTGTGTGTACTGCATGCATGCATTTGAATGCTTGTGTGTGTCAGTATTTGAGACTTTTGACTGTAAGGCATGGATGACAAATACTGACGGAGCAGCACTTAACATAGCAGCGAGCGAAAGGCCCTCCAGCTCCAGCTGTGCTCAAAGATGTTTGATTCCAGTGATAGTGCTCATGTCTTCTCTCTTTAAATGCTTTATAAACACTAAGAGTACGAAGTGTTTTCAAGTGTTTATGCGTGTAAAATGAAGGGAACATTTTTGCTTTCAACAGAAAATGAATGCATTTATGGGTAATATTTTTGCCTTTAATTGAAAAAGTATACATTTTTGGATAATAATTTTTGCTTTCCCTTAAAAATGTATGCATTTTTGGGGACTATTTTATCCTTTCACTTGAGAATGTAGGATTTTTGGTGGAATAATTTTGCCATCACGTGAAAATGTATACATTTTTAGGGAGTATATTTGGTTTCACTTGAGAAAGTATGCCTTTCTGGTGGAATACTTTTGCTTTCACTTGAAAATTCATGCATTTCAGGAGATATTTTTGCTTTCACTTGATAATGTATGAATTTTTTTTAAATAGTTGTGCTTTCACTTGAAACTGTATGCATTTTGGGAACTATTTTGGCTTTTATTTGAAAATTAATGCATTTTCGGGGAAATACTTTTTTGCTTTCACTTGAAAATAATGCATTTTTTGGGAAATACTTTTTTGCTTTCACTTGAAAATTATTTAACTTTTGGGGAATGTTTTTGCTTCCACTTAAAAATGTTCGAATGTCACTTTTTAATTCAGAATTAAATTTAATTTAATTCAAAACTTTTGTAAGTTTGAGTTCTGCTATGGATTTACAGATTCAGACTTACACATTCAAATAGTTTTGAGATCATCCTGTCTCCATCGAGCTGTGATGTCCCTGGTGATAACTTTAAGAAAAAGATTAGTTTAAATGATGATTCATTTCAGCGACTCTCAGTCAATTCTCTCTGAGTCTACAAGCCAAGCACTTTCAGATTTAAAACTCAAACTTAATTTTTATTGAAAAGTTCTTAGTTGCACACCACATGACAAATCATTTTCAAAAAATCCATAAGAGCATATATTTACCATGTCTTACGCTTGTTTTTCATAGTTATAGATCTGAAATTTAAACTAGATCCTGTCTAAATCGTGGTACTGTACGAAAGATGGATCAGTTGCATCCAAAACAAGATTACAATGTAAGAAAATATCATATTGGTTTTTAATTTTCTTCTGACCACAAAGTTTACACAGCCTGTGGGTGTTTTGGCAATTAGGTGACCTGATTTAACATTTATTTAATTCATAAATTGGACCTGACTCCATGAAAAAGACAGTCTGACTTAAAAGGAGTGACGCTTTTCTGATAGGGATACGCAGCTAGAGACAAAATATCTGCCTCATGAAACTTATCTGCAAGGATGGCTTTCTGCATATATGCCCCACCTATGGAGGGATATGGGTACAGTTTTGGGAGTCGGTTCTGTCACCATGCGTGCTGCTGTTCTTTAAATCTTACGCTGAAAAGTAAAGAGAAAATCGGACTGAAAGTCGTAGTCTGTCTTTATTGAAATTATGTTGAAAAGTTTATTTTGAATCGAGGGATGAAAAACAACCACAAGCCTTCTGACATTATTCCTTCCATTAAAAAGCACCGTTCTTTATTAAACGACTTGTTTTGAGCTGACCTCTCTCTATCCCTGTGCTAGTGATGGCTCCGTAATGAGCAGTAAGGAAAAAAAGCCCTGCGAATTCATCCTTGACCTGCGACTACGCATCATTAACTTCATTTGTCCCTCTGCAATTAACACTGGCTGCTTGACGGCCCGTCCACTCCCTCGTTTCTTCCACACATCCATCTTTCCATCTCTCCGCTCTTTCAGGTTAACTCAAGCCCATTTCCCCATGCTGATATTACCCATCACCCATTCCTGCCCACCCCATTTGACCTCATTGTGAGGGATCACCCTCCTACGGCGGTCCCCAATTCCAGCTCAGACTCTGTTGCAGCCCTCTTGGTTGTCAGAGTGATGCTGTCTGACCCTGTCATCTGTGGCTGCCCGCTTACTAAAGAGTTGAAGGCCATTGGCCGCTCACAGGAGACGAGCCCCCTCCCCTGATTACTCTGACCATTGATCTCCCGCTCAATTTCAGTTCATTTACTTACACTAACAGGGCTCCGCTCTATACCAGTAAACCCACGCGGGTGGTTCTGCCATCAAACGTTAACCACTTTACTCCATTTTTTTCATTGACACATCTGCATAAGTTACCCAAGGAATGTTTCAAATAGAGTGCTTTACTTTAGAAAAGCCATTTTTTAAGAAGTCATTTTTGTGATGTGGAGCGGGTGGTGTCAGTTCACACAACATGGATAAGGAACACTTTTTTTAGTATTGGTGTATTAATCCCACAATTGAATCCTTACTCTGCAAGCCCAATGTTGTAACTAATTAATCAATTTGATTTCTATTAACTTAAAATGTTACAACAAACATATATATATATATATATATATATATATATATAATAAGATTAATTAGGATTGTTGAGAACTTTCTTGAAACTTGTGAGTCTGTGAAAAAATATTTTTCAAGTAACCAATTTTCCTGACACTAACGTTTTCTTTAATGCTGTAAAACCTGAGAAGAACTCAGACTGCTGTAATATGAAAAAGGGAAAAAAATCTATCAATGGTAACATTTTTTTGACAAAACAAGTGTTTTGAACATAAAGTTTTATACCCCACGTTTTTAAAGACTTTTTTATTTTTTTTGTGAACTACATACATATTTTTTTTTCACTGGATTGTAAAAAACAACAACTAAAGAGTTTAAATTGAAAATAATTTAATAAAGTTTTGGGGTTTTCTGAGAAATCAGGTCTGTTGTTAACTGTTGTTATTCCAGCACTTCCTGCTCCATCAACAGAACATAATTTTTGCTCTTATAATTGATGTACATATTCATACAGCGGTCTTTCTCGTCATTATTAGAACTCTTTATCTGCTAACATAAATAATGTAGTAATTATATAAATCCATGCATACAGAAATGTTATCCAAGCCCTATATTTCCCAGCAAGCTTGGCATCAGGTGACTTAAAAGATTGTCTGCCATAAGCTCTGGCTACCAAAGATTACAACCCACCCACACGCAAATGTTTGTGTGTAGAATGATATAACTCCGTAAAATGTGATACACTTTACGAACGAAGTTTATATTTTAAATTCATAATCCATAAGGGTACTTTGGGCATCAAGGAGCAGCAGTTTGGGAATCTGTATGCGCCTGCATAAAACATTAGATAATGGTCAACCACCAGTCATGTGAGCACACAGAGAGCACAAGACTGGGGAACACAAACACTACACGAGTGATATAGCGAGTTTAGCGAAAGATTTAAAACAATCACCAGTCATACGATCCTACCAGAATAACACACCTTTAACCCAGCTTTATCCAAAAATAAAAATACTACTAATAATAAATACACAGGGGTGGAAAGAGTACACAAATACTTTAGTGAAATGCACTCAAGTAAAAAAAAATGTTGCCAGTCTAAAAATCTACTACAGTTAAAGAAAAAGCTCACGAATAATGTACTCAGAGTACTTGAATACAATTCGCTGTCTTTCAGAAAACTGTAATGTCAATGAAAAAAATAATAAATAGATAATACCTCTAACCAATCATAATATTTAGGAAATTGTATAATACAATGTTTTCTTTTTTCAGTCCAACCATGAGTTAAAATGACCCAAAACTTTAAATGTTAAGTAAGAAAGAGTCAGTCACAACTTGCATCCGAGAAGATCAGGAGGGATATCATACTAGCTCAGTTAAACATTTTTATTTAAAGTTGTCCATTTACATAAACAGCTTCTACTGTTTAGGATTTTTTTTTTTGGAATTGCATTTTATCACTGGTGCCTAAAACATGTGGGTGAAGCATTTCACTTCTGGCTTTGCCAGAATCTATGTTCTGTCCTTCTGATTGAGAGGAGCAATTAAGTTGCTTCGCCCCTATTTTCTTCTTTATTATATTTTATTCTAATTTGAAAAATATTTTCTACTCAAAAAGCAGAAGTACCTGAAAATGCCAGAAGTGAGTAACTGTAATTCCTCCTCTGTAAATAATTACAAAATGGATCTGGCTGGATCTCATCGATCCGTTTTTGATTTTGAGAGGCACCCAGAAAAAAAACAACATCACCCAGAGGAAACCCATGCAAGAGCAGGAGAAGCACAAGCCAGGCCTGAACCAGCAACCTTCTGGTTATCGCACATCAACTATAACATTTCTTACTTATATTAGTGTGCATAAAAATGTGTCAGCTCACAGCTACCTGTTTAAACACAGACGCTTCTGTGACTATGATCCACTGATCCGACAAGCTTTGCAAATTTATTCCAACAGTCAACAGTGACCAATCACACGTTTGCGTCCTGACAGACCTGCATCCTGCCTCGGCCTCAGCTGTCAGAAGAAGAAAGGAAGCATAGACTTCACATCTGAACAGGGCATTTTTGCTGAACGCCTTGTTGATGGCAAATGACTGTTTTTAGACTCGCCGTTCCTCCCCGGTGACAGATTAATAGCTATCCCCTCGATATCATTATGACACAGTTTCAGCATCAAGGACAATCCAAAGAGCGATGGAGCAGAAATATGGAATGTAATATGTTTTTGTGTACCTTAGGGAGACAGCAGACCCATGCACAGCCAGTCTGTTTGAGAATGTCCCAATGGAAACAGCACTCCATTCACCAGGAAAAAAAAACTTTCTAGAGCTCAGTTCAATTTTCTTATGAGGAATCCTCTGGAAGATTAGAATCGAGTTAATTAGCTGAGAAACAATATTTTGAGTGTACGTGGGTATTGACTTTCATCTGTCCGACTGTGTGAGGCACCCAAGAACGATTTTGAGGAACGGATGGTGATGCTTATTTATAGCCGTTCTACTTTCCATCTCCCTGAAAAACATTATTAAACTTGAGGAAAAATTAATCAGTTAATCAGTTGTGCTGAAAAAGAAAGCCACAACTTTCTGTGTTGGGCATAGGGCTGGGTATTGACAGCTTTATTTTGATATCGGCACCAATTCGATACTTTTCAATACAATAACGGATCAATAGGATTAGCAATGAAAAAACGTAGATGAACATCAAAATAAACTTGATGAATTATATTGAGACTGTAAAAGCTAGCATTTTAATAAATGGTTTGCTTTCACTGTGAAGACACAACTCTGCTTCTATTGATGAGCATTATCTGTGTAATGTGGAATCCCAGAATGTACCTTTGTATTAAACTTGTTGTTGACAATAATTAGTAGAATATGTTGACTCCAGTAATGTGTTTTAAAGAAGCTTTTTCCCAGCTAACAGGAAACATTCTCGTATCATTCGCTAACGTTCTTTAAAGGTTGTCTAAATTCATCCATCCATCCATCCATCTTCATGTCGGCTTTTCCCTTTCGGGGTCGCCACAGCGGAATGAACCGCTAACTCCTCTGGCACATGTTTTATGCGGTGGATCCCCTTCCAGCTGCAACCCATCGCTGGGAAACATTCACACACTCATTCACACTTTAACACTATGGGCAATCGTTCTTACTCAATTCTCTTATACCGCATGTCTTTGGACTTGTGGGAAAACCGGAGCACCCGGAGTAAACCCCCGTGATCACGGGGAGAACATGAGAACTCCACACAGAAATGCCAACCGATCCAGCCGAGACTCGAACCAGCGACCTTCTTGCTGTGAGACGACCGTGCTACCCACTGCGCCACCATGATGCTTGGTTGTCTAAATGTTAGCGCATAACATTTCCAAAAAAATACAACATTCTAATAACGTTGAACTACAAATTTTATCTAAACAGCATTCTCAGAACACTTCTAGAACATTTTTTGTGAGTGATGACTGTTCAAAAAGCGTTTTAATAATAACAAAACGGGAGAAACTAATGTTTATGCAACATTAGCGGTAACATTCCCACGTTCCGGTAACATTCTTGTAACATAAATTTGCCAGCTTTGTGGGAACTTTGAGTGTGTTTTGCTAAGAACTCCTGATCCTCACTTCTTCCTGGTATTTACGACCTAACCTTACGACTCCTCTTGAGTAGATAAGGATCTTCCACTGACCCAACTGACCCAAGCACACAAGAATGAATCTGATTGGAGTTGTGCGTTGCTTATCTGTGAATGTTAAATTTGACCAGAGCCAGAAGAACTGTCAACGTTAAAAAAAAAAAAACGGAGTTGATTTCACTTCTAAAAGCTTTACTGATTTTTAAAAAACCTAATAAATGTAATTCAACAAAAAACTCAAATACAAAAAGATTATTTAATGCTCACAATCAGCTAATACTAATTTTCATGTATTCTTTACATTTTTTAAATGCCCTGTTATAGTTTGACATAGTTTTTTTATTGTGTCCTACTACCAATAGTGTTTTAAAGCAAGCATCTCCTCGGCCCACACGCTCTTGTTTCCCAGCAGACCCTTGTCCCGTTGGGAGGCTTGGATGTGCTGTTTTAAATGGAGGGTGATGACAGCACTATGATGGTGCTTTAACAATGGAGTCCTCTATGAAGGCTATAATTCTCTGACAGCAGATCCTGCTTTCCTCTTTTAAAGTCCCTCCACAAGAGGAAGTCCACTCACATTTATCCACACAAACACAGAGTCCCTGAGCTCAATCCAGCCTTTCTCCACACATCTAGTGAATCCAGTTGAGTCTGAAACACCTGCCCGGCCTCTCTGTTTCATTTCCAGTCACACAATGGATTTCCAGTTCTGAAGCTTGGCTTCAGCGCGTGTCTCTGCGGACATAAATGTGACCTTAAAGAGGTCTTCGTTTCTTTCCACTGCTTCTCCTCTGCCAGCTTTTCTTTCATAAAAGAGGATCAAGACTCGCAAATACTGTGCATTGATGGACAGCTCTCAACGTTATGAAAGAACCTTTGTTGGGATCTGATTTATCCTGACTCATCCATGTTTGCCATTTTTACTTAAAAAACTTAGTTTGGACATAAATGTGTGTACAAATGGTGTGTTTTGACACCAAACAGAACTGTGTTGTAGGATTGTAGATACCCGTCCACAAATATTGACCAGCATGAATACTTTCAGGTAGTTTTTTCAATGATTTGTATCTCCAAATAAACACTGTGTACAATTTAAGTTATAAATCTACACTCAAAAGCTTTCATTGTCCGTGTGGAAGAGCAACAGAGGGACAAGTGCTTAAGTTTTTCCTTCGAAGGCGAAGTCCCTGTACTATTTAAAAAAATAAATCAATGCCTTCCCTATCCAATTCGGTGCACACCAGAGTAGTGCAGCCTAGAACACTGTAAACCTGAATGTTGCAATTAATTATTCAATCGGATTTCTGTTAACCTGAAATGTACAAGTGTATATTAATTAACATTTTTTAGCAGTTAGAACTTCTTTGATATGTGTGAGTTTGTGAAATTAAAATTTTCAAGTAAGCTGAGCAATGTTTTTGTTTTAGGTTATACAACATAGCTCAACAAGCCCAATTATCAATGTAAATAGTTAATGCAGAAATAAAATGTGTTTCTGATGTTTGACCATTCATTATGGTGCTTTTTGTTCATGGTGATGGTACTCAACACTCTCGAGAGTGAGGACGAGTTATCGACATCTACTGGAGCGGAGGAGGAGGTCGTTGGGCACAACATGGACCGATACTTGAGGTTGGACTATCGATAGACTATCGTAAAAGAACTCGATGCTATAGTTAGATGTATTGACATTTTTGCACATCCCTACTTTCTATCCTTATAACTTTATAATTCTAAAATGTACATGCAAAAGAACATCCCTAAATGCACAGAAAATCACCCTGAAAACATGTTATTTGTAAAGGATTATAAAAGTGATATATTTTTTAGACTTGATTTGACATCTTCAGGGAATTCATAAAATAAATCCTGTAAAAAGATCAATGACTGAAGCCATGTTTAAATGTGTTAAACAGTAGCTAATATGACCGCGTCTTAAATCAATATAAAACTATTTTGACAGAACTTTATTTAACACTGCATTAATCATGATTTACAGTACAAGCGCTGCGTTGAACATTTAAAGTGAATAAATCCACATACACCTAAGTGGCTGAAAAACCTCACATTAATCACTCGGTTTTGAAAGTGAGCCGCACCACATGCTCTTCCAAAGGAAAAATGTGGATAGCCACTAAATTTAAAATTCAGATCGCTTTCCTTGGGGACTCCCATTTACAATGTAGTGCCGTAATGTATTTGTTGTCTTTACCACTTACCCCAGCCATTGAACATCATTAGATAATGTGCAGTTGAGGAAAAAAATTGTGTTTATCATCATTATTTGCTGTGGATGTCATTTCGGGGCCCCAGACTGACTTAAAGTGACTCCACTGAGCTCAAAATCAAAAACCCGGGTGCACCGTCCAACTCATCCCATCCATCATCGGACCTAGAAGATCATTAGTGGTGTGTTTATAGAGGAGAAAGCCAAAGTGTGAGATGACAGCCTGCGGAGCGATGTGTGGGGCTGTTTGTGCTCTTTAGCATCATTTGCATTGAAACGCGATTAAAGCTGTCGTGTTGAAGATGTAGCTCCTGATAAATCTAGTGATATTGTTAAAAACTTATTAGAAATCAACATGTGAGACAAATAGCACTTTAAATATGCCATAAAGAATAGTGTTTGATATCATACTTTATTTTATTTATTAGTTTTAAAATGCGTACTTTTAACTCTGACAAATAATAAAAAATTCTGTCTTATTCAGAAAGTCAGCCTAGACAAAAACATATAAAGCTTGTGACAATAACCACTTCATGATCATTCTATTGTACTTTTTTATTTAAGGGTTCATGAACTTATATATCTTTTGACATTCAAGAGCTGACTGAACGGTCAAGTAAAAAAAAAATAATGCTAAAATAACTAAAAAATAGTGCGATGGAATGCAGAAATAATCATATTTGTTGAGTTAAAAAGGTTTTTAGGCCATTTTGGATCTTGAAAACAAACCAGTAGCTTCTAAGAGGAAGCACGTATGGGAAACCAGGACTTCATGGAAGAGCGAGTGAGCAGACAGGTTCTAGCTTTTATTCAGTCCTTCATTTTCCAATTCTCAGATTATTAAGATTATTAAGCCACACCCAGATGAAATGGTCTCTTGGCTATAGGAATAAAATATAGTGAATTATAGATGAATTATCTATAATTCACATATGAAATGTAAATTTATTCATAAAATGTCGATGAATAGAACAAAGATTTTAAAAATCTGTTTATGACCCCTTCAGTTCAAATTTGACAAAACTATGTTTTGCCATTTGTTTTTTTCTACAATTCTAATGAATTAAAAAGACCAACATGCACAAACTTTAATAACTGGCATGTTTGTTGTTTACTAATTTAATTACTATTTTTGTCCAACAAGGGTCAGTTATTCTGGGACTAATGCAGAGTTATCTGAAAATGCCATGTTACATTATTTCAATTAACTTCACGAGGAACACTGCTCATCGTATCCTATTAGTTTACAGACTCAGCTTCTTAATTACAGCAGGGATGATGCATGTCTAGGTAATATTGGGCCAATATTATTTCACAAAAAGTAAATGCATCCATATGGGAAATAATAACGACTAACATCCTAGGCTTACTTTACCAAGCCCTAATATTTGGAATATTGGATTATGATTATTGAAGACAGTGTGCTATACAGACGCTGAACCCCGGAGTCAAATACCGCCCTGGAGCAATCTAGTGTTTTCTGTACTATTTTGTTTGTCAGACTCATAATAACTAATAGTTGCACTATATGAGACTGTTATGGACTCTTCTGTGCTACGTATACAAACAAGCATTAACATTACTTTACTGACTTTTTCACAAAGACCATTAAACTCAAAAAACATATCTTAAACCAAAAAAATCTCACAAAAAAAATTATGCGAAACCAAAAATCTCCCCAAATAAAAAAAATATAATCAGTAAATCCTTCCAAAACCCCTCATTTGAACTGAAAAAACTCACAAAATCAAACATTTGAACCAGTTAAACCTTACAAAAACAACAATTCGAGCCCCAAACTCCCATTATCACTTTTGAACCAGTAAAACCTTTCAAAAAACATAACTTGAAATAAAAAAACTCACAAAATCAAATATTTTAACCAGGTTAACCTGGCAAAAAAAATGTGAATTGAATCTAAACTGCCGAAAAAAGATGTTTGAACCAGTAAAGTCTTCAAAAAAAAACAATTTGAACCCCAAAACTCCCCTTGTCCAACCCTTGAACCAGAAAAACCTTTCAAAAAACATAATTTGAAACCAAAAAAACTCCCAAAATCAAACATTTGAACTAGTAAATCCTTCCAAAAATCCCTAATTTGAACCAAAAAGCATTAAAAGAACATACTTTGGACTAAAACTCCAAAACTCAAACATTTGAACCAGGTAAACCTTACAAAAAACTATGATTTGAAACTAAAATCTCTGAAAACAGTTATTTAAACATGTAAAACCTTCCAAAAAACACAATTCGAGTCCCAAACTCCCATTATCACTCTTGAACCAGTAAAACCTTTCAAAAAACATAATTTGAAACAAAAAAGACATCCAAAAAAACAATCATTTGAACCAAAAAGCACAATTTGAACCAAAAAAGACCTCTTCTGCGACCTCCCCACAGCTTCATGTTAAAATGATCTTGCTGTACGTTCAGATACCCCGTTACCCATAAATAGGTGCATCTTTCATCACTTTCTTTCATCTCCCTCCACGCAAGCTGCTTCTCTCCGTCTATGTAATAGAGGTGGACTGCATCTGGCAGCCTGCTGGCCCCCCTCTCTCGCTCGCAGGCAAATCTCCCTGAGCCCTTCAGAGCGCAGCACGAGCCGCAGTCTGCAAGCAGCAATCGAAGACGATGGCTCTCTGTTCCCCCGCTCTCTGCTGCCCGCCATCCTCACACGCCTTTGTTTACAGCCTGGAAGATCTTGACATATGCCTCGAATCATTTGCTTGTGGTGAGCTGTGTCCCTTTCTACGTATGTGACAGCTGCTGTCTGCCGATCGAGATGGGAACACACAGACTCTTTGTTAGTCCAGCTTTTACACATAATTTTATAGCTGCACGGGAGTATTTGCAGTGGTTTGGGTCCATCATGCAACCAAAAATTTAGAAGTTATTGTAGACGTCATTGTAAGAAGACAAAGCTGTTTAATCCATTGAAGATTCTAGAAAACATCAGAATTATGCTGATAATGCACTTGTTGAATAGGAGATAGGTTCGCTTGAGAGAATTCCTCCCTAAAACCAACATTTTAACAATGAAAATCACAATTTAACAATGAAAAAACTCTAAACAACAACAAGTTGAACCTTCAAAAACACCTCTAAAACCATAATTTGAAGAAAAACACACACACACAAAAACTAACATTTGAACCAGCAACACTTAAAAAAAATAATAATATTAATAATTTGAACCCAAAAAATAAACTCCCAAGATCAACATTTGAACTAGTAAAACCTTCCAAAAACATCTTTAGAGAATGTGTAATAGTGACATCTACAATAAATATGAATGGTGATAACGCCTTTTTATGAAAATGACATCTTTGCCCCTTTCTCATCATTTGCCCACCTAGGAGCCATTTGTGTGCCTGTTTTTCAAAATTCAGAGGTTGTTTCATATTTTTCTTGAGAAAATCTTCTAGGGAAACATTTAGACAGCAGCCCACATGTGACCTGTATCTGCTATTCTCAGGACAGTCTGAACAGCTCAATTCAGATCTCTTTAAATTCGACTCAAGCCGCTTTCTGATGTGTGTCTGAATCTGATAAATAATCACATTTTTGCAATGCGAGCTCAGTCAGAACAGCCAGGGTTTAATCTGACTTATACGTCACTGTATAGGAACACGCGTCACTTTTCTGGCCGTGGGCAGAAGACAACAAAGCTGAAAGAAGTCAGTGGAAGGAAAGTAAAGTAACATAACTAATAAATATTTTTTGTCTTCTTGATATGATTTGGTTGAAATTAACTTAAAGAGAGACCCACAATTGTCTCGAATCTCATTTTTGTCCATGTTTACTTTCGTTTTGATAATTTTCTGTGCACATACATGCCGCACAACAAGCAGGATTGCGTTCATGGACAGAACGGATACAAGTCGCTTGTTGTGTGTACTGTGAACAAGCACTCAAAAAAAAGCAGATTTCATCATAAAAAAATGATCAGAATTGAGCATTAAGACATGCAGTCTGAACATAGCCTTGATGATTTCCTCACATTAAGTCCGAACCAGAAACACTTCGATTCAACCATCTAAAACTTAAATGCAGACATTTCTAGCAGTTCTAGTTTTAGAATTGTTCCTTCATTAAAAACACACCTCAAGTCATGCATGTTTGTGTTTTTCCATTTTTTTCTGGGCGCTCAAAACAACTCGAAGACTGCAGCCACGCTTATTGGCCAAAGCTCCATCCTTCGTCTCAATGAAGAGGAATTACGGGATATTAGGAGTCATTATGAATCACATCATGTATCCATACATTTGTGTTGTCTCTAATCCCTGACTCGAATGTTCAACGCTAGTCACAATGCATCAGAGAGTACGTACCGCCACCTAGAAGCTTCTGCCCAAACAATATAATAATTCTTAATTTCCTTTTACTGCATAAAGTATGTATGAATTATTAAAAAAATGCCACAAATAGCAAACCTAAATTAAAGCAAACGCTGCATAAAACCTAAGTTGAACACACCTCCAAACTTTAGAACACATTAGAATTAATGGAAGATCGACCTAAGAGTAATCACATCACGTCAAAAGAGCAAAATAATAACTTTCATAGAAAACTTCATAAAATGAACTCCACAAACACGTTTTAATTCACTCAACTTATCACTCTGACACAGCTCGACACAACATTGACTGAACATCATTTTAAATCCAGTCAACAACAGCTTTTGAGAATGTGAATTCAATTAAAACACATTAATTCAGTCAACTCTTTAAAAAAATTTAGCTGACTAAAAGTAATACCTTGACTGAAATACACCTTCAGAAAAAATTGAGTCAATAAACTTGGATTTAGTTGGATTTTTTACAATGTAGGTCCCCTTTACCAATCATTAAAAAAAGTACATAACTAAAATCAAATTCTACCCAAATTCTGAACACTGGTTTGCAGCAGCCACTGTGCAGTGTAACCAACTCATCGCCTTTCACAGAAAGAGGCTTTTGTCAACCAAAGCCATGATATCCACCATTATCAGCGATGCGTTGCTCATCCTGTCAACCCCTCCTCCCACTCAAAGCACCTCTAGAATAATAAAATGCCTGAACCAATTACCAGCTAAATGTTTCCAGTATCCAGATGTTGAGATGGGACTGCATTGGGGATAAAAGTCATGCATGCAAGAGAGGAAAGCGATGTAAAAATAGGTCATGGCGAGAAACGTCTGATTGCTAGAGCATGGCTGCAGCATTTCATGCTACATTAGTTTGCTTTTTGAAAGCTAATCTGTGTTTTCTGCTTAATTTCATGGAGGTGTAGAGTAGCTACCTAGTGCTGCGGTGGGGTGGTGGAGCGGTGTGTATTAAATCCCCCGTGAGGCCGCGTGCCTGTGGAGAACCAGCCATGTGCGTTCAGACGCTCTGTCTACATGCATAATGAGAGCGTTTGATAACTGTGAGGTGCCTTTTCGGGTTTATGCCACACTGCTGTTAGTTTATCACGCTGCAGTGCAGGTACATACCAGCTTCATGGATCTTTGCTCTCTTTTAAACAATGAAATGCTGTCATATTAAGATCGGCAAGAGTTAAAATGAACCCTGCTATGAATAAAATACTACTTAATGAATAAATGTTAAAATTACAGCAACAAGGCAGACCCTTACAGGATACGAGGAAACGAGAATCCACTCCGCTTGTTCCTCACTCTGCTTTTGTTGACTGCTGCTTGATGGGTCTAATATTAAAGAGAGATATAGGAAGTCGATTTTACAGTATGGTTACTGGTAAGTATTTCATGTATGACATTCTCAAGGGATTTTAGATCTAAAAAACTAAATAAATCCAGAATATAAATACATCCACAAGATGTTTAGCACATTAAGTTATACATTTTTTTTACAGATATTTTGCCATTCCATGCGCAGTGACAACCAAAAGTTCAAAGGTAAATGCTAATCCTGTCATGCAGCAGGTGAATAAACTAACCAATAGCTGCATTTCTTGTCAAAGACGGGTATTCACAATTTTTGGATACAAAAATAGTCTGTTCAGTAAGCTTGATCTTGAATTCTGACACTAATAAAGTCTGTCAAATGTCACAAAGAGAGACAAACCCTAGGCATTATAATGTGTTGACACGGTGATAAAAATGGGATTGCATGCAATAACCAAAGTGGGAAACTCCTGTTTTCTCTGTCGATTAATAACAGGAAGTGATGTCTCAACCAGTCGCTTGAGACGGACGCCAGACGGGAACAGGCTCTCAATTTTCTTCAGTCCCATCAAGTAAGCTTTGCAAAATTACTTAACATAAAAATGACATGACATTTAAGAATTTTAATTGAAAAAAAAACACCACAATCAAAAAGCTTTAAGGCTATCTAGTTTTTAATATTTAAATAATATTAAATAATATTGGTACTAGACCACCAAAGAAATAATAAATTATGTATTTATCATCAGACTTTTTTTATTTTGGAAAAACCTTTTATTTGAGAAATTATTGTATTTTCTCAGTTAGATACTCATGCCATGTTGCTAACTCAACGTAACGAGGAAGCTGCTAACGTGACTATTTAACCAGCTTCCCTACAGCTTGGTCATGATGTTAATCAATATTTAGTTTTTTGACTCTCAAATACATATATTGTCCACTAACCCCGTACCTTGGCAACTAAAAAGAAAAATAGATAACAATGGTGTTAAGTTACAGACTAAACAGACACCCAAGACACCTTGTGGCAGTTCTACCTACAGAGATCATTATCACTCAAGCCTTTTTGAGAGCCAGCGGGAGGTTTTGTGAATTAAAAGCATTTAACCTGACTCAAACAGAGCTGCATTTTCTGCATAATAACACTGGTGCCCTGAAGCTAAGCGCTAATCAACGCTGGGCTGCCTCCCTCTCCTCCATTCCTTTTTAATTGGACGTATCCAGCTGATTTGGCAATAGGGCCCCCTTACAAGTACTTACTAAGATCATTGATTTGAGAAATGATCCGGTAGACTGTAAGTTATGATTGGGTGGGTTTGTAATGGCATTAGAGGGCTGTAGCACTGATGTCGTGTTTGCTAATTGTGGCTAATTTACTGTGAAGTTTATCTGAGGTTGGAGATGTTTGGGGACTTCCCTAATGGTGCTTACGAGATCCATGGAATGCTTTATTAATAGCCAAGAAGATGGGTGCACACAGATCAGCGGAGTTAAAAATGTGCTGCTGCCCGGCACATCAGTGCAAGGTTATTCAGAAGAATGAGCTTAATTGGCCAAAAACTAAAGGACGTGCCCCTTCTAATGGGGTTCATTTGGGTGCGACTAGAATATGGGACACCGTCTGAGTGGTCAGAGTCTCTTTGTATTGCTGTCCTGAATGTTTTTAAACACCCAGACGGTCTTTTCAATTCTAAAATGTATGAATTTCTTTACACAGCTCTGTGTGAAGCTCCTTTGTGAGAGTATTATTAGTCATGAATGCAAGACACATTACCCACAAACATTTGAAAATCTTGAAGATAGAGAAATAGATGGTTGGCAAGCTTGAAGACAATCCAAATGCTTGGTTAAGAGGAACTTCAACTGCAATTTCATTTCTAAAACAGCAACTCACCCATAAGCCATAGAAAAAGGAGGTAACGGTTATCAATATTGGCCCAGTCCCAATTCTCTTATTTGATGCAGACTCGTGAACTTGATTTGCGCCTACTCTCAAAGTGTTCGATTCTAACCTCTGAAGTATGCTCATAGTCGGCGTACCATTTTTATGTATAATCCTGTACTTAGAATTTTTTTAGTGTGAAGGGTAACTGGGCATTCACACCCAGCGACAAACAAGCAAACAGAACGCGTCTCTCACACTTATCTGAAAGCTTTCAAACCCGGGATTCACTCACATGAAGACGTCCACTCCCTTCACTTACGAGAACGACGTGGATCTGGTCAGTTTTAACATGGGAGTGAATTAGAACCGTCTCACTCAGTGGCCATGCGAGGTACTGCAGTTGTCATTTCCTATTGCTCATCGGCAGGGAGAGCGGGAGGTTGTCCTTTGGAAAATACTAGTACAGGAAGGAAGAGGAGTACAATACGTTTGTTTTCCTGCTAAAGCAGGAAACTAGATAGCTATGTTTTAAAACATAGTCTGTGGTGAGGAAAGTGGTGGCGGTCCAACCAGAAATAAGCAAGCTGTGCTATTTCAAAATGAAAGTGCATCATGAGGCCCAGTTTAAGGAGCCCTGGAGAAGAGAGAAATCCTAAAAGTGTGGAAATAGTTGCAGGGTTTAAATACCAAGTGTAGCATAGTTACACTTATGGATGTTTTAATTAACACCGCTGTGACAAGGACAGTCGTCTCCGCTGGTTTGACGTGCTCAGTCCAGTCGATTAATCTTCACCATGCACGTGTCATTCTAAGCTTGGGAAACCAATGAGACAGAACTGTTCTTAATGTGAGACCACACACATCCACTCACCCTTGACAACACATAATCAAACAAGAACCTACTGCTCAGAATACAGCTCTTAAGAAAATAAATTGAACAAGGTGAGTTTCTTCTCCATTAAGTTTTGGAATCCTGATTTATTATAGACTTCCCATTTAGATTTCCTTGAGGATTTCCGATAGGAGACTACCTCGGGCCACTTCAGCGTTAGAGATATCATTTACGTACACAGTAATCAAACTGAACAGTTTCCACAATGTACAAATTCAGATCTACCAGGTTTAGAGATTTTTATCAAAATTCTCTACAAAAGGCGCTCTGCAACCTATTGCAAACAAAAGAGGAGTTTTCACCTCATTCTTGTCTCTCTGTCTGTTTTTCCTAGTCATATTATTCCACTTAAAATTCAATCCTATTTACAGCGCCTCTCTCGTTGTCATGCCCCGGGCTACCAAACAATTCATCCAGCGGCTCTGTGAAGCTGCACAGGCCGTAAAAGCTTCAGTAGGAACTCGTGGGGAAAACGAGAGACAGCGGGGAAGAGTTGTGTTCATGAGAAACTAAAACAACTTCTCTTTTTCTCTGAAATAATGTTATTGCCTAGGTCCCAATAGATCAGATAGTCAAACTGTCTCAAAGATATCATGTAGAATGCACATCGGTACTTGGGTTTTTCAACATAGTTGTAAAGAGGCCTGTTTTTGGCCACGTATTCAAAAAATCCTAACAAGTTAAAATGTGTGCAATGTTCGTGAATTTAGGTATCTTGAATCATATTTATTTTACATTTTACATTGTGGTCAACTTGGAAAAGTTTTTTGAAACTGCGTAATTCATGACATCTAAACGATACTGACATCTAACAAAAGAAAGTGTGCTTCAATTGGTTTATTCTGTTTTAGCCAAGAGCTGCTTAAAAAGGTGCCATTTATGCCATTTTAAAATAAATTATAAAACATATTTGACCCCTCTATACCAGCACTTCACCCTTAAAGACCTTCAAAAAGCAGCATTTATTGTAAACAGTGAACTTGAATCGTCTAGTATTTTGGGCTCCTCAAAATGTGTCACTTGCCCCATTCCCCCTCCAACACCATACTCCACACCCTGTACTTTTGAACATGTCACAGCCTCATCATAAAAATGATCACTGCTCTGATTCGAAACCAAATGTATAAAAAACGGGTAAAGTCAAATCATTCAATTGTTCATTTAAGCCACCCAAAACAACTGTAATAACTGCTCTCCTCATCAGAACTCAGAGCAGTCAGAAAAAAAAGTCCCCGATCAAATTCCACTTTGTTTACACACCCGTCTGAAGTGAAGCTCCGCTCAAATACTCATCTTTCTGAGATTTTCCTACAAAATGTACCCATTTATGGTGAATATATTCATTCTTAAGTAAGGCAAAAACAACTGTCAAAGACAAGGGAAAAAACTTCCTCGACATGTTGTTCAGAGCTGGTCTGCTACTCTTACACTTCTGGGTCAGTCAGCGCATCCATTCTGCATAAAGATGAGCTGCAATAGTGAGTCACCTGATTGGTCAGTGAGGGGTGCTATAACTACGATTGGGACTATGTTTATAAATAAGTTTTGAGCTCCCATGAAACCTAGAGCATGCTTTTGAAAAGAGAAACATGGTAGAGAAACACGATAGAATTATTTTTAGAACATATTAGATCATACATCATTGCCTTACAACTTCACTTTTAAAGTGAAATTAACAAGCTTGAATGCATCATCTTGAATTACTAGTCGATTATGATCTCATTGATTGATGTAAATGTATGTATTTGAAATAAATCTCACAATGGGTAAGAATCTTGCGCAGCGTTGCCCTTGTTAGCAGTTAACGATTAAAATCTAGGAGTGTTAATGATAACGCCACAAAAAATTAATTGTCAAATTAACACTACTGGTGTGGACACACAAACACAACTGTTAAATTGTAAAGTATGGGAGTTGCTTTTTTAGTGGCTCTCCCAAATCATTTAGTTGAGTTTTGCTGTGTGGTTCTAAATATATAATTAGTATAATATGGCATTATTACCACATTTTAAATATAAAACAGCAGCATTTCCAGTTACAATGTGCATCTTAAAAACATCCCCGTCTTGGTTTTGCCACATGAAAAGGGGAAAGTTGAAATGGTCAATAAAACTGGTCAGCCACAGTGAGAACTTGTACACTTGTACAAAAAGCTACACTTAACTTTCAAAACATATACTAAATGTTTTCCAAGTGAACAAACTCACAAAGAGCTGACTTGAAAAAGATATTTTTGCCACAAAAAGGTAGCAATTTTTTTCTAGAGCTGATTCAAACGTCGATAAAAGAGCAGTCAGCCATCATCAACATGATCTCGTGTACTTGAACATGGTAAAAACATCCCTCCTCTCATCCAAGTATGTACCTGACACTTGTCCGCATCAGCAAATTGTTAGCGGCACTGTTCATTTCTCCCGAGCCCTAATGATCACAGACACGCATCCTCTCCCCTGTTTTTGCTTTCTAGTTCAGTTTACTGCCGTCGATGAGGACCAATTACAGCTCCAAATCTAAAAAAATCTCCAGCTATGTCTGAGGCGAGCACTTTGTAGCTTCCGTTTTGATTGACAGCTCAGGTTGCATTAGGCAAATCCACTTTAAAAAGCTGCATTAGCTGGGCAAGGCTCTAAGCAGCATCACCGTAGCTGTCCAAAAACACGTCCGATTCCAAACACAGGGGCCCGCAGCTTTGCCACAATGCCTCATTAGATGACTCCCTTTTAAAGTGACACACCCTGACTTTAAGCTGCTCTGATGAAGGAGATTAAACCCAAAACGTAAAAAGTCGAGGAGTTGTTAGAAGTTGGATGATGTCTCAGACAGCTGTAACAAAAGGAAGCTGCTGTTATGAATGCAGTTTGGTGTTTTTCTATAAAGTGGATGCTTTTGAGAGATTCTACTACTTAAATGTGTGTTTTTAGAAATGTTTGAGTACAACAGTAATATCTGCACTAATGCTGTGTACACAACTATATTAGACTGGTTTCATTTTATTTTGTATTTTCTGCTAAACCTGTAAAAAAAAATTTAAATGGGTGCAAATCATGATCTGTTTTCTACGGTGGCCGAGAGGTGCAAAAGCACATTTACGTAACGTGAAACATTTTTACAAATTACAAAACAAATTAACATTTTTGAAAACACATTTACAAGTTACAACACACTTTTACATTTCAGAAAACACATTTACATTTTAGAAAACACAATTACAAATTCCGAAACACTTTTACAAGTTCAGAAAACACATTTACATTTCAGATTCCCGGGAAAGGGAGGATACCATTGAGAACCGATAACTTGACGGTGTTTTGCACTTCTTGGCCACCCTCGTTTTCAACAGATCGCATTATTACTTCACAATCAGATTTCCCCGCCTCTGAGTATTGATTGACAGTCACACATTAGCTTACCATTCGTCAGTTTCGTGTTTACATAGAGGTTGCATCTGCCGTTATCTGCCTGCAGGAGGAGAAGGAGTGTCCCCAAAGATCCAACACTCTTGCTCGGTTTCAGGATCTCAGCATCAAAGTCTTCTTCATCTACCCAGAGATGAGCAGCAGATCTTCGTACATGTATGGTTGAGCTGCATTACTACTCCTCCGGCTCTTAATATAACTCCTTACTTTTTCTCATAAGCTCATCGACAGTGAAGGTGGCGGCAAATTTACATCTTCAGCAACACGCCTCTAAAATAGCATGAATCGTGGACGCTTCCTAATTGTGTATTTATTTTTAACTATAAAAAATCTTTATTTTTAACTTTAACTATAAAAAATCTTTTGAAATATTTAAACTGCTTTTGAACCAATTTTTGAAACATAATTTTACAGCGTTATCATAGTAGCTTTTAAGCATCTCTGTAAAAATGTACCGAAAATACATTTGCAGCAATCAGGGAAACTTTTTTGTTCTGATGAGTGGCAGCAAAATACACTTAGAGTTCATGTTTAGAGTTCAGAAGAGCTATTTTAACCATATATAAAACATAATATTTGTCAGCGTGTATATTGTATTGGATGAGGTTAAAATCTAAAAACAACTCCGAATGAAACCGCTGCACAGAAAAGAGGGGTCGATGAGGATTCTATATACAAAAAACCCACACGTGGATAACCAGTCTGATCTTGAACCAATCGATAAATCAAGCCTATAAAAACACAACCTCATAAAAATCCTCAACTTGAATGGAACCAGTAGATCCACAGTCTGAACTGGTGCTTGCACAGGCCGCGCATTTACGTCCGCGAGAGCCTTTCTGACCTACTTATGCTTTTCGACACAGACAATACACTTTTATCTTGGTCGAAAGTATTGAAAAGTGGGGCTCATTTTCAGAATGTAGGCCACTTCCCGTTCACATCTCTTCATGGGTTCGGGCATTGGACACTTTTTGGCTATAATGCATTTAGTGTGCAGAGTGGAGAGATGAGCAGAAATAAGAGCAAGAGAATGGGGGTTAGAGAGAAAACGTAAAAGAGAGAAATGGAGAGACAGATAGCAGGACGGAGAGTGAGAGAGCGACTGGGAAGTGAAATGATTTGACTGCTGACTGTCCTGCTGAGTAGCCTCGGGCTCTTACACATTTCCATTGAGTTACTTTATGATCAGGCCACTGTGTTATTGAAATATTATCTCTTTAGCCTGGGCTCATTCTGCTGCAGAATGACAGGCCCGCGCCGCACCCATACACATCAAAAAGCAAATGGAATGCACTGGCTATTAAGGATATAATGTCCCTTTGATCTCAAGCAAAGAGCTATGTCTCTGGAAAAATTAGTTGTCTCGCTCTTTACTCTAACCTGAAAGATCACGGTCAGGAAACAGAATTAGGAATGCAGTAGCAATCCTGTTTGAAAGAGTTGAATATTAGCTGCGCTCAAAAATTGTCAGCAGCTTTTCGCCACCATGCCTTATTCACTACATGAGTATCAAACAAACGTCTACTGCTATCCGTGTTCATGCTTTATTCTGCAGTCTCAATCCTAACAAAAACTGCTTGTCTAAAATGTCCTTCCACATTTCTCACATTCTACTGATAACAGAAGAAATATGTAAAGTTTGATTGTTTTTTAAAATGTACACATGTTCAAGATAAAAGATGGGTACGGAAGCCAACCGAGTTTTACTGCAGCATTAATGAATCAATCATAACTGATTGATGGCTCTCTCATTACTAACATTAAGCAATCACGTCCTCTTTAGAGGTGAAAGGTCGAGTTGAGTTCAAATCAGAAATTGGAAAATGCACAGAATATTCCTGAATAAATGTTAGAAAAAGTGACTCACTCCCTTTACCCCGCAGGTCAACCCCGCTCACTGTCAGTGCTGGTGTGCTCGGCCCCAAAATGGCTGAAAGTGACAAATATGACAATTTCCACTCATTTTGTTGCTTTGTACTAATCTTACTCCCTCTGCTTTCTCTTCACATATAACATGTAAATCACTTGCTAACCGTGCAAACTCCAGGCGTGAAATTTTGTTGTGAGGTGATGGAGTCTTCCGGAGGTTTTCATGTTCCATCCAAAATCCTAGTGTTGAGGTGCTCTTTCAGCACAGAAGACCTTGCTTCAACCATCTACACACTGGTAGGTAACTGTGCTGTGAAATGTATTTGGCGTTTTCCTTTTCTTTTTTTTTTTTTTTTCAATTTATTCAAATATAATGATAATAATAATAATAATAATAATAATAATAATAATAATAATATTGCCTTCAATTTATATAGCCCTATTCTAGACACTCAAAGACACTTTACTGTTATCAGAGCATCATTCATTCACTCCACATTCACACTCTGGTGGTGATGAGCTACCTGGTAGCCGCCAGCTGTCCTGGGGCAGTCTGGCAGAACGTGGCTGCCATTCTGTGCCTATGGCCTCCTGCCCACCTCCAAACACACCCCTCCAGTCACTCACATCCATACAGGGTAATGTGGGTGAAGTGGCTTGCCCAGGGTCACAACGGCAGAATGGCCCTGGTGGGGATTGAACCGTCAATCTTCCAGTTACAGAATGATGACCAACTCCACCACTGAGCCACCTTTCCGCCCCATGATAGAAGTCTTGCTTGGGAATCTTGCTTTGATATAAATATTGAATTGTAAGGTTAGTGTGTTACACAGTTCAGCGTTAAAGAAAATTTTATTTGTTGTACATAACGCAATTTTTTTTATCTAAAGCTTTATCTAAATCTTTTATCTACCAAACAATGCTTTAACCCTTTCAGATCGGGGTTTACATTATTTTGTAATAAAAGCTTCAGAAAAAAGGTTTTCTATGTTGTTATTTTTATTGATGACTGAAATAGAAATCTCTTGAATAAAAAGGTGTTTGGTTCAACATATGTTTATGAACTAGACATACAACAGTGTGGCGCACATCTTCATAAAATAAACAAAACTTGCATACTTTCTTTTTGTAGCAAAGGCTTGCTCATGTGTGCAGCTTTCCACACATTCACTCAGATAATATATGTACGGAATCTTTTTAACTATTTTTTAACTAAATTTTCAGAATAAACAGATTCCAGAAAAGTCCCATAGATCTAGATTATTTTTGTTGTCTCGAAACATACAAAAAAATTGAATTTAAAAATGTTGATTTTTCTTTTTGTTAATTTCAACGAAGATCAGATAGAAACGATAATACAGCTACACAAAAGTGTTATATAATAAACAAACAAAAATTAAGGTAAAAATAAATCTGATCCCTTGAATGTATTTCATTTTTTTTCTCCACGTTATAATAGGCTGAGCTTTCTTCCCATTTGTATATATATCAGTATAAAAAACTTCCAAACTAGGAAATATCACTTCAGTTTAAAGACATTTTACAAAAAAAAAAAAAAAACCCACAAGATTAAATGTGGTGTTCTTTGTAATGGATGCAGAGTCTGAAAGGGCTACAATCAATTGTGTCACTAATCTTTCACAAGTTCTAGACTGTGATGTAAGGCAAATAGATGTTCCTCATATTTTGTAATGAAAATACTTATTTTGTGTGTGCTTTTCCCATAAATAAGTGACATATTTTATGATAGTGGTAACTAAGGAAAACATTAAGGAATATATTTTTGTTGTATTTTGGCCAAATAAAAGATTCTAATGTTTTGTTAAGCCATAAATTAAGTATTTTCTTCCTCAAACATAAGTAAAAAGTAAGAATTGAATATGCAATTAATAGTTTATAAATGAACTAATAAATGTTTAAGGGTACACAGCAGAGCTATGAGTGTTAAAACAACACTCCTAGTGTCAAATGTTAAACTCTATGAGAGTTGGATTAAAATAATATCATGTGAATTAAAACCCCAGTCAAAATGTAAGAAGTTAACTCTCAGTGTTTAATTTAACACATTGGCAGTGTTTATATTGGTCCAACATTTGACACTAGGAGTGTCGATTTAACACTTTAAATGTTGTGTACTATAATATAGCTGTCTAAAATAACTCAGTTTTTCAACATAGAACCAATGGATAGAAACGTTAGCGCTTGTTCGGGCACTGACTCGTACTTAATTTGGTTTAGCAAGCAGCAGCAGCAGTGATGTGTTTACTGAGTGCCTTTCTGTGTGACTCTGCTTCCTGCCGCTCTCTCCTGAGCCGTGTAAATCCACTTTAAATACCATGTGCATATTTCTCCCCATCTCTTCTCGGCTTTCATCTTTTATTCAACACAGCTCAGTGGAGGAGGCCGACAAAAACAGATGAGGGCCACGGAAGATACATTTGCGTACTCATCTTTTCAGCAGCTCACCCCTCCTGTATGGACTTCCGCTCTAATAACATTTTCAGCAGTGTTTACTAATGTATCATTCATTAAGTTCCCGGTCAGCGTGAGGAAACATCATCTGTCTGGCAAAGTGGAGGTTATTATCACATTAAATCATATCACAATATACCTGTGTGACCGCGGCTGACAGTCACACGCCTGCCGTCTATCTCTCTGAGCTCCCTGCCCTCGGGGCCGCTGTCTGTCACTCGCTGTCTCTCTCTTTCTTTGCTGAGATATGAGCTCAGAGTCTGATGAATACCAGATCACTGGTGTGTCATGGGGTGAGAGCCAGTGACTGCCTCAAATCGGGTTTATTTTTTTTTAGCACCAGTTACAGTATTCGCTGGCCTCTGCGTCGTATTTAGTGGTTCGAATTTAACTGTTAGCTTTATTAGCTTGAATAACAATTAGCACAGAGTTCATATATAGATCTAAAGCCTTCTGCGTTTGCTTCAGAAAAGCAAGAAAAATATATATTCATGGAGCACATTTACAACAGCAGTGCTAACTAACGTGCCAAACACAGTACAGGAGGTAACTATCAGATTATAAAAATGAGAAAATTCCCATTTAAATCACTCACCGCTCAGATTGAGAGCTGGTCTTGAGGTGATGATCTCTTCAGCAGACTCCAAGTACACTGCAAGAGAAGACACAGAATTCAGCAGATAGTCAAACTACTAAATAATTGCACCTAACCCTAATCCTGACCCTAATTTTAACCCAAAACTCGCAGTTTCTGCTAGAGCTGGGTGACACGGCCAAAAATATTACAATATTTTTTTTTCATATTCATCAATATCGATAATTATTCCGATAGCATGGAAGCCCGATTCCACCACCAGAATTTTATCTCAGAGACAATATAGCTGTTTTTTGTGGAAAAACAGGATAAAATTATGGTGTTTTTAATCCCTGAGCAGGAATAATGCGAGTGTTTTATCTGAAAAAAACACTCTAGAGCTCTTATTAACACAGAGAAAATGATACCGCAAACGGACACGCAAGTTCTGTTCCGGCAGTTATCGAGCTTTCTATCAACCGCTCTATCATCTTATCGAGAAAATGTATATTGTGATAATCAGCTATGTCAAATTATTGCAGAGTCCTAGTGTCTACCAAGCTGTATGCATTGTTCAGGATGTTCATCCAGATCGGAGATAATCAGAGAATGTATGGTTTATATGACTGGAACATATAACTGAACATGGCTGGCATCACAATTACAATAAGGTTATTCTTGCAAGTGGATGACTACGGTGCATCGAGGACTCAGATATGTCTCTTTAGAAGGCTCCATGCACCGTAAGCATGGCCTGCCACTGGTAAACGCTCATCAGAAAAAAATAAATAAATAAATAAAACGATTTTTGAAATTAAATGAAAGTGTTTTTCATTCCTCTTCTGGCTAAAAACACTCTTAACTTCTGTACGATTATAATGTTTGCCTGCTTCCCACCGGCTCTTGAGAAGTTCCTACTTAAACCGAAACTTCCTCTCAGCTTGACCCATAGCGCGGTCATCTGTTCTAACCGCTGGCAAAATGAATCAGAACATGCGGTCTCCTCAGCACTAATTGCTGAATATCTTTCCGTCAGTTTTTGAAGCTATAATTCATCCCTAAACCACCGACCGTCTCCAAACCTTTCATCCGTCCATTTTCAGTTTCATGTCTTTATCTAAATCCTGTTTATTCACTTGGTTTGTAGGCAGAGACCGGCCCAGATCATTAAAACCTCCCCGAATCTCCTTCGCTTTCTCTCTTCTTTCATTTTTTATGTGGAGGGCGCCCACAGCTTATAATAAAAGGGAGAGGATTTTAAATTAGAAATTAATTTGGATAATTTGTCTCCTACGAGCGGCCTCCTCTGACGCGCCTGCTAGGAATATGTTAATATATCATATTAAGTAATTGCTGGACCCAGATGCACATGATTATGGCACTGAGGATGGCGATCATCTAATTAGTGAGCAGTGCCTAACCACACCACACGCTCTGCTTAGGGCCTCTGCCAGTCTGAGATGACAAGCGCTCACACACATTAGATCAGCTGCGCTCAACTCATTCGCTTCAGGATCATAGTTCCTACACAAATAGTCAAAATGTCTCTCAAACATTTGAAAAAACACAGAATATCTTTAGGTACAACACAAAGGTTGTCCTGCACTGGTTTGGGACGTCACGGTAACCAGATGTCCGATTCAAAGGGATCGCTACAAACCTTTTAACCTACAACAATGAATGAAGAGGCAACTCGTCGAAGAAGGAAAAAAAAGAGCTAAATTGAAGTTGAATTAAGATGGAATATTATTGGAATATAATAAGAGGTGATACTGCTCTCCTGAAGATGCCAAGATAAATTTAAAACGATCCAGATTATTTTTTTTTCTTTGTTGTTAAAATCTCCCAATTTGGGAGCATCAACTATTCAGGCTGTTTTATAAGCATGTTGCTGAAGATGCTGTGATGTCACGTCTCCTGTCGGTGATATGAGAAATAGTGAGGAGTCGAAACATGAATGAGAGGAGCAGCTGGTATCGTAACCCTAAATGTAGGAACCTCTGCTGAAGCCGGTGCTGAGCGGGCAGATAAGGGCGGACATGAGAACCCTGGAAACAAAAACTGACGAGGGTACATTTACAAAGTGACATACATTAGGGGAGAGACATTTTGCAATCTGTTACACCGTCAAAGTCTTTCTCAGCTTCTCATAATAGAAGCTAATGTGCATCTGTCAATCAATAATCAAGGGCAGGGAAGTCTCATTGTGATATAATGCCATAAGTTGAAAACAGCTCGTGATTTACACCCTTTTACCATTTTACAAGTTTCACAAAAAAGACTCAATGAAATGAAACGTCTCCAATATAGTTTAATATATATCATAATACCTTCCAAAAGTTGTGTTTTTGTAATATTGGCCCTTTAATCTCAGTTTAGGTAAGATAATTTTCATTTGAGCAGTCAGAGATGTAACATTAATATGATATACTTTAAAATAAATGTATTCAAGTGTATTTATTATAATCTCTAATTATAAAACCTGTCTTCTTTTGACTTTCCAGAATTCTACCATTTGAAAACTAGTCGAGTCCAAATAGAGCTAAAGAATCTCTCAGAGATACCAGACTGCTAAAGTCCAAAAAATTATTACTATAACAGATGACTGTAAATCAAGTCTTTTTGAAAGTGGCTTCACAAACATTAACAACGTCAAGGGTTAAGGTTTAGCTTAGCAAACGTAGCTTTAGAGATAGATATTGATACTATTTCTTTCTCACATGGAATCTGCAGCCGTGGGTTTCCACAGATTAGATCCCCTATATGTGTACAGATAGGTACTAAATGCAGCTCTTCTACTAAAATAAAAAACTAATGAACTTTTGACAGTCACAGTTTGCATCCAGGTCTTTGAATTATTTACAAACTCTTGCACAGAATTCCACAAAGTTTTCTGAAAACACTGCAGCGAGGACTATAAAAGCAGATCGTGTCTAGCGCTGCCCATGCCCTTTACCAGGATTAAGATGAAGAAAATTGATGGAGAATAAACTCATCATTTCCCAGCGATGGGTTGCGGCTGGAAGGGCATCCGCCACGTAAAATATATGCCAGAGAGTTGCCGGTTCATTCCGCTGTGGCGACCCCGAAAGGGAAGAAAGCCGACATGAAGATGAATGAATGAATAAACTCATCATACACAGCAAACCAAAAAGACTCATTATAGCACAAATAACACTTCAACTGAGTTTGCTCAATTGACACCAAAACCTTATGTTTTGCAATAAATACTTGCTTTTTGCTACATAAAAACATTTCCTCCTTGTTTTCTAAGGTTCAGGTTGAGGGGCTCATAGTTGTTTTAACTCTATATAGACAAAGACTAAAAAGACTCTTAACAGAGAAATTTAACTCTCTAGAGCAGGGGTGTCAAACTCAATTCCTGGAGGGCCACAACCAGGTTTTGGTTCCAACCATATTTCAAGAGAGACATGAGTAGCATTAAACAAGCCAAGAGGAGCTTATTAAAGGAATCAGGTGCTAAGGTCAGCTCAAAACTGTGCTGGGTTGTGGCCCTCCAGGAATGGAGTTCGACATCTGTGCTCTAGAGTTTACGGTGTATGTTGATGGAAGAATATTAAACTGCCAAAAACCAATTTATGATCACCTACATAATTGAGCGATACAATAATTTCACAATGAAGTATTTCATGAGATCATTGTGTATTAGCTATAAGGTCGAATGTTTTGTGATGTAAATGATTAAGGTCTCATACACAATATGTTGCATCTTAACATTTTTTCTTTTCTAGCAAAAACTGTGATATGGTGGCATTTACGTTAAAGGTATTTACCCTCAGAATCTTATATTTACTATTGTGTATGTATTTTAAGCAGGTTCACTTTGGGTAATGTTATTATTTATATCGTTTAGCATTGTTTCTTTCAACAAACAACAGAGTTTAACGTTAAGATTAGAAAATAGTGACAAACAACAAAATAATTGCATCAAAAACATTAAATTCATATTGGCACATCAGTGTTTTGTTTGTTTGTTTTATTTCAATGCAATTCCAATGGCCTTTTCAAAAGTGATGCAATGTTAATAATAACTAAATAATTTAGCTCAGATCATTTAAAAATGAACATATGAAAACAGTGCACAACGTTCTAACAATGTTGATAATTCTTTCCTAGATAATGTTTGAAGTAGAGTGAAAGGTAAAGTATAAATGTATCAAAGTTTAAATCTTCCACACAATAATCCACAATCTTTCAAGAAAATTATGATTTGTTTCATCAATCTAATTTCAGCTACCACTAGGCCTTCAAAATAGAAACAAAATCCATTTTAACATTAATCCTGAAGTTATTTCACAGTGAATAAATGGTTTAAATATGTTGTAAAATGATATAAAAATGCTGATAAATTTTGTAAAAAAAGTTCAGAAAAAAATTAAATTAGTTGATTTTTACATTTTGTTTAAAACAATATTGTTTTAAAGAGATCAAGGTAAGATAGAATGATGGAACTACTTTTATAAAAATAAAAAATCCCAAATTTGGTTTGGTGCGGGGCCACTCAACAGTACTGAGATCAGCAGCCACAGGCCACTCTGATTAAAACATCCTCAAACTCATTTGAAATGATTTTGCTGGGATGAAAACACAAAGTTAAAAGGCCTAAAATGTGGTAAACATGCAATTAGGACAAACTTGCTGTCTCAAAACAAATGCTTTGCAGCAAATGCATTTTACAAATGTTTAATTAGGCCATATTAATTAAAAGAATCACTCTTTATCTCACGTTTTGTCTTTCCTCCCCTCTTCCAGTGGATCTACAGCATGACCTCTAGTTAATTGAAACCCTGGAGAATCCCCTTGCATAAAATCAGAACCGCTCGTCTTAAAAGAATTCTGGGTAAAAATAGTCCGGGCGCAGTGGCTGAGAATCGTAGGCCTGCAGCTATGAAGCCGAGTCTCACAGTGGCCCTTTGCCCTCCTTCCATGGGCGTCCTGGAACAAGTGCTACCGCTAACTAGCTGGGGATGCATTAATTAATTGCAGGAAAACACAGACGTAATGTCTATAGGGCAGATTATTCCCCAAAAGAGATAGTGAGAGGGAGGGAAAGAAGAAGAAAAGAAAGGGGAAGAAAAATCGAGAGTGTGCACCCCATGACCCCAAGGAGCCTCGTTGTGTGAAATCCTCTTGACATTAAAAATATGATCACAGATAACACTAATAAGTATCAAGCATACCAGACTGTAAGCGACAATCGTTGTGGAGTACAACCAAAAGTCTTGAAGAAACATCTAACTTGGGCTTCTTCAAAAATTGTTATACAATAGAAACATCGAGCAGCTCTTCTTTAATTGCAGACTTGTTTTGCATAATAGGACCTTTAAAAGCTCCTATGATGCTGTGTGCCCTCTAACGCAATCTCAGGTTTGAGTGTGGCACTATTCAACCCCTCCTCCCATCCTTAAGCGATTGACAAGCATGCATGATGATTATAAAGTGAATAACTCTTAAAATTACACTACATTACATTTAGGCATTTAGTAGACGCTTTTGTCCAAAGTGACTTACAGCAGGGGAGAGTCAATATTCAATTTTAAACTGATTATACAAAATTATTTTGCTGAGATGAAAACACAAAGATAAAACGCCTACAATGTGGTAAACACACAATTAAGACAAACTTGCTGTCTCAAAACAAGTGCTATGGTACAAAAATCGCTTTTGTTCAAAACTGTTTCTGCATGTAGATGTAGACACCAGCTTCTATTGAAGGTCATCTTTTCTGCCTATTTGACATGATTTGATGGATCTCTGCGGCATTTTAATTCCTCACGGTTTTTGTGGATGCTCATGATCGAAGACTAAACACACCGGAAGTCTAGTTTTTTTTTTATTCAATGGAACTTTGATTCACAATCATTTTAATCTATATTTTGTATTAAAAGATTCATTTGATTAATTGTTTCAAAGCTATCATAAACATGTATTTGAAATTCATCAAGATATTTCTGTTAACCAGCATGCAAATGACACAACAACTCCAGCAGAAGACTAAGAAAAAGTAGAACTTTAAGTATTTAACATGATATCTGGCTCAAGCTCAGAGTGATTAGCTTGGCTGAGACTTGGGCCTATCTCTGGTATCCAAACTTGGTCCATACATGTACTGTAATTCATTGTGGTACTTGGGTCAAGAAAAGCTGAAAGTATGGGCAAGAGTTGGGTCAAGGAAATATTTGCTCTGTGGGAAAGTGTTACAGTGAAATAGTTGTTTCTAACAAAACACTGAGATGTTAACATTTTGGCAGTACACAATCTCAACTCAGCAGCTGCTAAATAGCAGAGTTTTATAAACAAAATTGACTTCAAATCCTATTACCAAACATGAAATATCCCATAAAATGATATCCTGGGCAAAATCAGAAGCCAATCACGATATCATTTTGCTGGGTGAAATGAAAGCAGTCCAACCATAGAGCCATCTCCTATCTTAGATAAAGATATTGGGGGAAAGTGTTGGGGGTAGTGGTGGGGTCACAATCTTTGTAACCAATTACTATATACACATATTTCACATTCAGTTGCAAGCGCCGCCTGCAAACCAGCCCGAGGGCAGCCATTATTGATGCTATGCCCCAAGGAGAGGCCATATGGGCCCCTATCTCCCAGCCTTTTATTAATTCACCATAATATACCTCTCCCATGCTAGCATTTACATTGTGGAAAAATGGTTCTATAATTAAAAAACAGACTGAGCATGCACATTGCTTGTTTGTAGTCTGAATGATACATAAAGCAACCGTGTTGTCCCTGGAATCCCTGCTCCCACAGTCCCCTTTCCATCTCTACGCAAATTAATAGCCAACCAGCACTGATGCGTTAAATTGCTTTCCGTTCGCCGCCGAAGACAGCCAGATTATTTGTTATTTCTTATTAAAGCTATTCCTTGCCTCTATATTAAACTGCTTTCTTTTGTTGCACTGCAGGAGATGCAGGGAAGGAGGGTTAAGGAACTTGTGATAATAAATCAAGAGCTTTGTGACGCATGATCTCCATTGATGAACAAACACGCCTTGAATGTTTTGTGTTTTTTTTGCGGTGATTTTTGCAAGTTTACTGGAATCTTTCAAATCCCATCACCGTAAACACGTGTGGAAGGTCAAGCTTTCTGCATTAGCACTCACCATGATGCAACTATTGTTTGGTGAATTACTGAAAATGACAAACTTGAATTATTTTAATCAGAATTTACTTACCTTGGAATTTGAGAAACACACACAAAATTGCCCTTGTAAAGCACCAGCTCACGTTTAAAATAACTGATGGACAACTATAATAAAAATAAAGAAAAAACTCAACTTTTTTCAAGATAAGTTCAAATGTTAAACGTAATTATTTGAGGTCTCAAATAATCGATCTTGGTGTCCAAAAAAAACCATAAAACAGGTTTGCTTGGCTAAATAAAACATATTGCAAACATGTAGTGTAAGATTGAACGAATTTACCTAAAATTGTTGAGCATGTTATGCTAATGTTAGTGTGTTGCATTCAATTGATTTCTGTTTACCACAGAAGACATCCAGCTTATTTGTAAATCATCCCGAGTTCATGGCCAGAAAAGCTAACACAAGCAAACGCTGTAATATTAGTTTATTATGCTAATGCTAGCTTGTTTTGTTCAGTTGATTTCTGTTTGCCACAGATGACAGCCAAAATATTTCGTAAATAAAAGAATTTATGATCTGGAAAATTAATACAAGCAAACAACACAATTTTTACATATTATGCTAATGCTAGCTTGTGTTATTTTGTTGATTTCTGTTCAGCAGAGAAGACAGTCAGACTATTTTGTAAATCATCCAGACTTATGGTCTGAAAAGCAAAAAAAAAAAAAAAAAAAAAAAAAACATGATGTTAGCATATTGTGCTAATGCTAGCTTATTTTAGCTACAGTTAGATAAAGTCAATGATTGCTCACCTTATAACATAGACTCCTCTGTGGAGCTCCTGGATGCTGAGTTGACTTTGTGGTCAACAGCACAACATCAGAAGCAGTGAATCAGTCCTGTTTTCTTTGGGTTTTGTGAACTGAATAAAATAAACTTTATTTCCAGACTTAATAAATCTAAACCTAACACCAGACCTCAAGTACACAACATGTTAGCATTTTGCCATAATGAGTGGAATCTAGTATATATTTCTAGGAGCAGCAAGCTAATAGTTCTTAAATCATCTTCTGTGCTTAGTTTAGCCCACAATTGAGGAGGGGCTTAGAGATCTATTCTTAAAGAGCCAAACAATAAAAATAAGTATACTTTATATAATTATTGGTGTATGCATTTTTAAATGGCCTACTAAGTTAATATTTACTCTAGAAATATGTGAGTTTAGAATAATAGTCTTAAAAGTATCTTTACACGCAAGTGTTGGTCTTGAACATTCAGCAGGTTAGCTTGTGATGTAGCATTTTGAACATTGTTTATGTTTTTTTTTTTCACTTAGTCTGTTACACCATCAAAGTCTATCTCAGCTTGTCATAATAGAAATTGTATCAACTGATATGGAGTGACCCAAACCCAGGAATGTGTGCTCTGCATGTAACTCATCCCAGTGTACACACACACAGCAGTGAACAAACACACCGTGAACACTCATCCGGAGCAGTGGGAGCCATGGCTGCGGGGCCCGGGGAGCAGTCGGGGAACTGGTGCTGGCTCGAGGGCTCCACAGCTGTGATTGTTGAAGATGGAGAGTAAGTGTTGCATCACTCACTCCACCTTCAACTCGGTGGATCTGGAGATCGAACCCGTGACCTTCAGATCACAAGTCCATCTCCTTAACCACCGGACCACAACTGTTGTAGTTCTCCTTGATAACACAAACACCATGCAGTGTATTGTGGATAATATTATGAGCTTGAACAACTAATCGATATACAGTTGTATAAGAGGCTCTATTTTGGAGCCCACCATAAAATCATTATTACAAACATTGTCATTTATTCATCAAATATAGATTTTTAACCACATTATTAGTCAGTACAAAAAATCTAAACTGCCTGCAGGTTATTGTGCTAAAACAAAGTCAGTCAGTGTTTGGTAAGAAGCCTCCTAATAGCAGCCATGGCGCCCAGAAGCAAACACTTACTCTGCTTATACCTGTGGCTGTCCTTGCAGGCATCCTTGGAGTCTTAAAACAACACACCATAGTTTTAAGATCACAAACTCTGACTACTATTACGTTAAGGTGCATGATCTGCATTTCCAAGATGAGTTGTAGTCAATCCACCATCTTTGGTGATTTGCTTAGGCTGTAAATGTCTTCCTTTTATATATTTGAATACATTCACGTGGTTGGACATTTAATTAATTTTTGTTTTCTCCAAATGTAAAAATCTTTAATTGTCATGAAGTAGAGAAAAAACCTACTACTTTAGCCAAGACTCAGCATTGCCTCAGCTACAGATTGCTTCAGTACATTGTAATATCTTTAACTTTCTGCTTGCTGGCCTTTGTTGACTAGCGCTGTCAGAACAAATCTGTTCTAACAAAACTGTTTGCACACAAGGACTGATGTTTCCATTCCTTTCCCATCGTTCCCACTATGTCTCTAACCCCAAGCATCTTCAAATTCCACCTTGTCCTCTGCATTGAATCTGCTGGAGCAGCTTGTCTGTTGGGCTCGGCTTCAAGACTGCTCGGCCCGGCGCTGGGTCTGCTACGGCACATATGTGTGTCAGTCCATGTCAGGTCATAGGTGACTCCTGAGCTTACAAGCTCTGAAAGAAACATCTTCTGTGCTGATGGAGGCTGTTTTGGTGCTCAGGTATCCGGTTTGCTTGAACACACAGATAGAGGGATCTAACCAGCGGAAGATTTTCCCTCACAGCATCAGAACCAGCGCAATGCGAGGTGGCAGATGAGCTGCCGAGGTCAAATAAAGCTCGAGATTAGGTCTTTCCTCTACTTTCATCTCTACTTTTGTCCTTTTTGCATTTGCTACTCATGCATCTTATTATAATACAGTTTTTTGGAGATGTTAACTTATTAAGGTTAGTTTTGCTGCTTTTTCTAACATATGCTTTGAGTGCTGTTCTTGTTACTAGTTTCCAATCCTGTAGTTTTAGCAAAAAAAAATCCTTTTGTAGTACATTTGTGACAACTTTTTTCATCACATTTCCATCTGATAGACCTCATTCGCTGAACAAAATCCTGACTATGCTAAACTAGTCGATTATTACATCAAAAACCTTAATAGTAAACCTTAAACTCGTTTTTACACTTGAACAAGTTTCCATTTAAACATGTTTTCATTTGTCTATGGTGATATAGATCTGTCACACCAGAAGTGCCCCTTTACATGTGATGTAGATGAAGTTCTCTGAGCAACACTAGATCAAACTCTAATTGTTTGCAATGTTATAAAATATATCTTAGATGTCATTATTTTGTTTAGCATGTTGTGTTGTTTTTACTATGTGCAAAAGACTTTTGGTAAATAGATGCTCTAAATGTTTTTTTTTTTTTTTTTTTTAGTATTGTTTGTGTGTGTGGGTGGGTTGTGAGATCTAAGAGTACTATTAGAGTTTGAGTGCAAGTGAAATAGTTTTGAAGGAATAGTTTGATTCTGCCAGATGAAAAATGACGGATAATTTCAAGAAATGTGTTTTATCAGGTGAAAAAAAAACTGTAATAACAGAGTTATTGAAGAATGAAGAGGACCCTGAACTATGATTATGGAAAAGCACGGTCTCTTGTCCAATGCGAGCTGGAATTAGAGTCAATCAAAATGTATTTATACAACAATTTTTCCAGTTGCTTTAAAGCAGTTTAATCGAGGTGACTAACGCAGATTAATATTAGAATGTCATACTAGATTATTTATGAAAAAGATTAGAATTACAACAGTGCAGGTTACTTTAGGAGCCATAGAGATCTTATCAGAGTTTGAAAAATGACAAATGTTTAATTTTTTTATGTAGTCCATTTTTGGTGAGAAATCCTATTTTTTCATTCACATTACAATTAATTTGTGACTTCTGTTTGACTTGGGTATGAACAAAATTTGGCTCCAATTTCACATACATGAGCATAAGAGGAAAATACATCTCCCAGAATGCACTCCTACGGAGGTAGAAATCAAAGTGAATGCTCTCTGGCACTTTTGCGGCTTTACTGATGTACATTTCTGAGCCAACTTTATTAATACTAAATAGTATTTTGAAAAATATTGAGATGGAAAAGAGCAAATATTATAGAATATTGGTGTTCATTTAGACTTTCAATATGTCTCTGAACATATTCCTGAACAAATTTTAATAAAAGAACGTCTTCTCCAGAGACTTTTATTTGTTAGAAAATGTGTTCAAGTTATTCTTGATGACCCAACCCCTCTTTGTGTCACTTTTGGATGCAGTCTGAACCAAAAATGCAGGTGAGCCGTCTGGGGTCAACCCCCTTGCCCTCATGTGGCCAATCAGCCGAGAAGGAAAATCAGGCCACCAGAGAGCACCTGGAAGCAGACTAGAACAGCAATAAATGGCTTGGTCACAAAAAATTGCAATATATTTTTTTTAACCAAGAGAACACAAACGTGTTTTTCTTCTATAAAAACAAATAACTTTTAAGAAGATTAGGAATCAATTGAGTGCAGTTTCAATTTATGGTGACCTATTCCTTAACAGCCTGCCTCTTGAGAAACAGTAACAAACAAATAAAGACCCTTGATTCAATGATAACAATCTTTACAAACACAATTTTAGTGTGCTGAGAGAAAATCCTGTGCCTTCTGATTCATTTAGAGTTTATAATTAAAGCGAGTGAAAGATTTCCTAGTCAAACTGAGTGACAGCCGCCCCTCGAATGGCAGAACACTGTTTAAGATTCTGGATTTGTCAGTCAGTCTGTCATAATTTATTGGAACTCATCTGTAACAAGAGCCCGACTACGATTTACACACTGATTTGAAAAATAAATAAGAGCGATACAGACCTGCACAGCTTTAATGACAGACTGTACTGACATGAAGGAGTGGAGATATGAAACAGAGAGAGGAAATTAGATATTATGCCCTCCAGACAACTGCAGCCACTGGTCCATTCATTATTAGTGTGATATTTATTATTAAGAATTCGTCTCAGTGTGTGAGAGGGAGAGGGCAGCAAATATTCGCGCGGCTCGAGCACTCCGAGTCCTGTCAGGAGTGAAGTGTCTGCAGATCATTTCTGTAACACCGCTGCTGACATGGCAAATCTGCAAGATACATCATGTGTGAAGGCTGTCGAACCCACACATAAGTTTGTGTAAGCGGTGAGTTTACACCGCTCAGAAGTTCACCAGATAAATATTTACACTTGTGATGGGAACCAGACTTTTAGTTTTAGTATTTTAGACACCATATAATCTATGCATATAAAAGGGGGGCAGTACTCTTCCCATTTAAAGGAGACCTCAGAAGAAAAACTTTCCAGCTGTTTGGACAGAAATGTGGCTCATTTATGTGTGTAAATCTCCCTTAATATTATATACATCCATTCAAGGGTTTTATTTCAATCACGCGAACGAGCCGGTGTGAAACTCAAAGTAAATGATGTCAGATACTGTGAGTCCCTCCAGGTAATTACAATATACTCCACCCCTTCCTATTCAGTTGTAAACACTTTTTGTAAACAGACTCCTTTTTGCTCACGAGTAGCCCTCGTAACAAGTAACAAGTAACTGCAATGTAAAGAAGCGCACTCTGCTCATTTTTATTTATGAATGCTCATTACGAATAACGTTACAGGTAACTTTTATTTACGGAGGAAAAGCACCGGCAGATCTACCAAACCATGAGTTTGTTTGCTCCAGAGTGTTTTTAAACGAGGATCAGTACAAAGCAGGTCTTGCAATGAAGTTGAGACTAAAACTTGTATCGGTACCAACTCTACGTGATCAGAGAGCCCAAAACAGCTCGTCTTTACAGAAAGTGGTTTCGTTGAGGTAAAAATAGTTTTTTTTCTATCAAACCATTCAGAAATATTAACTTAGATTGTAACAGACCTTACACACAATTAAAGTGGTTTGTCACCACATTTTCATTGGGTTTGCTATGTTATAAAAATCTGATAATGATCTTCAAACTTTCTTTATTAATCAAGTTGTGTCCATTTAGAAATGGAGTTAGTGTGTTAGTTGTAGATCTTTTTCCTCCAACATGGACTATCAGGGTGTGTCTGTACTCCTTATCAAAGGAGACCCTCCATTTTAGGAGCATGTTTGAACAAGACCCTCAGAAACTGGGAGCCAATCAGTGATCGACAGTTCCGGTGCACCCTGGGAAACTCCACCTCTAAGAATGTTGTGTTATTTGAAGTTATTTAAGACCAGGCCACAAAGAAGAACCTTTGTCTTTCATGCTATAAGTGGACGAGACAAAGTTTTGCTTCGTATAACCAGCTTAGAGACCCAGACATTTCTCTAAATGTGTTGTTCACAAATTGTGAAGTAAATGTAATATGCATTTGACTTCCTCTATTGTCGTCTCTATTGAACATGCAGATTATTACATTACAACAAGACCCACAGACAACCGATGTTGTGCAGGGCATGTGCAATTCCCGTCAGACTCGCAACAGTCATGCCTCTTTAAATTTGGCAAATGTTAAATTGCTGCCAACGTGGACAGGATGCAGAGATTTTGTCTATGTGTTTAATACAGTTTTATGGCCCTCTTAAAGATGGTCAATGTGTAATCCACATTCAAAAAAGGACTTATAATGATTTTCTACACAATGTGCAGTGGAGTAATATAATATAATAATGATAATAATGCGTTCAATTTATATAGCGCTTTTCCAGAGCTCAAAGACACTTTAGAATGTTTAGTGCATTATTGTTTCACTCCACATTCACACTCTGGTGCTGATGAGCTACCTTGGTAGGCCTCAACTGAGCTGGGGCAGTCTGACAGAACGTGGCTGCCAATCCGAGCCTACAGCCTAGCAGGAATTGAGCTGTCCACCTTCTGGTTACAGGATGCCCAACTCCACCACTGCACCTTCAATTTTAGACCTTTAAAAGTCCTTAAAAGATGGCCAGATTTTTAAGCTTTAACGAGTGACTAATAACACATTTAAACATTTGTATATTTTACTAAATCAAATTATTATAAACCAGCTAAATATTAAATTTGTAGAGAAATTACATAGATACCCAGGAAAGGTCCCATCCAGATGTGGAATGATGTCCAAACAATGCAAAAGACATCTGTGCTGTGCTGCTGGTAATCCTAGATCTCACTGTAGCTTTTGATACTGTTGATCACTCAATTCCCATGAACTGATTGTCTCAAGTTCTGTGGTTTGAACGCTATTTGACAGTTATGGCTTTCTCTGTTAACCACCGCACATCTTCTACAGCTTCTCTTCTCTTCCGGGGCCCCCAAGGCTCTATTCTTTTTATCTACAGTCTTTAGGGAGCATTGCAAAGAAATATACACTTTTAAAATCTATTTTATACAGATGATCTGAAACGACATTCTACGGCACAATCGCAACGCTTTAGATTCACCAGATAACTGTTTAATTGAAACTGTTGTTAGCTTTTATTTAATCCACACGCTACTATGGTGACTTGTTGTATTGCGGTCTTCCCAGATCAGCAATTGCAAGGCTGCAGCATGTTCAGAATGGCACTGCCAGAATGTCAGATGTCACTTCTTTTAATCAATTAAGGATTGATTTAAAAATGAATAAGCTAGCCCCATTACATCTCTGAAGTGCTCACCGTACTGAACCCCCACAAGACCTCTCAGGTCCACCGACGAGGGACTGTTAATGATCCCCAGGACAAGATTGAAGACGAAGGGTGACTGAGACTGCAGTAGCAGGACTTCCTAGATTAGTGTGCTTCCAACTTAAGTTGCTTTTAAATCCAGGCTGAAGACAGGCTCGTATTAGGAATGGATATGGGAACTTTTTACCCGTGTTTTTGGACTTTTAATACATTTTAATGTTAATCTATTTGTACTGTTTGAAATAAGTACTTCAGTCAGCTAAGTTGTTGTAAAGGTGCGGTATAAAGTACCTCTCCTTTCTTACATGCAAACACAGCAGTCACGGAAAGTCAAGGTGTGGACAGCGAAATATTTACAATTTTTGCTTCTTGAGGGTAACAGTCTTTTTTAGGTTTTTGATTGGTCCATCATGGCTTCAGAGTCTGGATTATTTTATCTTCTGTTCAACTGACTGCTTAATGAAATATTTGTTGTGTGTTTTTTTCTGTATTTTATCTAGTCTTTAATTCTTAACTATAACTTCACTATTATTTGTTGTTAAACTGCATTTGTGTTTACATAACGCTTTTTAAAAATTTGGTTATATATCATTCTACAATGACAACGAGCTGAACGAAAGACAATAATGTAGACAAATAAAGGCAGAAATGACCCAAGTCTCTTTGCATGCACTTACTCGGAGGTCACAAACACTCGCTACCCCATTTACTTCCAGGCCTGTGACCTACTTTTGCCCATTTCCAGCCCACTACCTCCTTCATTTACCACTTCATCCTGTTTTTAAAAAGCTCACAGCCTCTCTCTCTGTCACCCGACTGGCCCAGTCCGGCCTCGGCCCAAGGACGATCCAGCCATGGCCCTTTGGTAATGGATGGGCTGCCAGCGGGACCTGCTGGGCTATCGGAATGGCTGGGGCAGGTGTATGGAGTTTACTGCAGCCTATTTACTGAGGTGATGAGCTGCAGACGTACCCCATTATTTATGAAGGGAGGCCAGCGGAGAGAGGCCAGGGGTCGCTCAACCCAGGTAGACCCCATACATTAATAAGAGCCGGGCAGACGGCTCTGTTTATTCCGGAGCAAAAGAGCAACGGAAGATAGAAAGGCTGAGAGGATGCTCTTGTAAACAGGCGAGGCTCAACGGAGAGAGAAAATAAAAAATATTAATGAATATGTTCACTTGCAGGTGCCAAACAGTCGTCTCGCCCAAGATATTAGATATTTTAAATTAGACCTCATACGTATTTTGGTTTTAACCACCCTGTAGCCTTCCATTTTCATGTTTTTCTATTATAAAAGGACCTGCAGTAAGAAATGTTGCACACACACATTTACTTTACAAAACGTACAGCATTTTTTCTTGTAAAAAAAGAAGCAAGACTGGTGTGAAGTACTCTTGTGATGAAAATATATATGTGTTATATTTAATATATGTGCATCATTTAATTGAAAATGTGTTCATTATTCTATTTTGAGGAGATATTATTAAACAAAATACATGAAGTAAAATACCTTAAATATATGTGTACAAATCATGTTGGGACATTCTCAAAACTATTTCTACTACAAACTATTTTGTTTTAGAAGTATTTTTTACCTTTTGAAACCAATGATAATATGAAAGGTTTAGGAAGAAGGAGATTATTTTTTGATGAGTGGTTCTCAGGTAATAAATTTACCCATTTCCATGTTTTCTCTCCCAGAAGGTGTTAAATGCAACGGAACCAAGAAAAGTTACACGTAAAAAAGAAAAAAATGTTACGAAGATTATTTTGTGGGGTTTCGAGTGAGACATAGCTGAAAGTAATCTCTGCATGTCTGAAAAGAAGGTTCAGGGCTCCCAGAAAATGAGAAAGAGGCTTCTGATTGATCAAAATGGAGGAACATGAATCCAAACATTGGAGTGAGTCTGATTAACATTTTTAATTTAACACAGAAGCGCTTAAAAGGTGTTAAGCACCTAACATGAACACTTCACGAAGACTGAGAATAAATTCTCCAGTTTTTTGATTAGCAGTTTATTTATTTAACAATTTCCAAGTTTCATAATTACATATTTCCTTTGTCAAAAAACAGAATGATGTTAAAGGTAATTAATATGATGTAAAAGTACTATTTTAATACATAGTTTATATTAATAAATAAATTGAGTACTAGTTGAAATGTTTTGATGAAAGTACTCAAGACAAAACAAAACATTGAATGGTTGCACATTGTTGGAAGCAAACTGTGGTATAGTATAGATTAAACCATTTGCATTTTAACAAGTTCATTAAAAAAAGTTCAAGTAATAAGATCACTGGTAAGTTTGCAGTTAGATCTCAATCTATGACCATCGTTAGAGTCTAGGGACGCTCTGTGTGTTCTGAGAGAGCGCAGGGTCAAAGACTTTGCTTGATGAATGAAACTTCACACTTCAAATGGGTTTTAAGGCTTCATTGTTCAACGAGCTTGTGTTTCTCTTCAGAAGATAAATGGCTCTTTTAGCCGCGGTCAACTGGGGCTGTCAAACTGCTAATGATCTAAAAGGACTCTTAGACTTCATCTATCTTTGACAAAAAGAAGCATTTACAGTGGCTTTGGGTTTACTTGAAGAAAGGTGACTTCTCTCCTTCACTGAGGAAATGTGACGGAATTCCAACGTTGGAATTGATGGAGAGTTTTAAACGTCCACAAAAAGACAAATATATTTCCCTGTCCTGAAAGACTTTCCCTTTCAATATTGCACACTGTGGATACAAATGTTGCCCTTAATATTTTTATATCATTTTTTATAAATTTGTTTTGCAATCTCAGCAAAAGGTATCATCTGTCCTTTGTAAGTCCAGGAATTGTTTTAATTAGTCACAACACACAACGTTAGTCAGCTTTAAAATGTGTAACAGTAAACTGTTGTAAGATTGTAAAGTGTGTTTCAAGATGTGTACTGATCGGAAACTCTGGTGACTTGTGAAATTGTATGTTTTTTAAGCAACATTTTAAATATGTTGTGTATTAATAATAAAAACAAACAAACAGGAGTTTGACTCCCAAATTCATAAGAAGGATTTTTTTTACATGGGTAAAAAAAACAACAATATTTCCTATATAAACATAAGTTTTTGTATTTTCAATATAAAATGTAATTATGAACTGAATTTTTAAACCGTTATCATGCTCTTGGCCATGTGATATTGACTTTAGCACATTTTTAGCTTTTATACAGGGTGAGAATTAAATATTTCTCCCTCATTTTCTGCAAGTGCTCCATTTTTTTGATTGCATTTTCATGACATTAAATACTCTTTATTTTTCTATCGTTGGTATTCTCTCTGGTTAGCTAAAGAGATAGAACTTTGTACTCGTTGTCATCAACCCTTTTCAGACAATAAAAGTGTAGTTTCTGGCTTTTACAAGAAGTTAATTGGAGTATAACAGCAAAAGATAGTGTGCTGTGTGTGACAGATCTTTGTGCTTTTACCTTGACACATGTCAAATCAAAATAAGCACCTCAGCTTTATTTATTCACTGGCTGACTTTTGATGTACAGACTAAAACATAAACTAGGCAACAAAATTATTCAGTACTGAGGTTGATTACCAGATGAATGCACAACATTTTGAAAAAATTACACATTATTTAAACTATGAAAGAGTTCATTTTTAAACAGGAAAAAGAACTGAAACTTAAGTAAGTCTCCTACTGGTATGCTAATGTTAACGGTCTAATCCAAATCAATGATCTATGCTAAGCTAAGTTAAAAATCTTTTATCTTGAGGGGAGTTGGAAGATGAGTCTACTCAGAAAAAAAAGTGAACTGTTCCTTTAAAACTATGCACAATAAACAGTGATGGACAAAGACTATTGCTGAACAGAGTGATTGTAGCCTAATTTAACAAAACTCCTCTAAAAAAATATTCTATGAGGTTTGGCAACAAGAGTGGACGTTATCTGTGGTTTTCTTCATCAGAAGACTAAAGATCTTCTTCAAACAATTCCTCCTCTCCTATGACTCCAAGTAAACACTGCTAAGCACCCTAAACTGGGAGAAACCATGGGCCGCTTTCCTCTGAAGTTCCACCTTTTCACCGAATTTCACTTATCTGAGAGTACTGCATTTTATCTTAAGATTAGTTCTTACAGCTGACCTCCAAAACGACATGCATTTCAGCACATGACCCGTTTAGAATACCAATGTTTAAAAAAGAGAAAGTAAGAAAAATTGAAACCTTAAGATCGCAGAGGAAATGTTGTTCCTTGATATCCAAATTGAAACATTTAGCATTATTGACCAGCCGATAAGTGTGCAGCCGTTTCAGTGCTCGAAAAATCTTGATTTATTAACTTGGTAAAAATTAAAGTTGTGCACAAGAGACACAAAAGCAGTCCTCCTTTATGTAACTGTATTTTATAACGGCTAAAGTCTCAGAAGAAGAGCCTGGCAAAAAAAAAAGAAAGAAATTAAAGTTAAAGTGAGAATATAAAGATTGCAAAGGAAATGTTGCTCCTTGTTATTCAAATCGAAACATTTAGCGTTATTGACCAGTCGATAAAAACTATGAGTATGCAGCAGCATAAGCTCTACAAAAAATCTTGATTCATTAATTTGGTAAAAACTCAAGTTGTGCACAAGAGACACATAAGCAGTTCCTCCTTTAAGATACTGTGTTTTATAACTGCTAGGGTCTCTGAAGAAGAGCCTGGCAACACAAATCAGTTCCCCGAGGCTTTGAAAGTGGTGCACACTTGGCAAACTCAACCCAAACATGAGCACGAAAGTGCATACACACACACACACACACACGCGCACACACTCTCGAGTGTGACGTTCTGCACAAAAAAATTAGGGCTAAAGCCAAGCCCTGATGCACAGTGTTTGTTTTCTTTCTGGTGCTATCTTATTCCAGGATTACTAATCAAACAGGCCCTGGGCGATCATGGGGCCAAACATCTGAGGGAGTGCTTGGCAGCTTTTCAACTCTCCACGCTGCAGGCAATGGATAAGAGACGCCATTATTCATGAAAACACTTCAGACCGAATCAACGCTTGTTTTTAATGTAAAAACTGCCACCGTTCACCAAACGAATAGCACACATACTCGTTGATCCGATCCCGATCTTCAGCCCTTTAATGAAATACAATCACTGAGTTCTGCGAGAAGACTTTCCCCATCATCACAAAAAATTTCACTTAAAATGTCACATGGTCCATCTTGGTTAACATTCATTTGGACGTTGTGTTAAAAAAAGTAATTTACCTTCAGAAACATTTCCCCACCGCAGCCTTCAGTCCAGTACAAAAGTCTGCTTTTGGCTCTTTTGTTTACACTATTTCTGTAAACAGCTCTGTGTAATCCGTGCAAGCTGATTGGACACTGTAGGGGTCATCTAACCCATCTTGTGTTCAACTTCAAACCCGAGCGCACGAGAAGCCCAATCAAGAAACCGCTTCCGTTCATCCTTCTACACCTCTTGAGATAGCAGACGCACCTTCCTCCCACTTAACACTCGCATTCTGAGCTCGGCTAAAGATGGAACCTTAATTTTGTCTCTGTTTTTGCTGTAAACATTGAGGAAGATGCCAAACACCACCAGAAGGCCACCCCATACGTATCTGTGAACAAATGAGACATGTTTAAACCACATGCACCCATTACTTTTTTGTGGAAAATTAAATTTTCAGTTTCTACCAGGAAATCGTTCAAATTTGCCACCAGGTAGTGCTCGTCTTTAGGCTGCATTTTGCACTCAAGCTATGTTCAGACTGCAGCTCAAAGTGACCAAAATCATATTTTTGTCCATATATGACCTGTATATTTTCAAGACAGTCTGAACAGCTTACTTAAAGTTCTTGTACTTAAATAGTTTCAGGAAGAGCTCAAAGACGCATTTGAAGCTTAATGAAGTGGTATTGTTATCTGAGCACTTTTTCTTCTTATTGTTTAATACTAATAACGTTGGACTTTTTAAAGGTGTTATTGATGTAACATTTTATATTTACATTTTTTTAATCTTATACATTTTAGACTTTTCAAGACCATGCATAAACCCTGATTTTTGGGAGCTAGGCTGTACAATTTTTGTTTCTTTTTTTATATTGTTGACTTTTGTTTTCATTCCAGCTTTGTGCTTTTTTTCATCTTCCTGCGCACTTGGGCAGCATCTGTTGTTCACATAGAAGACCTTGCTTTCAGATTTTTTTTTTTCCTCGACCAATTGCATCCAGAAATATCAGAGCGTCTCCAATCAGAAGTGCGGCATATCATGAATCATAATGAAAGACATTCTGAGTAACTTACTGGAATGTAAAAGGCTTCGAAAAGAAGAGAAAAGACAGGACAATGGTCATGGCTTTCCTTCCTGTCGTCACTTTAAAAAAAAGAAGAAAAATATCAATATTAATGAGTTTCATCAAAATATATTCACATGACAGAATTAAGCTCACCTGTGACTGCAACTAATGCTCCAAACAACTTAATCAGCGCCAAGACAAAAGAAATGCCAAAATATCCCGTCAAAGAAAAGAAGAAAGCATAGCCGTATGTGGTGACCGGATGCTGAGTAAACAAAACACAGACTTCCGTTTGCATCACAGAAGCATTTGCAGATTAAACTCTTATGCTTTGTTCACACTGAAAAGCAGGAATCCGTTTAACTGTTGCTTCTGTAAAAGGCTTGTTTGCTGAGATGATAGCGAGTTGATTGGTTGAAGAAAACAGATTTCTGCCAATTTTTTACCTTCTGAAATATCCACAGTGGTACCAGACTGGGTGGATTGATCCTAAAACTCTTTTTATTAGTCGAGGATAGAGCTTGGGATCGAGTCGCTGAGGCTGTCTCTGCTGAAGGGAGCTATTTTGGTTTTTATCTGTTAATGAGAGTTCGAGGACACTCCAAGTTAACTTTACATCAAGTTAGAACAGATGTTGCTTTTTTTAACATGTGACTGTTGATGAATATACTGTTCATTTTAGTGTTTTAGCTATATCCATACTCTGTTGGGAACATTGCATTTCAAATGTAAAGGATGTACATTTTTATATGCTGATTTAAACAATGTAATGTTAGAAATTGTATTTTCATTTTATATGGCCAAAACTATTTTATTTTATGTGTCCCATAAGGTTCTTACAACAATGCCCACGATATGCTATAATAAGCAATGAATGGAAAATAAGACACTAAATTTATCATAAAAAAACTATTAAATATGTTAAAGCTTTAACCAAAGCATTAATTTGTTATATACGTCTAATTAAGAAGTTATCTATCGAGCTGCCCGATACGAAATCGAGGTATTGCATTGTATGCTCTCAGCTATTTATTTGATTAAAAACTTTTGACAGCTGCTCATTTTCCCTACCTTTTCTGAGTTTTTTTAACACATCCTCTCTTTCCTTCACTTGCTCTCACCAGTTCTTGACTAAAATTCCAAGCAAAGAGTCTGTATTCATGTCGCCGCATACCCGAACCATCCCTCAGTGAAGACAAAAAATGCATGCACAAGGAAAACCACACAGCCAAGTCATATGAGACGATTTCAACCAATCATGTCTCCATTGAGAGAGAGAGATAGAAAGAGAGAAAGAGACGGTTCTCATCGTTCAGTACAAAGAGCCAGCTCAAAGGAACAGTTTCGTCCATGACCGACACTTCACTAACACCCAGCGCCCAACTTAGAAAATATATATATATATACACACACATGTGTTTTTGGTCCTTTTTATTATTTTACCCATTATATTACAAAAATGTTTAACATCAGTGTTCTGTTTTGTGAATATTTAATCTGGTTTTTATTGAGGTGAAGGGCTTGAGTTGAGTTTACGCTGGAAACTGTCGCTCAGATCTGGCAACCCTGATTCTCTACCAACGACTGCAAGAAATCCCGCTCCGCATCACAACATCTGCTCTGCTAGGCTGCTTTTCACTGGTCCTCACATATTCTCATTGACTTTCCTCATAAATTTACTGTCAATTTTGATTTCAAGAGTGAACAAAGCAAGTGTGATCAAAGTATTGAATCCTACCTGAGAACAGAACGAGACCGCAGGTCCAAGGCCTCCAAGGGTTAGCAGCCCAAACAGAATATAAACAAAACCAATAGAATAAGAATACAAAACCTGCAAACACATGGAAACAGTTATCATTACTCAGTGACACATACTGTGTGAGAGACCGCACGGGAAGGTGTTACCATTTCAGAATTGCTTCCACTGTGGATCTTCATGGCCTTTTCCTGCACGTTCCCAATAGCAGCATCCGCACAGAGAGCCAGAGAGATGAGAAGCACTCCTAACCAATGAAATTCAAGCTCAATTAAAAAGGGTTTAAGAATTCACCAGATTGAGGTATAAGGTGTGCAGTACCTGTTACATTAAAGTTTGGAGCAATCTTACTATCTGCCAACGTGAACCAAATCAAACCGAGGCTCATGCACAGCGCAGCGGAGACATCTGCAAGGTTGTAGCGTTTCCCTAAAAACATATCATTGAACAAAGTCAAAGGTAGAACTCTGACACCGATCAACACAAGCAGCACGAACAGGTTAAGCTGAGGAGCCTTGTTTTTTGCCCCTTTGACTTTGACTCTTAGGCTCCAGATCGGTTTTACAAGGATCTTTGAACAAGTTTAGCAGAGCTGTTCAAAAAGACAGAAAATTAGCGTTTCTCTTTTTTCCAGATGGACTCCTCAAGTTTGTGATGGAACGACTTGGAAATAGAGAGAGGCCATGAAAGGAAAAAGCAGGATAGGCCCAAGAGTGCTCTCAAACAGGTAGTTGCCGTGGGGTGGATGGTGATGCAGCAGGTTGCTGTGTGTTGCTTTGATTCCGTCCGGCTTTGATGGGTTGATATCTTGAGTATCCTCAACCCAAGTCCCACTGATCTTTGGAGGAAGCCTCAGGGGATGCAAGGTCCATGATGCCAGGAAAAAAAACATCACAGTACTAAAAAATAGACAATGGGGATCCGTTCAGCTGGCTATTTTTCTTTTCCATGTATTGGACTGAAACGCAATTATAACTTTCTAAATGCAAATGTAACTAGCTAATAATCAACATAAAAAAACAACAACTAACAGTAAACCGCAAAAACAATTTTTTTTTGCCTTTATTTTTCTTCCTGCTATGACTTATTGATCAGCAATGCATAAATGTAAAAATGTAATGAACATACCTGTGTATTTTTATAAACTTTTAGTTAAACACATCTAATCCGGTTTTATCCTCGTTTAAAAAACAGCATGACAGTAAGAGATACCAATGAAATTTTAGGGCTTTATACAACAAGGCTTTATAATGTGGAACTTGACTTGCATCTTCATGTTCACTAAATACAGTCTGAATTTTCCTACATTTAATTGTGCTCATATCAACAGTGCCTTAAATATTTCCTATGTTTAACCTCTTCAGACTCTGAGTCCATTCCAATGGAAACCATATTTCATCAGTTGTTTATTGGTTGTGGACAATTTTACTCAAATGAAAAAATAATCTGGATGGATTCTGGATGGGATAATTTTTTTTTTTATTTCTGAGACATAGAAAAGAATAGAAGAACTAAAATAAAATTTTGTTGAGTTTTGGTCAGTCTCACTACTAAAAAAAAACCTGCTGTTCAATCACTATTTTTCCCCACCCTATAACATTATGGTTTTTAATGTTTCCATTAGGCTCACAGCTTCGGGGGAGCAGGTGTTGGTAAAACATTTGGCTTCCTAAATGAAGACTGAGAATGCGGCCCAGTTTTTCAATATCACAATCTGTCACTAAACACAGATATTTCATTTTAATAGATTTTCAATTAGTTAATTAAAATTTAACCAGCAGAGCAAAAGTAAGATATCTTTGTTGAAAAATGTATTACAATGTAACTTACTAAATCACACAAAGTTACAAACATTTAAACACTCCCAAAAAGCCCACAATATATAAATCAGCATTTCTACTGAACTCAAATGCCAAATAGGCTAATATTCCACATATAAACAACTTTTGTTGTATGTTTAGGTACGCTAATATTATTAGCATAAGTCTATGATGTTTTATATTCAAACCGTTAGCTTCTATGCTAGCGGACTATATCGCAAGAAAACGTAAATATAATATACAAATGCTTAACTGTCACTTTTATTACACCTGATGTTAACTTCTTGTAATGTAAACAAGTATTTCTAGGGTTTACATGTACACATTAATACACACATTTTATTAAAGACAAGAATAAGAATATAGCCTAAGAAGATGTACCTTGTATAAAGACTCCACCAATCATGACAGGAATGAGTTTGCAGCACTTAAAGATGACTTGAGTGGGATAGTTCAAGTATCCCAAAGAAGTGTTGGAGAGGCCCATGGTCCCCACTGTTAAAAATGCAATGATCATGTACGTCTTGCATGGTATCCTACAGAAGAAAAGAGAACCATAAAGGACCAGCATCGCTAAGAACAAACAGTGAATTATAAAGGTAGATAAAGAAAAAAATTACAAAGCAAGTACAAGAATATTGCTACTCAGCAGATGCATGTATAAATATTACTCAACATAATCATGTTAAAGTGATAAACAATAAACATTTCTGATTCACACTGATTTGTAGAAAAACATACAACTAAAACTATTTCAAAAAACATGTTTGCAATGAGTTCAGTATACAAAATAAGCTCAACTCAATATGTTGCATGTTGAGTTGTACTTGCTTATTCATAGAGGATTTATGTGATCAAAATTAATCATCACTAGTTACACAGGGGTTGTTAGAAAAAAATGTTTCTCAGACATAATTTGAGTTTTTAATCTGGTCTGAAACTGCCATGTTTTCTGCAAACTCTGCGCAAGTTTAAGACCTATATCATGACATCAAAAACACATACATGTTTTTCTTATAATAAACAGTATGCTCCAAAAACATAGTTTGAAACTTTAAATTTCAGTTTCATGTGCTGAGCATTTTAGAAGACATCATTTTTCACTCTTTTTTTTTTACATTTAGGAGCATTTTCTCAATTTTTGGAAATCACAACAATTACTGTAATGCTTTAATGCCCTTTTTTTATATGTATGAGTCTTGTGTCAAAATCTGTCAAACTTAATCACTTTTAGGATTTTGAGCATTTATGAGCTATTTATGTAAAATATTTGGGCCTGAAATGTGCGTTTTCACATTTTAGACTTTTTAAAACACTGCAGAAAACCTGTTAAAACTTATCACTAAATTAAACTACTAATAGTTACCTTCTTCTCTTATCCTGAGTGAGTTGTAACTCCACCAAGCCAAACAAGGAATAAAATCCAAACTGGACCAGCGTCAGATACCAACCAAATGGCTTGAAGCCCTCCACTGAGAAGATTAGCTCCTGAAAGCAAGAATCCACACATGTGAGCAACTCCGGAGAAACCAAACTTTACTTTTAACTTCCTCAGCGTCAAACGTGAGATCGTCACCTGCAGGTAACCGTAGATGAGGTAAAAGAGGAAGACGCCGGCCACACAGATGAAGAACTGCGTCGGTGTGTTGAAGCTGTTCAAGTTGATGCCCAGGACTCTCAGCTCCTCCACTGATTTGATATGAGGAGACATCACCTCCGTTGTGGAAGGCACTGATATGGAGATGTGCTTCCTCGAGCTGTGACTCCCAAGCCCAAATTTTCCACTCATGACGTCGGCAAACTCCTGAAAAATTATACAATAAACAATTATATAATAAAACAAACATGTGCAGCAAAAATCACCAGCCAAAGTTGGTCTGAAATCACAGATTTAAGCACAGAGTCAAATATGAGAGCTAGCATCAATAACATTAGTGTTTCATTATAATCCAGTACTAAAGCTTTAATATGTACACTTTTTTTATTTCAAAGTACAGTTAAAATTATACAATTTGCTATGGTTTAATAAAAACACAATCTACAAGATTTTTCGCTACTCAAGGCTGTAAATGTGAGGTTTTATGTGCTGTTTGAATGGTAAAAATTGTAATACACACTATGACATTGCATCCTATACATAAACATACAAGCCATTCTGAATAATACTATTTTAAGAAGGTGACTAAATGCTTTAAAGCTGTTGTTTTTAATCAAGAACTCAAAGTACGGATTATTATATCACAGATTATTATATCGACTATTAAAAACTAGAGGAGAACCTTACCCGGAGAGGACGTTACTGTAATCAGAAGCCCATTGATAGGATGAGAGTGATGAGTATCTGTCAGATGGAATTATTCCATTCTTATCTCATCCTTCTGGAGTCCATTAAAAGATGCGTATTTTTCCTGCCACACATGCCATAAAATCAAACTAAAGAAAATGCTGCACTCTCGAAGACATCATCTATGTAAAGGCTGAGATTAAAGTCAATATCGCTCGATTAAACAAAGATAAAGTGTGTTAGCGGCTAAGCTAAACCAGCTGCTCTCCTCCACTTCCGGGTTTAAAAGTTGATATAAGCGCTAGTCTCTGGCTTGTAGAGACAGTGCTTCGTTTATCCGAGCAAACGAAATGCAAAACGAATACATTCCTCAAGATATAAATGCGTGAAAGCAAATAAAACGATAGTTCTGTGATTTATTTTAGCATTGTTCTGTCTCCCGGTAGCAGCCAACTGCTTCCGGTAAACTCTGACCTCATGGTTTACGTCACTGAACACACACGTGGAACCACCTTGCCTTGCATGAACACGCGTTATATTTTCATCAATAGTGCGGGAGCGCATAATTGATATGGTTAGAAAATGTATCTTTAATATTTAAAGTTGAAAGACCATTATAAACCTTAGTGAAATTTATATAATGTTAATATTATTATGTCAATATTGTAACGAGCCGCTGGTTCGGGTGGCAGCTGAGCTGTGCTATCTGCGCTATGCTAACTGGAAAGCTAGCTAGTCTGGCAGGGCGCCAGGCGTCTATCTACTCGTGCGAGATCCCTGTGTCCCATACACCGCTCGACCCCAGGGAACTCTTAGATCTTCAGGAGCTGTTGCTGCTCATAGCTCTTAAAAGAACTGTTAGTGAACAGAAGGTTTGAGCCAATGAGTTCTCAGGAACAGCCACGCCTCCAGGACTTCTCCTTGCAGTTACCCAATCAGACACAGCACATCTGAAACTTCACTGAAGCGAGTTTTATTGGCAAACACACATTCATAACCTGGTAGCTGACACAGACCAGACCATTTGCACCGAGTGCATAGTAGACGGTGAGTCCACACACAAACACATATTCATTACAAATAACAATCCCTGTCAACATAAACAAACGTAAAACAACATTTAAACGTGGCACAAACACACAACAGCCGGGTAATACCCCTTTTTGTAGCGAAATAGCGTTACCCACAATGCACCGGGGCACGGTGCTGTGCAGGGTCGCCACATAGCCCCCCTCTCAAGAGGGTAAGTGTCCTCACACCCTCAAAACTTCAATAGCTGAACCGCATGGACTCTGAACACATATGATCCTCACAAAACTCAACTGTAGTCAGCGCTTAGCTCAAAGTCATTTAGATGTGCTGGTCGTCGGCGTTCACGCCACGGCCGGGCACTCTGCTCATCAGTCGGCCTACGATGCGGACTGTGTTCCTGGCTGGCCATCTCAGTTATAGACGGCATGATGGCCGGGTTGACCACACTCTCACTTGGTTCCGTGTGAGGAGCGTGCGGACGGTAGGGAGCTAAACGATCCTGGTGGAGCACAACACGACGGCCCCGCCCAGGCAGTCTCACTCGAAACACAACGTCCGACAGTTTCTCTAGTATCTCCCCGGGCCCTTGCCATTGGTGAGTCAGTTTCGGGGAAAGACCCCGCTTCCGTTGTGGGCAGTATATCCATACACGGCTCCCAGCCGAGAAGGTAGGTCCATGTGCTCGAACGTCATAAGCACGCTTTTGACGTGCACCCGCACCAAGCAAAGTTTCTCGTGCCAAGCTGTGCACGGAGTTCAAACGCTGGCACAAACGCTTGTAATAATCCAGCTCCTGGCCGCCGGGTATCTCGGGCTCTGGTGGGGCCCCGAATACCAAGTCCACCGGCGTCCGGAGCTCGCGGCCGAACATAAGTGCTGCGGGCGTACACCGACTGGACTCCTGCACCGCAGTCCGATATGCCCACAACACAAGAGGCAGATGAGCGTCCCAGTCCCTTTGATGCTGGCTCGTCCGAATAGCCAACTGCGTCGCAAGTGTCCGGTTGAACCGTTCAACCAATCCGTCGCTCTGGGGGTGTAGGGGGGTGGTCCGCGTCTTCTTCACACCCAAGCGCCGACACACCTCTGCAAAGACTCTGCTTTCGAAGTTGCGCTCCTGGTCGCTGTGCAGCTCACTAGGTACTCCAAAGCGGGCGAACATGTCATCCACCAGACACTTAGCAGTTGTCTCAGCACTTTGGTCGGGCACCGCATACGCCTCCGGCCACTTAGTGAAGTAGTCCATAGCGACCAGAACGTAGCGGTTACCCAACTCAGTCTCGGGAAAGGGGCCAAGAATGTCCACCCCGACTCGCTCCATGGGGGCCCCCACTAGGTATGGTTGTAGCGGGGCCTGTGATTGCTGGATCGGGCCCTTTTGGGCGGTACAGGTGTCACAGCAGTGGACGTGCAGCTCCACCTCCTGACGGCACCCTGGCCAGTAGAAACGCTGGCGGAGTCGCTTGATGGTTTTGGCGTTTCCGAAGTGTCCAGCCCCAGCCGTTCCGTGTACCCAACGAAGGACCTCGGCTCGAAGGCCACGAGGTACCAGCAGCTGCACGCGATCCGCTCCTCCACTCGGCGCTCGCCACCGCCGATACAGAACCCCGTCGTGCAGCTCTATGTTCCCCCACTGGGCGTGTAGGATCTTCAGCTCGGGCCCTTTTGACGAGACTTCCGGCCACTCGGGGCGCTCGCCAGTCACCGACCAGCCCAGCACCTCCACCAACGTTTCATCAGCCGCTTGCTGCTGCCGGAGTTGCTCATTGCTGAAGAGCTCGGGTTGTTCACTGATGCTGTCGTGGTCAGTGGTGGCTGCTGCCGCTGCGCTGGACTCCAGTCCACTCCAACTCGCCGCTGCTCTAGCGGCCCTCTGCTCGCCAGTGCCCTCACCCAGGGCCGCCGCCTCCACTGCAGGGAACCCCAACTCCCGTGCCTCTTGGCGCTCGCAATATGAACAGCTCTCGGTCAAACATGGTCGCCGAGACAAAGCATCCGCGTTCGCATGTAGTCTCCCTGCTCGGTGGCGAACCTCCATATCGAACTCCTGGAGAATCTCGATCCACCGTGCCACTTGCCCTTCTGGCTGTCGGAAATTTAACAGCCATGTGAGGCTCGCATGATCCGTTCGTAACGTGAATTTCGTTCCGAGCACGTACGGGCAGAAATGGCGCAAAGCTAGCACTACCGCAAGCAGCTCGCGCCGGGTGACGCTGTAGTTTCTCTCGGCGCGATTGAGACTACTACTATAATAGGCCACTACGTGCTCTCCGTCGTCAGTACGCTGGGAGAGCACGGCCCCCACTCCTACGCCACTCGCGTCTGTGTCCAAAATAAATGGGCGATTAGGGTCCGGGTATGCCAGCACGGGTGCGTCAATGAGGGCTTGCTTCAGCTGCGCAAAGGCTTCTTCACAGTCCGGCGACCATACGAAGCGTTTCCCTTTCATGTTCAGCCCATGCAATGGGCTGGCTAGCGTAGCAAATCCTTTAACGAACCGTCGATAGTATGACGCTAGCCCGAGAAAGCTCCTCAACTCAGGGGCGTTCACGGGCCGGGGCCAATCACGGACCGCTGCGGTCTTTTCCGGATCAGTGGATACCCCGTCCGCACTGACGACATGACCGAGGAACTGCGTCTGACGCGACAACAAATTGCATTTTGCCGGGTTCAGACGCAGTCCCGCACTACGGATGGCAGCCATGACCTCACCTAAGTTCCGTAACGCCTGCTCATAGTTTGGAGCGTGAACTAAAAGATCATCCAAGTACACAACGCAGCGCGAACGGGGTATGTCCTTCAGCACGCGTTCCATTAGCCGTTCGAATGTGGCCGGCGCGTTACAAAGCCCGAACGGCATCACATTAAAGTGCCACAGTCCGTGGCCGATCGAGAATGCCGTTTTCGCCTTCGCATCAGGCGCCAGAGCCACCTGCCAATATCCGCTACGAAGGTCCAAGGAGCTAAACCACCTGGACCCGGTGACATGATCAAGGGCATCGTCGATGCGAGGTAAGGGGTAGGAGTCCTTGCGCGTCACAGCGTTCAACTGTCTGTAATCCACACAAGGGCGCCACCCCCCGTGTTTCTTGCGTACCATAACAACAGGCGCCGCCCACGGGCTGTCCGATGGTTCAATAACGCCGCTCGACGCCATCTCACGGATCAGCTCCTCCGCTGCTTGTCGCTTAGCAATAGGCAGCCGGTGTGGTCTCAAGCGAATCGGCGTGGCTGATCCCGTATCGATGTGGTGCTCTACCAGATCCGTACGGGAACAGTCACGTTCGTTAGCGGCGAAAATGTCTTGGTACTCCCCAAGCAGTCCACTCAACTGGGACCGCTGACCCTCCGTCAAGTGAGCGCTGCTGCGCTGAGCCAACTCTTCTATCGCTACAGTGGTTTCTCGCGACGGCCTACGGGTTTGATTCGCAACGACAGCGTTCGATACTGAATTCCTACCCATCGGGACGACTACGCTTAGCGCCGGTGGTTGAGGTTCGATGGCACGGGATGCTGGGGCTCCATGATGCAGGAATTTGCAGGGGGCAGCAGCTCCTTCGCGCTGGCGTCCGGTCTGCAGAGGTACTGCTCCGCCTTTTAATTGAAGGAGGGCCCCTGGGACGTTGACCACAGCTCCCCAGCTCTTCAGAAGATCCAACCCCAGAATGCACTCGTCCCGGATGTCTGCGAGCCAGAACTCGTGGGCCGTGGTCAGGTGCTTGACGTGGACAGGAAGGACCTTCCTTCCAGGCATCAAGGTCTTGGTACCAGTCACTGTCAGCAGCTCGGTGTTGGTGGGGGTCCAGTCCTCTGGTAACACCCCTGCTGTGTTTGGCAGCAGTCCTCGCCTTATGAGGCAGATGGTCGACCCAGTGTCCACTAGTGCTCTGCAGCGGTAACCACCCACTACACAGTTGAGATACAGTCCGCCGTTCTGGCCGCACCGCCCACTCTCATGAGGAGGGGGATGGGAGCAGGGTGAGATTCCCCTCACTGTCTCACCCTGCCGTCGTTTCCCGCCGGTGGGCGAGCCCGGGTTCTGGGGGTCAGAGCTGGGCAGTCTCTGGCTCGATGCCCGGGTTCCCCACATCGGTAACAGCACTCCTCTCTAGCGATCCTTGCTTGGCTCGCCTCTTCCGGCATCTCTCGTTCAGCTGCTCGGCTGGGCTGTTTTTGTTCAGGGACATGTGATGTGGCCGGGCTGGAGCGGAGAATCTCCTCTGCTCTCTCTGCCAGCTGTAGGGCATGTTGCAAGGTGGCGGGTCCTGCCAACCTGACGTGCTGTCGAAGCCTCTCTGGCGCCAACCCTCTCAAAAACGCTTGGAGACCCAGTTCTTCTCGTACGTCCGCCGGGAAGGTGGGGAAACCCCGGCGAACGCAACTGCGGATCTCCGCCGCGAAGGCCCCCACACTCTCCTCCATCCGCCGCTTTTTCTCGGCCAGTTCGTCCCGGCTGTGCTCTGCTGAGATGTGCTGCCCGAATCTGCACTTGAGCGCTGCCGTGAGGGCGTCTGCGTTTCCCTGCTCCTCTGGCGCCAAGTCTAGTAGTACTTGTGAGGCGGGGCCTTCCAATGCGAGGGAAATTCTGAACGCCGTCTCACTATCACTCCTCCCCTCGTGACGTGCCACCAGCTGTACCTGCGTGAGGTACGGCTCCAGCGCTGCCGTTCCACTATAGCGTGGGAGCTTGATGGACGCACCGCCTCGCTCTGCTTCCCGCCGGTGGGGCGCTGACGTTGCCCGGCGCTCACTCGCGCCATCAGGAGCAGAATTCTCCCGCCGGCGTTTTGCTCGATGCAGCACGTGGAGTGACTCATCCATTTCCAGGAGTGCTTTCTCGATCTCCGCCAGGCTCAGCTCCACTCTGTCTCCTAGACAGCTCGCCATCCCACTTCTGACACCAATGTAACGAGCCGCTGGTTCGGGTGGCAGCTGAGCTGTGCTATCTGCGCTATGCTAACTGGAAAGCTAGCTAGTCTGGCGGGGCACCAGGCATCTATCTACTCGTGCGAGATCCCTGTGTCCCATACACCGCTCGACCCCAGGGAACTCTTAGCTCTTTAGGAGCTGTTGCTGCTCATAGCTCTTAAAAGAACTGTTAGTGAATAGAAGGTTTGAGCCGATGAGTTCTCAGGAACAGCCACGCCTCCAGGACTTCTCCTTGCAGTTACCCAATCAGACACAGCACATCTGAAACTTCACTGAAGCGGGTTTTATTGGCAAACACACATACATAACCTGGTAGCTGACACAGACCAGACCATTTGCACCGAGTGCATAGTAGACGGTGAGTCCACACACAAACACATATTCATTACAAATAACAATCCCTGTCAACATAAACGAACGTAAAACAACATTTAAACGTGGCACAAACACACAACAGCCGGGTAATACCCCTTTTTGTAGCGAAATAGCGTTACCCACAATGCACCGGGGCACGGTGCCGTGCAGGGTCGCCACAATATCATTAGTGAAATAATACTTAATCTAGCCACAGGGGTTTCAAGCCAGTGACTTCTGTGCCGGTCCCAAGCCCGAATAAATAGAGAGGGTTGCATCAGGAAGGGCATCCGGCGTAAAACATGCCAAAACCAAATATGCAAGTCATCAATTCGATTTCCATACCGGATCGGTCGAGGCCCGGGTTAACAACGACCGCCACCGGTGCTGTTGACCTACAGGGTGCCGGTGGAAATTGGACTACTGTTGGTCAAAGAAGGAGAGGAGGGAGAAGGATTCATAGGCAGAGAGAGAAGAGGAAAGGCAAGAGTATAGGTCTGAGAATAGGGACTCTCAACGTTGGTACAATGACCGGGAAAGGTAGAGACCTGGCGGACATGATGGAGAGAAGGAAGGTAGATATTCTGTGTGTGCAGGAGACCAGATGGAAGGCTAGCAAAGCGCGTAGTATTGGAGGGGGATACAAACTGTTTTACTATGGTGAGGATAGGAAGAGAAATGGGGTAGGAGTGATTTTGGAAGGAGGAGTTTGTGAGGAATGTTTTAGAGGTGAAAAGAGTGTCTGACAGGTTGATCAGTTTGAAGTTAGAGACTGAAGGGGTGATGTTGAATGTAGTGAGTGGTTATTCTCCACAAGTAGGCTGTAAGCTGGAAGAAAAGGAGAGATTCTGGAGTGAGTTAGATGAGGTGATGGAGAGTATTCCCAGAGGGGAGAGAGTAGTGGTGGGAACAGACTTCAATGGTCATGTCGGCGAGGGCAACAGAGGTGATGAGGAAGTGATGGGCAGGTTTGGTGTTAAGGAAAGGAACCCAGAAGGACAGATGGTGGTGGACTTTGCCAAGAGGATGGAAATGGCTGTAGTTAACACTTACTTCCAGAAGAGGGAGGAACATAGTGTTACCTACAAGAGTGGTGGAAGGAGTACGCAGGTGGACTACATCCTAAGTAGACGAGCCAATCTGAGAGAGATCACTGACTGTAAAGTAGTGGTAGGAGAGAGTGTAGCCAGACAGCATCGGATGGTGATGTGTAGGATGTTTCTGGTGGTCAGGAAGAAGAGTGGAGGAAAGATGGAAAAGAAGACCAAGTGGTGGAAGTTGAAAAAGGAAGACGGTTGTGAGGAATTCTGACAGAAGCTGAGACAGACTTTGGGTGGTCAGGAAGAGCTTCCAGAGGACTGGGAAACTACAGCAGAAGTGATCAGGGAGACAGGTAGGAAGGTGCTAGGTGTGTCAGCAGGAAGAAGGAAAGAAGATAAGGAAACATGGTGGTGGAATGAGGAAGTACAGGACATCATCCAGAGGAAGAGGCTAGCTAAAAAGAAGTGGGACATCGAAAGGACTGAAGAAAGTAGACAGGACTACAAGGAATCACAGCGCAGGGTGAAGAGGGAGGTGGCAAAGGCCAAACATAAGGCATATGATGAGTTGTATGCCAGGTTAGACACGAGGGAAGGTGAGAAGGAATTGTACAGATTAGCGAGACAGAGAGACAGAGATGGGAAGGATGTGCAACAGATAAGGGCGATTAAAGATAAAGATGGAAGTGTTCTAACGAGTGAAAAGAGTGTGCAGAGAAGATGGAAGGAGTATTTTGAGGAGTTGATGAATGAGGAGAATGAGAGGCAAAGAAGGGGGGAAGAGGTGAACATTGTAGAGCAGGAAGTTTAAAAGATTAGAAAGGATGAGGTGAGGAAGGCTCTGAGGAGAATGAAGAGTGGAAAGGCTGTTGGTCCAGATGACATCCTTGTGGAGGTGTGGAAGTGTCTAGGAGAGACAGCAGTGGAGTTCCTATCTAGGTTATTCAACAGGATTCTAGAGAGTGAGAAGATGCCTGAGGAATGGAGGAGAAGTGTCCTAGTGCCAATCTTTAAGAACAAGGGTGATGTGCAGAGTTCTTACAGAGGTATAAAGTTGATGAGCCACACAATGAAACTCTGGGAAAGAGTAGTGGAAGCTAGGCTAAGAAGGGAAGTGGATGTTTGCGAGCAGCAGTATGGCTTCATGCCCAGGAAGAGCACTACTGATGCAATTTTTGCTCTGAGAATGCTAATGGAGAAGTACAGAGATGGTCAGAAAGAGCTGCACTGCGTCTTTGTGGACTTAGAGAAAGCGTATGACAGGGTGCCGAGAGAGGAGCTATGGTCCTGTATGAGGATGTCAGGAGTGGCAGAGAAGTACGTCAGAGTAGTTCAGGATACGTATGAGAGGAGTATGACAACAGTGAGATGTGCTGCAGGTCAGACGGAGGAGTTCAAGGTGGAGGTGGGGCTACATCAAGGATCGGCTTTGAGTCCCTTCTTGTTTGCTATGGTGATGGACAGGTTGACAGATGAGGTCAGACAGGAATCTCCATGGACAATGATGTTTGCAGATGACATTGTAATCTGTAGTGAGAGTAGAGAGCAGGTGGAGGGACACCTGGAAAGTTGGAGGTATGCTCTAGAAAGAAGAGGAATGAAAGTCAGCCATAGTAAGACAGAATACATGTGTTTGAACGAGAGGGAGGGAAGTAGAACAGTGAGGTTACAGGGGGCTGAAGTCAAGAAGGTGGAGGAGTTTAGGAATTTGGGGTCAACAGTCCAGTGCAACGGGGAGTGTGGAAAAGAGGTGAAGAGGCGAGTGCAGGCAGGTTGGAGTGGGTGGAGAAAAGTGTCAGGGGTGTTGTGTGACAGAAGAGTGTCAGCAAGAATCAAAGGAAAGGTGTACAGAACAGTAGTGACAGCAGCTATGATGTATGGGTTAGAGACTGTAGCAGTGAGGAAGAGACACGAGGCAGAGATGGAAGTAGCAGAGATGAGGATGTTGAGGTTCAGTTTAGGAGTGACAAGGATGGACAAGATTAGGAACGAGCACATCAGAGGAACAGCTCAGGTTGGTTGTTTTGGAGACAAAGTCAGAGAAGCCAGATTGAGATGGTTTGGACATGCGCAGAGAAGGGATAGTAGTTATATTGGTAGAAGGATGTTGGAGATGGAGCTGCCAGGCAAGAGGGCAATGAGGAAGGCCAAAGACAGTTATATGGGTGTGCTGAAGGAGGACATGAAGGTAATTGGTGCAAGAGTAGAGGATACTGAGGCCAGAGTTAGGTGGAAACAGAATATTTGCTGTGGCGACCCCTAAACTGGGAACAGCCGAAAGAAGAAGAAGAAGTGAAATAATACTTATCTTGGAGTACAGAAATATTGAGAGAATGTAAAAAGCAAATTTTTCCTATTTATTTTTTATATATATATATATATATATATATATATATATATATAATTAATATAAAATAAAATGTTATATATAATAACATTACATCGTATATTTCTCATTGTCAATGTTGCAGTGATAGTCCTTTTCATGCCGTGTTCAACAGTTAACAGTTCTGCATTTTTTATATATGATGTAATGATGAGCCATATCGGATATATTATAATATATTCATGATTCTACTTTATCCATCCTTCAAAATAATATTCGTTATGGAAATAAATAAATCCAACAATGTGCAGTGCAATCATTAAATAGCAAATATATCATTAAGTTACTCGATATTAGTAGCTTTTATACTTTAACATGTGACGTCTCATTAATTGAATATTAATAAGTGCTAATGATTTGTAATAGCACCTCTAGCTATGACAAAACCCCAAACTCCTCCTTTAAAGGTGCACTACGCAATTAAAAGTGCAGTTTGACACAAGTGTCTAGAGAGCTTGGTTGAATAGAAAGCAAACTTAGAACCAATCATCATGAGTGGTGCTGATGGTCAAGGGAAATGTCTGTTGTGGGGAACCTGAACATCAATATTGGAGGCAAGGAATTGCATATCACCAGCAATGAGAGCTAACAGACCCATTTGGAAACAAACATGCCCTTCGACTACATTTACATTTATGCGTTTGGTAGACACTTTTGTCCAAAGCGACTTAAAGTAGGGGAGAGACAATGTGTAATTTGTTACACAGTCAAAGTCTATCTCAGCTCGCTCATAATAGAAGTTGTATAAACTGATCAATAAACCATAGCAGGAAGAAAATAAAGACAGAGGAGGAAAAAAACTTTTTTTTTATAGTAGGTGTTCTCTGAAGAGAAGAGTTTTGAGTTGCGTTTTGAAAGCTGTTAGTGTTGCTTCTCTCCTGAATGGATCAAGAGTTTGTTCCAGGAACAGTGAGAGAGAAGGTTCTGGTGAGAGATATTTTTGCCTTTGTGGGATGGAAACACAAGAAGATGTTCCTTCTCTGAGGTTATGTAGGAGTGGAGGAGCTTGTGGAGGTAAACAGGGGCTGATCTGGAGATGGTTTTGTACTCCAGCATCAGTGATTTGAATTTAACAAGAGCTACGATGAGGAGCGAGTGAAGAGAGATGAAGAGGAGAGGAACATGAGCTCGCTTCGGTTCCTTGAAGATAAGACGAGATGCAGAGTCCTGGATCATCTGCAGAGGTTTGAGCGCATTTGCTGGAAGTCCTGCTAGGAGAGCGTTGCAGTTGAGAGGACCAGAGCTTGAACCAGGAGTTGAGTTGCATGTTCAGTTAAGAAGTGCTGATCTTTCGAATGTTGTGCAGAGCAAACCTAAATGCTCGAGTTGTCTCAGTGATGTGGTCTTTGAAGGACAGACTAGTGACTGTATATAAGATGGACATCTAGTAGACTTTATCCAAATGTTTTAACAGCAAGCGTTTGCACTTCATATTGGGTACAACCAGCTGCTTCTTTGTTCAAAACATTGTGATTTTGCTGGATTGTAAGTGATGTGAAAACACATTAGCACCAGGAAATGGCTCTCACTCAAGTAGTATTTAAAAATGTAAATATAAATATAGCTTAAATGTATTTAAAAATCTAATAAATACAATTTGGAAAAGATATGAATCTGAATACTTTAAATATTTCTTTTAATGTAATTTTTATTATTGTAAAGTTGATACATTTTAAAATGGACGTCAATGTACATCTGCTCACTGGGTCAAATGAGTCAACCTCAAGTAGTCAAAAGAAGAATTGCAGGATCGTCGCCTCAGGAGGGAAAACAAGAGATTGCTCCTTTCCGCAATACCGGAAACACATCACTACGATGCAGCGACCTTGCTTTTCCTCTTGATGTGTAACAGTCAATGACTGAACTGCAGTTCCTCAACTGGCCTTTTGAGGCTGACTCTAGAAGTGGTTCTCATTCACTCCACTATTAAAACTGATCAAACATGTAATAACAACAACAACAACAACAAAAAACATGTTCTCAAAACTGGCTCTAAGGTTTGTTGATTAAGATCGATAGTTTGAACATCAAGAACAATCTGAGGGGTGATTTATTTTTTAATTTCTTTGTTAAAGATATAAAATGTAACTCTTCAGCCAATCACATATCTTCGTTACAACCATGCCCCACCTCTGTGGAATTCTTTTCGATTACCAGGAGATGATGATTTTCGGTGAAAAGCTGGCTACACCTTCTCTGAGCTTCTTTTACCTTCGCCAGAAACCTATGGGTGATGCCATGGACCCTATGTTTAGGTTATAGGTGGTCTATGGTTACTACCAGGAATTTGAAAATGTTCTAAGAGGGGGTACTTCGGCATAGCGCAGATGTGAGTTTAAAACTTAATTTTACTCAAACAATCTAGTAATAAATAAATTCATCCCATCAGCGTTGCTATGGAGGTCAACACGAACATGGAAAGATTTTTTGCTGAGTGTCACTAAAAATTTGCTCACTTCTGACCGCTGCCTCTATTGGCCGGTCGAGGTACTTCAGTTCAGTGCCTCTCTTATTGCGCATCGGCAGGGAAAGCAGCTTTATCAAATGCCTCCTTCTTGTTCGGATAGCTTGTGCTGATTGGCTGTCAGATTATTCTAGAAGTTCTCTTCTCTTTGAAGCCTTCAAAATCACACGTTTTAAAACCTACCTTCATCACCAGAGCATACATTCACTAAAAATGCTAGCATGCAAATGAGGGACATAAGCACCATAAATCTTGACATTTTATTGACAATATAAATAAAGCTGTTGTTGCACGTAGGCTGACTGCATAACCTGTTTGTCCAGAATGGAGCACATTTAACACATTTACATCCTGGTTTTGCATGGACGCGATCAAATAAGATGCAAAATAAAAGCAAAGCAATTTTGATCGGACCTTGAGATATCAGCGCTAAAGCAGCACACATCAAACTCTTATCTACAGCACATGTTGCCAAGCTCCACTCGCAGACGGTCATCTCTGGCGAAGGGTTGTGATCCTATCTAGCCCTCCCCCTGCTCAGCAAGCCTCCGTTCCACCCATTCATTTCCTCTGCTTCCCCTATAGATGACAGAGTCCTTTCCATCCACAGCGAGAGGTTAATTCACTCACGGACGGCATTATTTCTTTCCAGCCCCTTCCACAATATAAAAATTCAGAGTGGACAGGGCCATCTCTCATCCGTCTGAGATTTGATTGGAATGCTATTGCCTCCTGTCCCGAGGAGCCTCTGCACTGGCTTGGCTGCACTTTATGACACTAAATAGCCAGGTGACAATTTTTCCATCTATTCAAAAAAATTCTCTTAATAACTCATTCCAACTTTTCGCTTAGTGGCAAGGACCCTCTTACGTCCAGAGGTCACTGGAGTGAAGACCTGGAAATGTCCGGAATTCAATGGGTTAATTAATCTTTGAATTTACTGCCCATTCTCTGCCAGCCACTCGCAGAGTCATAGTCCTGCAGAGAGAGGCCTGTGTGATATTTACTGCCCCTAGCATACGCTCTCTCTCCTCCCATCCAACTGAACAAGTCGTCTCATTTATCAGCAGTGACGGATTTGTGTAATGACTTTCACTTTTGGCATCAGATCCCTCTAAATAATTAAAATTACGTTGATATTATTCAGAAAGGTACATATTCCCGTGTTGCTCTGAGACCAGATCAGATAACCAGTGATACATAAAAGATTGCAGGCGGAAGGAAACGCGGCGGCTTTTCAAAGAGAGAAATCTGGATCCAATGAGGGCCGCAGCTCCACAAATCAGTCGGATCTGCTGGGAACGTCCAGCGCTTGAGAGATCCGGAGCATGGATCTGATTAGAACTCGGATGACCTAACGGCTCTTGGGATCACGATGAGTCTGCAACAAATGTGACATATTTTATTAAGGATAACTCTGGTGTGTTGTTGGAATGCGCCCTCAAAATTAAATAAATCCCAAGAATGCTATCTGAAATCATGGTTTAATCAGTTTATCTCAATCAAAATAGTTTCCTGTTATATTTTGTGGAAGCTGGTGGATCTGTAATCAGTATTTTGATTTCTATTTATAGCAAAGTGTCTTCTTGAAAGGACTACAACAAAATGATACATTTTAGAATGACACTGAACAACAGTTTCAACAAAACTTATATTATAAGATATTAATTTGACTTTTGGAAAATGCACATCTTTTATCAACACAAAAGATGTAGTTAACTATTAAATAATATAACTTTTAAAAATAAAAAAGAAGTGCAAAAATAGATACTTGTTATATAATGAATGTTTCAATGGTCTGAACTTCGGTTTTAAATGCTAAGAAAGCTGTGTGTTTTTGCTTAAAAAGGAAATATAGTGAAACAAAAACAAAGCAATGCCATTTTTTCAAAAAATTTAGGACACCAAATACTCTTAAAAACCCTTATAATGTAAAAAAAGAAAATAAATATTAGTAAGTTAATAATGTAGGCAAACAGTCAGTTTAATAATGTATTTCATTTTATATTAATTAATTAAATTTAATATTAAAAAAAGTTTTAATTAATAAAAAATAAATTTTTTAACCATTTATTTCTTTTTTAAACAATTTACTTAAATGTTTTACAACAATGTATTCATTTATGTTCATGTATTACATTTTTAAAATCAATCTATTAATTAAATGTAATTAAAACTTGTATTTTATTTATTAAATTGTACACACACACACATATATATATATATATATAGTCTGTTAATAATGACTAAGTTATTAATTCGTTTGTACAAATCTTATTTCCATTTCTAATTATAAAAAATCTATTTATGTATTTATTTTTAACTATTGATTTATGTATGTAGCTTGATCTGTGTCTGTTAATATTTTATTTAGCTTGTTCTTCATTGAGTTTACATGATGAAAGCACAAAGTTGAAAAATGTCTGTGAGTGAAAAGTTATGTGTCAAATATTAGTTTCAAATCCAGCTCTCATTAAAAAAGATGAAATTGTTAACTTAACCAAGACAAGTGTAACCCTGATCCTTAATATAAGACTATATGTCAATATTATATTAAATGTCAATGTTACCAGCGTTTATTGCTGCGAACACACTCTAATGGTGACATCTCATACATTTCCTTTCGTGATTTGTAATAAAATAATCTCCATGTATCCCAATATACACAATCTTTTCCTCTCCTTAAAACTTGTGAGAAAGGCCGAGTCACTCCAGTCTCATATTGAAGGAGGTTTTATTAATAAAACGTTATCCAGGGCTAAGGGCCGTCTCTGCTGCGCTCTTCCTGTGCTTGTCTGAGTCCTGCTGCATGACTCTGGAAGCAGATGCTATCTGCTGGATATTACTTCTCAAACGCTCATATCCTCCCTCGCGCTGCTTCTTTGATCTGCTGGGCTTCTCTTCTCCAACTCTCTCTCAACTGTCTGAGGTCAGCGCTCACAGGAAGCTCAGCTGTGGATATAGCTCTTCTGAGGTGGACTCTACTGACTTAATGCCTGTTTGATATCTTTTTTTGATCAAAAAAGAAGAAAAGAAGATGTCAGTGCAAAACAGACCGTTGCTATTTTATATTTATTTATTTAGTTGTATTCATTTTTTATTGATGTATTGATTCATGGATTTATTGATTGATTGATTTATTCAATCATTAATTCATTCATTTATATTCTTGTTTATTTATTTATCACTTTCTTACTTATTTATTTAATTTAGCTTAATTATTTTCTTATTTATTTATTTTCTTGTTTATTTATTCATCACTTTCTTCCTTATTTATTTAATTTAGTTTAATTGTTTTCTTATTTATGTATTTTCTTGTTTATTTATTGATTTGATTTCTTTTTGATCAAATCCCGAACAACACTGAAATTATTTTCCTTTATTGACGTTTGTGCTGGTGCCATACAGACCATAGCTTTTTCCATTTTTTCTAATTTCTTTATTACTTTGTTGATTATTTTTTGTTTATATTGTATTTTTTTATTCGTTTTTTTTATTCTTTTTTTATTTATACACTTTCTTGTTTACCATTCGTTCATTCATGTAGTTTCTTATTTATGTAATACTTTCTTGTTTATTTATTTTTTATTTACATTCTTCTGATCAAATTCATCATTAGTTTCTTATTTATGTAATACTTTCTTGTTTATTTATTTCTTTTTTGGTTATAATCTTTCTTGTTTATCATTCATTCGTTTATTTAGTTTCTTATTTATGTAGTACTTTCTTGTTTATTTCTTTTTTATTTATATTCTTTTTTGTTTATCAATCATTCCTTCATTCCTTAATTTGTTCGTTTATTTAGTTTCTTATTTATGTATTACTTTTTAGTTTATTTCTTTTTTATTTATATTCTTTCTTGTTTAACATTCATTCATTCATTCAGTTGTTTCCCAGCGATGGGTTGCGGCTGGAAGGGCATCCGCTGCGTAAAATATATGCCAGTGAGTTAGCGATTCATTCCGCTGTGGCGACCCCGAAAGGGAAGAAAGCCGACATGAAGATGAATGAATGAATTCATTCAGTTTCTTATTTATGTATTACTTACTTGGTTATTACTTGCTTATTTAAATACTTTCTTGTTTATCATTAGTTCGTTCCTTCATTAATTTGTTCATTTATTTGTTTATTATTTAGTTTCATATTTATTTATTACTTTCTTGTTTCTTTAGCTACTTTGTTTATGATTCATCCATTCATTCATTTATTTAGTTTCTTGTTAATTTATCTGTTTAAAAAGACTCCCGCAGCATCAGCACCTTCCCATCAGCTGGCCCTCGCTGTGTGGCGCTCGTGATCGCTGGAACCCAGTCTGAAGCCTGGAAGCTGGAAGAGCTCGGTGATGCTGTAACCAAGTCTGACGCCTCAGTGACATTGTTATATCACCTCAAAGTGAGGACATCTCAGACCACTATCTTGTACCTTGTGCTATGCATACTATAAACATTAGCAGTAGCATTCAACGCTACCAAACTACGGAGAAATATAACCCAAAATACTAAAGAAAGTTTGAATAATATTCTTGCTAGCACCCTAGATACTGTAGCCCCGCTTGAATTAAAACAAGTCAGAGATAGACAGGCCACTCTGTGGTCTGATGATAATACAAATGTGCTAAAAAGACAAACAAGAAACTATGAGCGTAAATGGAAAAAAAAAAACTAATTGAGAGTATTCAAATTGCCTGGAATGATAGCATGTCTAAATATGACTAGGACTAAAAAACTGCAAGAACTAACTACTATCACAAATTAATAGAAACAAATCAAAATAACCCACGCCTCTTATTTGAAACAATGGCTAATTTACTAAACAGTCAAACATCGACAGATTCAAATGCAGCTATAAAATTTAGCGGTAATGATTTTATTAATTATTTCTCAAATAAAATTACCTCTATTAGATGCCAAATTACTAAAACTTACAATCAATCTAAGCAGCTTAACTCAAATTCTATGCCTTTGACGCACTCGCTGCAAAAGGTTTCAAACATTGATCTGAAACAACGGCTAAAAAAAGTCACAGCATCTAAATCAACAACATGCTCTACTAGATCCTGTACCAACAAAATTACTGAAAGAATTGTTACAAATAACTCAAGAACCGTTTCTAAATATTATAAACTCATCTTTATCGCTAGGTTACGTTCCCAAACAGCTAAAACATGCAGTAATTAAACCACTAATCAAGAAAACACACCTGGATCCTACTGAGTTATCCAACTATAGGCCATCTCTAACCTTCCGTTCTTGTCAAAAAGAGTAGAGAAAGTTGTTGTAGCAACAGCTCAGCTCCCTTCTACAGAAGAGCAACTGTTTATGAAGATCTTCAATCTGGATTCAGAGCGCAATCACGCAAAGAGACTGCGCTGGTTAAAATTTCAAAACGATCTATTACTTGATTGGGATCAAGGGGAATATCCTCTTTCTAGTTCTGCTAGATCTCAGTGCAGCCTTCGATACGATAGATCACAGGATTCACCTCGAGAGACTAGAGAACGATGCAGGCATCCAGGGCCAGGCTCTAAGATAATTTAACTCTTACCTCTCTGACCTCAGTCAGTTTGTTCATGTAAATGGAGACTCATTGGACACAATAGCAGTAGAGAATGGTGTTCCTCAAGGATCCGTTTTGGGACCCATTCTATTCTCAATCTACATGCTGCCCCTTGGCAAAATTATTAGAAGACATGGGGTTAGTTTCCATTGCTATGCAGACGACACCCAGCTCTATATCTCAGCAAAACCTAATGACCCTTTAAAGTTAAATAAGATCTCAGAATGAATCGCTGATATCAATGATTGGATGAATGAAATTTTCCTAATGCTAAATCCTGATAAAACAGAAATATTACTTGTTGGCTCTAAAAAGCAATTACAGAATCTCTCAGTTTTAAATATGGAGCTGGGGGGACACACTGTTAATATTTCCACTACAGTTAAAAATCTTGCCGTTATTATAGATAGTGAACTGACATTTAAGAACCATATCTCTTATGTTACTAAGACGGCCTTCTTTCACCTCAGGAATATTGCTAAACTGCGGAACATGCTGTCTATCGTAGATGTAGAAAAATTAGTGCATGCTTTCATGACCTCCAGAATAGATTATTGTAATGCTCTGTTAACAAAAATTACAGTTAGTCCAGAAATCAGCAGCTAGAGTTCTCACAAGAACAAAGAAATATGACCACATTACACCGGTTTTGTGCTCTCTTCATTTGCTTCCTGTACAATATCACATTGACTACAAGACACCGCTCCTTGCTTTTAAGGCGCTGAATGGCTCAGCTCCGCTCTACCTGAGCAGTCTCCTATCACGATATATTCCAGCTCTCTCTCTCTCCGATCACAAGAAGCAGGACTATTGATTATACCGAAGGTTAGTAAATCCACAAGAGGTGGAAGAGCGTTCTCATATAGAGCCCCGAAGCTCTGGAATAAACTCCCTGATGTTGTCCGCAGCTCAGCTACGCTCACAGATTTCAAAACAAAATTAGAGACATATCTGTTTAATCTAGCATTTGAATAATTATCTCTTGGTATTTGTCTAAACAGATCTGGTGTGTGAGCACCATATACATACAAATTGTTTCAAAAAACAATTTGGTACAATGTTCCTCTCTAAGCTCTCCTCATCATTTATCTCTCCTCCTGCAGCTGATGATGATCACCTGTTTGTTGTCTGTGTCTCAGTTTACTAACAGTTTTCTCCATTTGTTAGTTCCTGTTTTGTCTTTGTTTGTTTTTTTCAGGTTCTGTCCGGCGAACCGTTCATCGATGGATTTTAAGTTTGTATATTTTTTATGCTGGGGAGGTGATTAGCACCTGCCTCAGTCAGCGAGGCTCCCCTCACAGAGGGAACTTCTATTTACTCTAATATTTACTCTAAGCTGCTTTGAAAGCAATTGCTAAAGAAAATATAAAAACTGATTGATTGATTGATTGATTGAAGCCGGGAAGCTGGAAGAGCTCAGTGATGCTGTGGTCTCTGGGCTCTGAGGGACACACAGAAGGAGATTCATTCAACGGAACAAACACAATAACATTCTCTCGGCATAGACACCTGTCATTTATCACACGACCCTCTGGAGCTCCGCTGATGAGCCTCCTCTCTTCTGGAAGAGTGTAAGATTGAACAAATATACACCAGACGCTAGCCGTCCAGCAGCCTCATGAACACTAAATGAAATCCCTTCCCAGTTCTGATTTTTTCTTGGGAGCAGCCAGGAGGGGGAAGCAGACTTCTGCTGAATTCTCAGCGCTGGAAAAGGAGTGCAATTAAAGTGATTTTTTTAAAGACTGGCAGTCAAAGCATGTTAGTTCAAGAAAAATATGTACATCTAATGTTGCAGCATTGCTTTGAGAGTAAGATATAAACTGGAATGTGATTTAACCTTTGTGTGTGTTTATATTATTGCGACTCAGGCAGTGTTTGCGGGTCTGCTGTACCGATTGCCTTTTGGGAATTTTAAATCACCCAATCAATATGTTTAATGTTAAAACATATTTACTTTATCCAAATGACAAGTGATATGAACTTTATTTATTGTTTTTTCATCTTACTTCTTCACATTCAGAATTTAAACCATGTGTGTGACTTATTGCATTTTAGGGATTTAATATTCAGATAAAATTTTTTAGGTTTATTAGTGATTTAGGTTTGTGTGGGAAAACAGAGTATAAATATATAATAAATACATTATATATATACATATAAATATACACACACACACAATATAGATATAAAAAGATTACAAAATGCTACTTAAAGATACTGTATATATTGCACTATACAATAAAAACCTATCATTTTAAAACAATTACAACAAAAAATATATAAAATGTTGCAATTTTACATATATTTATTTTTATATATAAATATTATGTCCAAAATAATATTATCATTACAATATGCAATTTGTTAAAATATTAGATAAATATAAATGGTTACAATTCTTAAAAGTATATATAAAGTGCTAAAACATTCTTGTTTTACTTATATACAATGATAAAAAACTTAAATTATAAACATTTTAGCACACTTGTTTCAAACCAAAGCTTAAACTTAAAACTAGCTGCAAAATTGATTTAGTCGTTATTTAATATTTGTATATTCATGTCTCCCTTTTCACAGTTGTAAACTGTGCTGTAAACGTTAAAAGTCATAAAATCTATTTAAAGGTCCTGTGCTTGATTGGAGTGTGCAGAAACAGGAAGTCCATGTTTTAACACACACTTAAAGTAAAATCTAGGCAAACGTTCACATCTCCTCACAATGACACACTGTTAACCTGTTCAAAGGGGCAATGGAAGTTTTTTTAGGTTTGCCCTGGGCCATCTCTGTGCTCCCGGTGACTAGAGCGCTCAGCGCTGTGACGTCACGCTGCTTTAATGTGGCTTTGATTGACAGATGGAGGATTGGCATTTTAGGCTGGAGGGTGTATGGGGCGGGTCCCCTCAGCTGGCACAGCGGGACCTCAGAGCTCGAAGCCGACTGATTTCATGAAAGACACACTGAACGCTTCCCCCCCATAAACACAAAAGAATGAATCTTGTGGTCAGGAAGGAGAAACTGAAATCAAATGAAAGAGCTCTCTGACAGCACAGAGCATGCAGATGATGTTTTATTGCTTCAGCACCTGTGCTCGGCTGCACTCTGCTGTTCTTCAGTCAGCAGCTTTAGCAAGTTTGACTTGGCGGAGACAGGTAGAGACAAGGAGAGAGAAGAGAGGATGGGCACACCAGGGAGCAATAGTTTAGCCTTTGTTTGCATGCTTATAAACTTACAATTCAAGTCAAATGCTTGGAATCACCGAGTCGTTTCCTCCAACCTCCGGATGGCGACGCAACACATCTCCAAAACATGGAAGCGGGGGGTCAGCAGGTGACAGGTCCCCCCCTGTCAACTTTGTCTTGATTTATGTGTTAAAGTTTTTCACAATCGCTATGACAGTTTTTTCAATACATGTAACAACTTTCCTAAAATCTTAACACGATTAACACAACATCCATCAAGGTAGGTGATATAATTAATGCATTTGTGTTACTTTGATACAAAACGCTTACAGTGACAGTTTTTATCAATTGCTAAGACAGTTTTTTCAATACATTTAACAAGTTTGTTTAACTCTTAACGCACTGATTCAGTTAAAACACACAATTGGCAAAACAGTTAATTTAATTCTCAAAACCCCTCATTGTAAACAAAACTTCAAAAATCATTTTCAAAATACAAAAATACAGTTTTCAAAACACTAACACATGTTTTCTTCTGACAGAACATTTAGTCAATCATAACACATTAAGAAAAAACTTGGTTTTAAAATGTCATAGTTTGGTGTTTGGTGGAGCTCGAGTGTAAAAGAAGTTCAAGTATTTGATATTTGTGTTAACTGAATGCATTTTGTATCAAAGCAACAAAAAATGTGTTAATTGTAGAGCCTACCTCGACGGATGTTGTGTTAATCGTGTTAAGAGTTTAGAAAAGTTGTTAATTGTACTGAAAAAACTGTCTTAGCAATTGTGAAAAACTGTAACAAAAATTTCAAATGCTTGAACTTCTTTTACTCTCGAGCTCCACCAACACCAAAACTATGTCATTTTAAAACCACATTTTTCTCAATGTGTTTTAATTCTGACAATTGTCCTGCTGCGTGCCCAATGAATGAGGATTTGCCTTTGTTTTCCTGTAGTGGCTCTCTAGGGGCTGAAGTCCCGCCCTTCTCTACGTCTGATTGGCTGGAGAGACATAAGAATGTTTTTTCATTAAAGGTCTGAAATACGAAATAAAATAAATCCTGTTTGATAAACTTGAGTAAATTCATTTTGACAACTTAAAACATTTTTCTTTAAATGTGGGAGGATTCTGTGTTCTAAGGGATGAATGGCAACCCTACTCACTCAGGTTTTGGTGTGCACTGATAAAAAAAAAAACATTCAGGCACTGATTTGTAATAAATGTACTTTAAGTTGAACTTTGCTCTGACTTTTTTTAGGTTAAAGATCTCTCTTTTTTAATATTTAACTTCGTTCAATGGTGCACGTCTGGTTACACCATAGGCATTTTAACCCAACACTTCTAGATATGTGAGAAGTTTTTTATTTGTCATTTGTTCCTGACCGAAGGTAAACAGACATCTACAGATGGTGTCAGGAGAGATGAATCCGTCTACGGTTCGATCCCCCGTTCTTCTTTCACTCTCTGTGCAATATTAATGACCATCTGCATCTCTCCGTCTCTCTCTGCCTACAGCGTGGAGTTAGTGTACAATTACATATAGTTTAATATATCTGCCTGTGCACCTTTAAACAAGCATCCTCAGTGCGCGGGGTGATTTGTCTTTCGCAGCCATTACTCCATTGTACATCTTGATGGCCACGGATTGCTCGCAGCCATGTTTAAGCATTAAATAGTGTATTATTATTTCACATAAATCAAACAGGGACATGGGGGAATTCATAAATTTTACATTTCACACAGACAGTATTTTAAAGCCTTCTCAATCTCTTGGTTGGACACCAGCAGGGAGAGCCGTCTCCCAGACCAGCTCACACGCTTTACCCAGTATGTGGAGAATACATCCCAATTCATTCATTTTTCCGAGGAGTAGATTTAGCTTGGAGAAAATAGCTGTGTGTGTTTTGCCAATGAATCCAATGCAAATAAACTATCATGACGGTCTGTGTTATGCTGTCAACTATATTTTTTTCATGGGGCGACAAAGTGACGTAGTGGTGGAGTTGGTCATAACCTGAGCAAGCCACTTCACCCACATTGCCCAGTATGGATGTGAGTGACTGGAGTGGTGTGTTCGGTGGTGGGCAGGAGGCCGTAGGCTGGGAATGGCAGCCACGTCCTGTGAGACTGCCCCAAGGCAGCTGAGAGTTGATCACCACCAGAGTGTTAATGTGGAGCGAGAAATGAATGCTCTGGAAAAGGGGTAGTTACAGTTTTTCACAATTGCTATGTCAGTTTTTTCAATACATTTAACAAATTTCCTGAACTCTTAACACAATTAGCACTACATCAGTCGAGGTAGGTGATACAATTAGCGCATTTTTTGTTGCTTTGATACAAAACACATTCAGTTAACACAAAATTCAAATGCTTAAACTTCTTTTACCCTCGAGCTCCACCAACACCAAAACCCTTTTTTTCTCATTGTGTTATGATTGACTAAATGTTGCTGTTGGAAGAAAACATGTTAGTGTTTTGAAAACTGTATTACATTTTTCACAATTGCTAAGACAGTTTTTTCAATACATTTAACAACTTTTCTAAAATCTTAACACGATTAGCACAACATTCATCGAGGTAGGTGATACAATTAACAATTTTTTTGTTGCTTTGATACAAAACACATTCAGTTACAGTTTTTTACAATTGCTAAGACAGTTTTTTCAATACATTTAACAAGTTTGCTTAACTCTTAACGCACCGAATCAGTTAAAACACACAATTGGCAAAACAGTTAATTTTATTCTCAAAACCCCCCATTGTAAACAAAACTCCAAAACTCATTTTCAAAATACAATAATACAGTTTTCAAAACACTAACACGTGTTTCTTTCAACAGCAACATTTAGTCAATCATAACACATTGAGAATAAACTTTGTTTTAAAATGACATAGTTTTGGTTTTGTTGGAGCTCGAGTGTAAAAGAAGTTCAAGCATTTGAAATTTGTGTTAACTAAATGCATTTTGTATCAAAGCAACAAAAAATTTGTTAATTGTATCGCCTACCTCGACGAATGTTGTGCTAATTGTGTTAAGAGTTTAGGAGAGTTGTTAAATGTATTGAAAAAACTGTCTCAGCAATTGTGAAAAACTGTAACACAAATTTCAAATGCTTGAACTTCTTTTACACTCGAGCTCCACCAACACCAAAACTATATTATTTTAAAGCCAAATTTCTTCTCAATGTGTTATGATTGACTAAATGTTGCTGTTGGAAGAAACACGTGTTAGTGTTTTGAAAACTGTATTATTGTATTTTGAAAATGAGTTTTCGAGTTTTGTTTACAATGAGGGGTTTTGAGAATGAAATTAACTGTTTTGCCAATTGTGTGTTTTAACTGATTTGGTACGTTAAGAGTTAAGCAAACTTGTTAAAGGTGTTGAAAAAACTGTCTTAGCAATTAAAAAAAACTCTAAAGGGAAAGTATTACTATTATTTATAATAATAACAAAAATGCATTCAATGTGGTTAAACTGTAGAGTAGATTTTTTTAAAGGTCATCCCAGGCCTAGATGACTTTCTGGTCAGAAGTTTTGCTTGTAAAGACACCTTGAGACAAAACAATGGACATCGACACAAGTACACACAATTGCCAGAAAATTGGTTTACCTCTTTTTCACTGACATTAATGGCGTCCCGAACAGGATCAATAGCTTTCAAAGTTCAAAAAGCATAAACACAGCAGTTGCTTTACTAAGAGGAGAAGAGAGAAAATCTCAATCTTTAAGCTCTTTGAATTTCTTAATGAATGCATTAATTACAATCAGAATAGAATATAATAATCAATTAATTCATGTATGGACAGGAATAATTAGTTCATAATTGATACACATTAACTATTAGCGGTAAATTTTTGCATTAAAAAATGATAATTCAAGTCGCCTTATACAGTGTTATTGAGCAAAACAATGTTATGACAAAAAATATGCATTTAAAATACAAGCCAAAATAACAAAAGCTTATTTCTACACAAAGTTTTACGACAATGCAGCAGACAGTTTTTACTCTGATGTTCAGTGAAAGCTCAGATGTCTGCAAGGACTTGTAGAGAGCAGAGTTTAATGAAGGTCTGACACGAGAAGCCTTTGGTGTCAGGGTTGACGAGGGGTAGCAGGCGATAGTTCCTGTCTTTCTTCTCTGTAGGGCACAGGTTTCCTCTCTGACAGGTGCTGGTAGCGGCATTTGTTCTCTTGTTCAGGTCTCCTGACAGTGGTGCTTCCTTCCGGCGTGCCATGCTTGTGGATCATGATCACAGCCTGCTGGTAACCTTCACCGGCTTAAATACCTGCAAGGGTAAAAGTGAGTTAAACAGAATAAACATCTACTCTTACCTGTCCACATTTTCATCTTCCCTGCCAAAGCGTTCGCTCTCTTTTATTGCTGAGTGCTGTGGATTCTGGATCGTCACTCCAGTTTCGAAGATGTGTCTGAAAAAAGACTTTCACCATGAGTGGAGTTTGTTCAAGAACATAACCTTTTTCCGCCATCTTTATTGTGAGTAAAAAGAAAAGTGTGCCCTATAGGATTTTTAATAGGTTGATATAAATTCATGGATAAAAAAACACTTGAGTTATTTTATAATTTGGATCTCATAAGTTCGCCAAAACATATAATTGACTAATGTTGCGAGCACTTTTGGTGAGTAAGGAAAAGCAAACAGAGGTGAGCTGTCCGAGGAGGGTCTGGGGTTTGGTTAAGAAGTTTTTAGTCATCGAATGAGCGAATGCGTCAATTACCTGTCATGGCGTCTGTGTAAAAATAGTCTGGCTCTGCCAAGTCGTCTTGGTTTTTCACCAACCAAACAATCATGATGGACAAATAAAAACGGGCTTTTTTAATCACGTGTTCAGACGTAAGACAAAAGAAGACTCACTCGACCTCACAACAGGAAGAACAACAACAAGAAGGGCAGAAAAAGAAAGATACATAACAGCAAGATTATTGGTCGCTAGAGGAGCTGCGGGAACAAGCCATTGTCTGTTTGCCAGCTAAACAGCTATAGCAAAATATATACACCCCCCCCTCCGACATCCCATATACCATAATGCCTTGCATGCAAAAGAATTCTTCTGTGTTTAAAAGTGGGTGACAGATGCAAACAGTTGTGTGTGACCAAGCCTTTCACTGTGTTTCCCCTGAGCGCCATCCAAGGGCAAAGAGCATCACTGCATCAGCATCAAACAGCAAAGGTGTGAAGCAAGCGAAAAGCCCCCTGCAGAGAAGATATCCGAGGTGTGGGATGAATGCCAATAGTATTAAATGCCATTATATTTTCATAAGATACAAAACTATTAATAAATATGAGCTTTGGATGTTGAACTTGAAACCGATGAGCAGGTGATAAATCTTCATAAAGTTTCATTCTTATAAAAAATGTAATATTAAACAGGACATGTGTTAGCTTGCCTCTGTTATTACCTGTCTTTGTCTCTCAGAAGGGAATGCTGAGCCTGTGAAGCTTCTTCAGTGGAATGAATAGCTCTTGAGAAATAGATTTGTGGTCTACCACACCCTAAACGCATCTGGATTGATTGGTTATCGAGTATCTGCACTCAACACCCTCGTACCAGCAGAGACATAAAGCACACTTTCATGTTTTCATACTTAATTTAAAATCATAATAAGAGCGTATTGATTTTTAGAGGGCAATAGGAGAAAGGATTTAGAACTAGCACACGCAGCGTGCACAAAACAATCTCAACAGATCAACATTAATTGGCTGCTCCTTTGCGTTATCTCCGGCTTCCTTTCTGCCCTTTGGTGAAATGCGTCTTGGCAAGCTTGATCCTATTTAACTTTGTTTTCCTCTCTCCAGGACTGCTTTCGAGATGGTTCCAATTTCCAACCCACTCTCCAATTTTCAAGCCCAGTGACAGACATCACATGCTGAAAGAGCTCTTTAGGTAAAGTAAGCAATGCTGTTTCTAAATGTCTTTTGTTAGTATAAAAGCTTCTGTAATATTCAGGAAATGTCAATATGAAGCCTTTTTTTTTTGTTTCAGAGGCAGCACGCAATCTTTGAAGAAAATCTGAAATTCAGAATTTAGAAATACTGAATTTACAGAAAATTACATGTAGCTGAAATTACTTTTATTTCTATGTTTGCTTTTAATTAATTACGTTATTATAAAATAAGCTACGCACAGTTTACGAAAACGATTTTTTTGTTCGTTTTTTTTAAACAAGTTTAAACTTAATTAACACATGTTTTCCAAAAGCTGAGATTTAGATAATGAAATAAATATTTTTATTGTATTTTCACATTTATTATTTTTAATGCATGAGTCTGACAATAAAAGTGGTCATTGACATTTTGTATTGTGTGTTTTTGTGAGTGCGATAGGGTTAAGGTGTGTCTATTTTGTTGTTTTCTGTGAAAAATCCTTTTCCCTCTTAATCTTATAGGAATTTTCATAGATTGTGCATGCATTTCACCGCACTTACGTCATCTTTTGTTTCATTTTCCTCTCTTTCCTAATACTTTTCCCTAATTCCCTAAAACTGTTAGTAGAATTTGATGCACGTTTTAACCATATCATGAGTTCTTTTGAAAATTGAGTTATTTTTGAAAATTCTATAAATCAATCAAACTTTATTAAAATTCACTACAATTCATCTGCAGCAGTGCTTCAGATATTGTTCTGTGAGCCCTCACTCACCTTCATCTTTTTTGTATTTCCATTTTTTCCAAATTATTGACACACACTAAAACTACATATAATACAATTCAACAAAACTTTGATTAAAATGTTTCTGCGCATGGTGATCGAACTATCCAGTTAACAATTTAGCATCTCTTTTTAAGATGTGTGTACAAGTTTTTTTAAAGATAAGGATATGTACGTGCCTCTTTGGTGATGCAATACAAATTAAATGCAAAAAAAAAAAAACCTGTGTACATTTGCTACCAATGATCAAGCTTTTCTATTTCCATGAACAAAACCGTCAGCCAAGCACGCTATCGCTCAGTGCTTTTTTCCCGAATTGTTTGTCTGTCTGTGATGAATGTCGGTTCATTGGCTCTGCATGCCTGGGGATTTGTGCTCTACAAAACAGCTTCAAAACAGGAAAAGCAATAGTGGGACTAGAGCCGTGGTATAATTAATTTTAGGACTATTATTGCAGGAGGAAGAATTCTAATCAGTTACAGATTCCTTCCTGTTTGGCTAGCGTGACCGTAACCAATTAGATGTGAACCCCGTGTTACAGTTTTACTTCCTGTGCTACTCCAGGAGTGCAGAAGAGAGAAGGTGAAAATACAAACTTTTACTGCAGTGGAAGTCTAATCAGTCATGGGTAAGTGCAATAGAGATGTGTTTTTCATTGTTCAAGTTAAATGAGCTCCAAACTGAAAAGGACATGTGTGTGTATCGACTGCAAAAACGGTTAAACCCCATGATGAGCTTGCAGATACAAGCAGAAAGGAATCTCTGAGAATGTTACTGATATTTATTCATGCAAACAATATAAGAAACCCAAATGTCATAGACTAATTAAAATATCAAGCCTACAGTTCTTGTTCTCTTAGCCTTTAATATGTCTCTCATGATTTGGCAAGTTGTAAAAAAACATGAAGATGGATGACTTCTGGTCAGAAGACAGTCATTGATATTTTTTGCAAGGAGGGAAAGCCACATTGTTATGAAAGCTGGTAGCTTTGAGAACTGAGCAATTTTGGGGCCTTCTATTTTTTTGTATTAAATTAATAAATAAAATGTATAGAATTATGTAAAAACAATTAATAACAGGTGCGACATACAGATAAGATACAACTAATTAGTTGTGTAAATTATTGGAACTGTAATGAAAATTTAGGTGAATTTTCAGGTTGAAAGCTGCTATTTACAACATTTTAAGAGAAACAATTGTTTTTTCTGAAGCGTGGCCACTATATAAAATAGTTAAAAAGTGAGATATTATAAGATATAAAAGTTTAAAGTAATAATAAAACTTAAAATTTGGTGCATTTAAAGAATAACAAATAGTTAACCCCGAAACCTCCCGTGGAATTTCATGCTATATGCTATGTTAAAGAAAAATTGTGGTAGATTTAACTAGTTTAACTAATTAATTAATTAAGCTAGGCAGAACTGAAAAAGAAATGTCTATTTCCAAGTACCAACTTATTTATTTGTTTGATTAATTAACAAATTTTTCATATTTCATTAATATTTCAGAGGATGGATGGCAACCCTTTTAAAGTAAAATCCATGCATACATCTTCTTGTTGGCTTCGTTCCTTTGATAAACAACCATGAATGAACCACCAACTCTTCTGTCATATGTTTTATGCAGCGGATGCCCTTTCAGCCACAACTCACCGGAAAAAAGTCACACTCTTTCACATTCAAACACTATGGACAATTGTGTTTTACCCAATTCACCTGTACCGCATGTCTTGTGACGGAAACCCATGCGATCACGGTGAGAACATGCAAACTCCTCACAGAAATGCCAACTGACCCCGCCGAGGCACGACCCAGCGACCTTCTTGCTGTAACACGACTGTGCTACCCACTGCGCCACCCTTTGTAGGAAAACATGAACCAAAAAAGTAAATTAAGTATACCGACTGGAGTCAGTCATTCAAACACCACCACAAAACACTCCTGAACAGTAAAAGCATCACAAGTACCTATCCTGGGCTCTGAATCAAAATCAAAAGAATCAGATTTATTGCCGTGTGTGTGTGGCAACACACAAGGAATTTCCTTTGGTACAATAGAGCCATCAGTGCAAACAACATAAGTACAATACAAAGCACATAAGTACATTAAAGTGCAACACAACAAGCAATTAACAGAAGGTTATGAGGTAGAATGACGGACTTACGAAACGTAAACACTTGAATAAAGTGTGGTGTGCTTAAGTGCAAAATGTAAGGAGATGAGATGAGCGAGAGTCCAGGTGCAGGTAACGGAAGAGAAAGAGCTTGACTTTGGAGAGCTTCAGAGACACACTGGAAGGCTGGAATCCTTTAATCATGTAATTATTTAAGTCAGTGCTTTCTGCCCAGTGCTATCATAATTAGTAACCATAAGTAGATGTAGAAGATCATCTGTGTATAAAAGCAATCTATGAACCGTCCAAACTCCTCTCACGGTTCTCTCAAATTTCTCCATGAAGCCAGCGTGCAAGATGAACTCAAGACAAAGCATCCGTCTGCCTGTCATCCGCTACAATCTCTCCGATAAGTGTCTGTGTAAAGCTGACGGCACTTCAGCTCCGCTAGTTCGGGGAGTTCTTATTTCCTCTCATATCTCAAGTGAAGGCCGTGGGGCTCGCGGCGTGCCAAGACTAACAAACGCCTCTATTTATTCTATTTAAGTAATGACTTATACAGTGTATTACATGGAGAGGCTGCTGTATAAAATACTCATAACATGAAAAATGGAGTCATTTTCGATGCATTGTGGGGGCGAAAGAGAAAACCCAAGCCACTAAACTAATTCAAGCACAATTGTCCCCGCTGTCCTGCTCCGGATCATTTTCCAAACAAACCGCATTCCTGCAAGAATTGATTCATTTAGGCAGTGCATTGATCACCTTCATCGCCTCCAGAAAGAAGATGGCTTTACAAGCAATAAAATGAGGCACAATTATATTATTTTAGTGAAATAAGACAAAGTGCGGGCGCAGAATGCCAATAGCAAGTGGAGTATCTGCGATGAAGACCGGTGTTGGTGTGCGCATGTGCGTTCTCAAGTGGCGTGATAATCCAGTAAAGTTTCTCAGCTCTGTTTCCTGCTGCAATCAGAGAGTGCCGGCTCACCTCTGATTATATTCATTTATAAAAGCATCCCGCTGAAATTGCTGCCCAGGGCTGATGCTGTGTAAAGATGCTGATCAGAACTGCAGCTAAATAGACTGAGCTGCAGGGCAGGAGGTGTCACAAACAGATCTGGAAGACCAATGAGTGCATGAAGCTTATTCCAAACAGCGCTGCAGCATGGAATACACAACACTTTACTCCCACTTCAGGAGTCTTTTCTTTGAGGAGAAACTCTGGAGGAGATGCTGGATAGGCCCATGCCATACTCAGTTGATGAAGTCATCAAGGTGATTGTCAGGGTTCCTGTGGGATTCATCATGTTTTTGCTTTCAGGACCTCCAGGAAATCTTCTAAATAACGACTGAAACGTATTTGTATCTATTAAAACACATTTAAGTCCCTAAACAACCAAATGCTTGATGTATTCTGTAAATTGTATTCTGTCATTTCTTTGATGATATAATGAACTCTTTGCTTGGCTTTATTTTTGTTGTCTCCTCTTCACGCTCTAATCATAGCACCTGTTTCTTGTTATAGACTCATGTGCAGCTCTCATCAGAAACTGCAAGCAGTGCACAAGTGAGCTGTTGCATGTCGGAATATAAACAAGTAGTGACCAAAAAGCAGTACGGTACTAGTATGAGCTTAAGCGTTTGGAGAAAGAGAAAGAGATACAAATTAAAATGAACGATGATGTTAAAAAAAGAAAATCGAAAAATGTATTTTCACAAGAAAGATGATGACGATGATGATATATTTTACGGGTAATAACAGAACGTGATTCCTGCATCCCGTTCCGAATACTTATACTGCACTCTTTAAGTAGGCGCTAATTACATTGCGAATAGTTTTTGAATACGCCATTAGGCATGATGTGCGCGAGAACTTAACTCCTTCTTTCCCATTCTTCATAAATAAATATTCTAACAATAGATATGACACTCTTTATATTACTATTATTCATTATTGTGATCCAAAAAACCTTCGTTCCGTCTGAGCGCAGTGGATTGTGGGTAATATCAGCCAGTTAAGCATCCATCGATCTGCTCTTTGAAATCTAACCGAAAAATGTAGATCCAGAACCTGCTCGGACACTGTTTTATCTATACTATGGTTTGGAACAAATTCATTCTTATTTCACACCTATGAGGATAGAGTGCCGTTTGGGACGCAGGATGAGATTCCATCACCAGGAAGTGAACATAAAAGTTGTTGAATGATTGACTTCTAGGAAATTGTTCTGCTATGAGAAGACAATATGGTGGCGATTTTAAATTAATACAATGAGACTGCTAGAATTCAAGTTTCCTGTAGATAAATTTCACGTCGGTTGAAATTACCAGTCTCATCAGATAGCGCTGCTGGATCTCTGACACCATGTACCCTCCTATCTAGCAGAAGTTGCATTGACTGTATAAAACAGGGACGCAGTGTCCTGTGTCCATACCATCACCCATAGGTTTCTGCAAAAGATAAAAGAAGCTCCGAGTGGGCGCAGTCCTTTAATGCCTCTGTGAAAGGGTGTCACTTCCTAGTAATCGAAAATGGGTCCACAGAGGTGGGATATGGGCATAGAGAACATGTCTAATTGGCTGAATGTTTACATCTTAATATATCTTAAACAATCTAAATTATTTAAAATAATTCACCCCCTCCTCAATCGATCTGAATCAACAAACCGGATAGAGTCAGGAGTGGGAACATGTTTTTTTTTCACTCTGAAGTTATGCAGTTTTAACACTGAAGTGAATGAGAACCTGCTCTCCCTCTAGTGGCCAGTCGTGAAACTACAGCCACTTCCTGTTACGTGTCGAGAGGTAAAGCAGGAGGTTGCCGCTTGGTAGGTTCTTCACCGAATCTTCCATGGATTGCTACCAGCTCATTAAATGATATAAAAGTCCCAAATTTTGTATAACAACTTCTAGATTCTGATCAATGAGGACTCTCATAAGTGCATCCCTCATAAGTTTCTGAATGGAGTTTTCGAATATGAAAGTGGGTGGAGTCAATTTGTGCCTCAATGGGAACTGTCGTCACTGCTCGACACACATTTGTCCCTCAAGAGGCCTCATCCTAATTACGCACACATTAGCGGTATAAAATAACTTTTGAGTAATGTAAACATTCACCCCATATAATAAAATAAATTTAAAACCAAGTTGGCATGGAATCGCAATGCCTCAAGTGGACAAGTAAGGGAATTGCAAGTAGGTGAGTGACTTCACGAGGGAAGCGGGAGGTTACTGTTTGGATTGCACTCATTTCAGTCTTTTTCTAACTGATTGAAAATGAAAAAAGATAAGAGAGAGAGAGAGAGAGAGAGAACAAGTTCTTCTTTCCTGGCGTGCCATCAGCAGCTGTGCATTCTGGAAGCTTCCTGAACGAAGCACTGATTGACAGCTCCAGCTCCCTTTCAGAGCCCCGAGGCTGATTGACAACACGGTTCATCTCACATTTAGTGACTGAGCTAATCCAGTAAATTCCTACCAGACGGCTCACGGCCCTGCTGAGACCTCTTCCTCTCCCAGGTGGACTTTTATCTCCCCAAATAAATATGTTTTTCCATCTGTGACTCTAAAACAAACCAGATATAATTAAGTGTAGGCATATAATTAAGTCAGTTTAGAAAGCACCGGCTTCTGATAAATTAATGCATAGGCTAATTACATGAGGGAGCGCTTCTCCTGTTGTGCTAGGTGTTCATACTGTAGGTAACTCACTGCCTGAAATTCAATCACCCTGTAGGAGCAGTCGCTTCCCAATTTACTTGTGTACGGATCACATCCTCAATTATGCCTTCTATCACTCTCACTTTCGACAGTGAGTTAGTGATCCTAACCTCAGGTCTTTGTTCAAGTTGTGGATGGTCTTGAGATTCAGAAACCCTTCAGGGACTTATCTAGAATTTCACAAACCCGAGAGCATTCCTCCAATCGAACATGAAGTTATGCTTTGTGTAAATTAATTACTGTGTGAACTCAAACAATCTTGGTGTGTTTTAACACTGCACAATTGCTCTGAATGGAATTGTCATTAATCATAAGTATTACGTAAAAACTGCACTTAACTGTGATTAATTAAGACCATGTTAACCGGTAAAGCTGGGCTGCTGAAAAATGGAGGGGCACCAAGGAATTCTTTTGTTTCATCCACTAAAAGCGAGTAACGAGTTAAAATAGATCACAAAAGGATCCTGCCCTACTGCAGCTACCTATACTGCTTTTCCATCGCAGTTTAGAAACAGCACAACATGGTTTCGAGTCACCTTCGTTCTCCTTTGTGCTTCCGGAAATGATAGATAGAAAATTATCAGTTTTGCATGGTCTGTTTTTAGACTCAAAACATTTCAAGCTGCTGCATCAGTCTAGTTCCACTTGTCGACAGAAATGCACAATGTTACAGAATGTAAAAGCAGCTCATGAAAACATGTGGTTGTAGAAGGAGTGGTGCTTTATTTAAAAGAAGAATGATGAAGAATGAAGAATGGCTGCCTCCGAAGTGATGTTTTGACACTCAAAGCTCAGACCAATCAAACATTAATCCGAAGCTTCATTCAAAACTGTCGTCACATGTTTTTGGTCAAATAAAGCTTCAAACATTTTGAAACATTTGTGTCACGTGACTGAAGCTTCGGTGCATTTGACAAGGTTTTTTTTTATCTTGGCACACCTCCTGAAACCGCGCTTGATTGGTCAGAAAAACAGAATTTGAGCGTCTGAACCTGTTAAATGCAGTCAATGGTCTGAAACCAGCTTCCAATCGCTGTGAAAGCTTTTTTACTAGCCAAAATAAAACATCATTACTTCATAGAGAGTAATTTTGATTTAAGTCTCATAATGTTTAGAGAATAAAATATATTTACATATATTGACATGTCACTGCATTTAAGGCTTATGAACCTGAACACATCAGCACCTGAACAGGAGTTTCAGTTCTTCTCAGTCTCTAAAGTTATGCCTTTTTCTCTAAAGCTGAAGAAATTCTATCTATGTTATAATATAGAAGTATATTGAGTCTTTCAAACGCTGTTTAATTTCTTTACTTTTTATGACAAAATTCCTTTATTCATAAAGACCATACAAGGTTAACTGTTTTTATCCAGTCTATTTGGGAGAGAAGAAAAAACTGGTATTGACAATAAAAAGCAGCAAACAGCGGTAAAACAAATCTGTAAATTTATTTTCACATAAACACAATATTGTGGATGGAGATGTTCATCCAAGATTGTGGAGAAATGATCTGAAGTGGCCAAAGTTTCATAAACGTGTGAGTGTAGAGGCTTGTTTTAGAGAATGACCTCTAGATGTCACTGTGGAGCCAGGTGTCAGATTGTTTCGAAGCCTCACACCAATACGGCTCACTTGATTCATCAGCTTCGGTGCTTCACGAACCTTGTCGATTCAAACCGCCACCCCTGTTACCCACAATGCAGTGTGGGTCGCCACAGTATCAACAGGAAAACATTCTTTTAAAAAAACTTCTTCTATGACACTCATTTATAAAAACATATCTGAGATTTCTGTATTCCAAGAGAAGGATCTCATCATAAACCTATCACAGGACAATGTAAAGTTTCAAGCAAAAACCTCACACACGCTCTTGAGCTAAATTCATCGAGGTGTCATTACACATGGGAGGTTTAATGTGTATGTCATATTCTGCCTTTACGTTGAATAATTAAAGGCTTGAAAGAGAGATTAATGAGAGCACATTTCCACCATCAAATGTGGATTGTGTGTATTACAGCGTGCCGCTCTGCCCAAGAGGGTCTGTCACAGCTAAAGTTGAAAGACATGACTTTCTTTCACATTGTGATTGGATGATGAAGGAGCCGGCGTTTCATCTTCTCACAAAGAAATTTGCTACAGATTTCAGTTCGCCTGCAGGTGTTCAAACACATCATTTAATGTCTCACAGTTCACTCTGGCTTGACCTACCCTGACTTTTCCACTTCAAATTTAAACTCTGAGTAAATGAAAGTGTCAATGGAAGACAGACATGTTAAAGAAAGACACCAAATTATTATTTTGGTTCCTAAGGAGGACATTTTGGAGAGTGATTAATCTATTGGTTTTCTATCAGAGCACGCTTGTAATTTTGCTCGGTGACTCCAAACTGCACAGTTGTGGACATGCAGGAGCGATTTTAGAATCCATACTTTAGGGATGCTCAGCGCCTAATATCAACAGCATATACTTGGTTAAATCAACGTAATCTTCTCTTGACAGATCATTAGAAAAATATTTCCAATACTGCATTGATTAGTTTGAACTTTTGCATGATCTGAACAGGTTTAAGGAGTGTTCTGGAGCATCCTGAGAAATATCAATGCTTTAATTGCAAAAAGAGAGGATCTTCTGGTTTATTTCTTGGTTTTGGAGTATTTTAAGGATACAATTTTCTAAAAGGAGTACTTTCTGGGCAAATATTAAAACGTATGTATTGTATTGTCTAATTATTTTCCTTGTTCTATAAAAAGGAAAACATGTGCTTTCACCTTTTTCCGTGTGTATTCTGTGAATGTGTTGCGATTTAAATAAAAATACAATCATTTAAAACAAATGGTTAATTTTAAAGTAAAATATTTGATTCTGGAAGACTCTTGAGAGTATTTTTATGATAAACATGGCTTTCAGTGTGAATGCTAAAGTTAAATCATACATATAAATTATATATGTAAAACAGTAGCCTCAATTTTAGAAACATTGTTATTATAACAAGGTACAAATGTAATTATTTATTTTATGCGAACTTGTATAATTTTGATTTAACCAGCAAGGTTATAGAATAAGTATCCTCTAAAAGGAACATGTATTTTTGATAACGTGGAAAAAAAGCTTTTGCATTCAGAGAAAAAGGCTGAAAAGGCAATCTCTTATTTTACAATTGAATTAATATTTTAAATTTTCTTTAGTCTGATCAGTAACATTTTAAATGTTTTATACACTTTCAAATGAAGCCTCTTATAGTTTCTAGCTTGATTAGAAATTGAATAATGTATACTAACATGGTTTCATTTTAGGGGTGCTATAGCAAGAAGACCTAAAACCACAAAAGGGAACATGAGTGCAAACAGCAAGTGAATGTGGTCAAGAAGTTTTCATTCTATCAGTTTTCAATCAGTTTTTATTCAAACAGCTGCTTCTAAAATCCACTTCTTTGATTTGCAAATTATAAACCTACACATTTAACATATGCAGACACCAGCCCTCCCCGTCTTTTTATTCAAATTTAGCCAAAGATCAGAGTTGCTCCAGGTGGTTTGTGAATGTTACCTCATTGCCATTAGAGAGGACAGTAGCAGCTGATAAATCAGTGACTCGCGGGTCCTGACTGCGTGCCATTTGCACACAATAAATGGCAAGTGCTCTAAACTAAGCTCAAGCAGTCTAGCTGATAAGAGTCGTTGAGTTTCTCATGTGCATGCTAAACCTGTGTGATAAACGAGAAGCCCTCTAGCCTTTCTGCTCGCTTTTTATCATAGACACATATAGCGGGGCATCTCTGTGTGTCTGTTGTCTCAAAATCATATGTGTTCTGCAGAGATCTTTCGTGCTAGTCTCAATCAGCTTGTTTGGTTTGCAAACTAGTTAGTCATAGTTTTCTATTTCAAAAGAACCAGGTAAATTGTGATTATGAGGATAATGTTAAAATGTTTACTGTACTCGTATATTATGTACTTTTTTTGCAAAGTGAGTATTTGTGAAGCTGTTATTCTGGAAATTACACACACTGCACACCGAACCTTTTTATTGGCATCTTCTAGCAGTGATGATGATTTTTAATCTACTGTCAATCTACTTTTGCATGTTTGGAATTAAGCTGTGTTTTTAGTTGTGCTTCAAGTTTCAAGAGTCCGAATGCACCCATTTTTCATCAAGAGCATCTATAGTTCTGCACTTCGTTGTGCTCTGTCTATGCACTGATCATATTGGCATGATAAGAACGCTAACTACTTGCTAATAAAAACACAACACAGTTTTAATTACTTTGTCATATATTGTATTAATATAACTCCATGCATACATCCACTGCTGCTGTAGAAGCACTGTCCTTGCACTGATCAATTTAACAATGTGGTGTGATAACAATAGTAACTTCTAACTAGCCAAAACACAAATCAGACTTCAAAGGAAGGTTATTTACCAAAGTTTAACTCCACTATACACAAAACACATGGAGCACAAGCCAAGAAAGAGAGTTCAAGCGCTTTGGACCATCTCCACCAATCACGTTGGCCTTTGTCACAAAATAGGTTCAATCTATCTATCTATCTATCTATCTATCTATCTATCTATCTATCTATCTATCTATCTATCTATCTATCTATCTATCTATCTATCTATCTATCTATCTATCTATCTATCTATCTATCTATCTATCTATCTATCTATCTATCTATCTATCTAATCTACATATAAATTTAAACTGATAATGACCATATGTCGACTGATTATTTAGTTTGATCAATTACATATTTTTATCTCCTCTTACGATGTTGGTCGGTGCTCTTTGATTTGTTGTCAAACATGACTCGTCAAATTTGAATATACAAACCAACGAATTTGAGAGTGCAAATGAGATTAACAAAAACATCTCACAATGACGTTGTCTCCTTGTACGTGGTGGTTCCGCCGTGAACTTAATTTGTTTTTGTTTTCTTCTGGAAGGGAACTTGGTAATCCTGGCTGTTTCCTGTTTATAAAACCCCTCAATGACTTAAAAGCGATTATCCTGAGGAATATCAACCCGAGCTCTTCTCCAGACTGAGTTTCCCAGAAGCTTCTGAGGCTGAGATGACACTGACAGTTGCCCGGCCCGAGGGCAGATCAGGGGAAGGGGATAAACTGTCGAGCTGGAGGGGTAGAAGAGTGTTGCTCAGGTGTCGGGTTGTTGCGCTGCTATTAGAGGATCCTGAGAGCCAGTCTTTAGGTTGATGCAGGGTTGCTTCTTCACGTGGGATTATGTACACAAGAGAGAGGAACTGCTGAAATGAGATCTAGAGCATTCTTCATTGAATTGAGTATTTTTTGGTCGGTTGGTGGGTGGGTGGGGGTCTGGCTCTGTGATATGGAGTCATAAAAGATAATAGTAATGACTCTATATTTCTTAGCTGAATGGGGATATTCAATACCTAGCCATAATTCTTTTCCTTTGCAGATGGGCAAAAGTATAGGAGAATCAGTTCTTTGAAATAGATAAAAAGCTAGCATAAAAAAAAACAATTAGACAATGTGCACCATATAAGAGATGGGCAATGGAGAGAAAAAGTGAGATAAAGAGAGAAAGAGGATGGATGGAAAGAGAGAAATAGATAATGGGAATAAAGAGAGAGAGATGGAAAAAAGAGAGAGAGGATGGAAAGAGAGAGAAAGAGGATGGATGGAAAGAGATAGATAGATAATTTGAAGAAGAGAGAGAGAGAGATGGGAAAAATGAGAGAGAGAGAGGATGAAAAGAAAGCAGGAGAGAAAACATGGAAAGAAAGAGAGATAATGTGAATAAAGAGAGTGAGGATGATGAGAAGACAGTGAGATAGAGGATGGAGAGAGATATACTTGATAGAGACAGAGAGATTATGAAAATAGAGAGAGAATAGAGAGAGTATGGAAAGAGAAAAAATAAAGTGTGTGAGAGAGTGTGTGTGTGAGAGAGAGAAAGAGAGAATGGAAAGAAAAAAAATAAAGTGTGTGAAAGAGAAAGAGAGAGAGGATGGAAAGAGAAAAAAAGAATATGAGAGAGCGAGACAGAGAGAGAGGATGGAAAGAGAAAAAAGAAAGTGTGAGAGTGAGAGAGAGTGTGTGTATGAGAGAGAGAGAGAGAGAGAGAGAGAGAGAGAGAGAGAGAGAGAGAGAGAGAGAGACTCACAGCGTCATGGTCAAATCATGTCTACAACCTGTTTCCAATAATCTGTTAAATTTGATAAAGGGTGTCCATATTATATTACAAAGCCCAGGGGCCAGTTGAGCTTCTGCTATCATGAATACATTTTGCCCTTATAATAATGTTGCATCTTCTGTCGCCTGGTAATGTAAAACTCGCTCTCTCTGAAAATCAAGTCAGACTGGGACAACTCTGTAAATTGGAAAGCGATGAGGATGTAATATATTTATGTGCTTGTTGCATTAGTGCTAAAAGAGTTCTTCGGAACACAAGCTCAGTCACTGATGATTACTCCACCCAAGCAAAAACAGACTAAAATGCACATTTAAATTGTTTTTGGAGTAAAAAAGCAAGTCTCAAATCCCCCTTTAGAGTTTAACTGACTGTATTTTATAGAAGAATTGCCAACGACATCAGTTTTGGTAGATTTATTTGTTTAAACATATAGAACATATAGAAGAAAAAAATAACTTTTTTTTTTCATAACATTTGAAGAGCTGCATCATGCAAGATACTCAATGTTTCCATAAGCACACATTGTTCTTCTTTCAATGTCCAAAATAAGCCTGTAATCCAGTAATAAGACGAGCAGGAAAAAAATAATTAAGAGCATGCGACCCTTCCTGCGACTGGCCCCAGTGGGTGTTCTCAGGCGACCAGACAAAAACAATGTTCACTTCCTATTTTTTATTGGTTACCAGAGCTCAGACCGGATGCCTCCCATTAGGAGCAGCTCTCTGGATTATTAATGGGACAAATATTGAGAAGAAGGACCCACGCGTTCCCTTGCAGGCCTGAGAGAGAGCCAGCGTGTTTGTGTCTCTACAGATGCTGTGTGTTTGCATGTTTGTGCGCCTCCACTTGTGTCTTCCTGCTCTGCTAATTGAAGCTTCGGCCATTCCGCACTCCTGTCCTGTGTCTCATCCCCCAAGGTGCAGGGAATTACTGCGTCTCCCCCTAAATTTAGCCCATTTAAGGTTGTGGTCTGAAGGCTAAAGTCAAAAGATGCCATTCTTTATTAATGTCTGAGGCTATGAAATGGGTCGAGTTTCCTGCAGTCTCCCCGGAGGAATTCACCTTTTCAGATATAACGAATGCCTCAATTAAATTCCCTCTCAAACACCATGCTTATTTTTCGATAACAATCGCTCTCCTTTTTCTTTTCCTGCACTTTTCTGTGGATATGACACTTAAGTGCACGAGAGAGAGACAGACAGCTAGACGAGGGACCAGCAGATGGCAGGGTTACAGCAGTAATCACATCTCAGAGAGCGCTTCACTCGTCTTCAGCTAGCCATCATTGATGTAAAAGAGCCAGAAGTGTTTCTAAAACACATTCAGCACGCTTGCATTAAGAGAGAAGCTGTCAGAGGGTGTGACACGTGTGGGACAGAGCAACAATCCTGAACTTTATGAGGTATACATGACTGAACTCTGACTCCATGAACTGGACTGATGGAACAAAAATAAATTTTTGGTTCAGAAGTCCAGAAACTGTTGCTGCGCTAATCCGTATGCAACTGAGCTCTACGAGTCGCCGGTGTATAAATAGATGGAAAAAAATAGACATATATTTATACATGCAATAAAAATAAACTAATAAGTATATGGAAAGGAAAATAGGATAAAATATAACATAAAAAAAACATTTGTATTAATTTACTACAACCTTTACCATTATTAGTATTAGATGCTGGAAAGAAAGAGAGAGTGAGACAGAGTGATGATGGAAAAATAGAGAGAGAAATGATGGAAAGAAATAGTGAGAGATAGATGCTGGAGAGATAGAGAGAAAATGGAAAGAAAAAGAGCATTATAATTAAAAAGAACAATAGAAAGAAAGAGACAGAGAGAGAGAGTGTGAGAGGAGAGAGAGAGAGAGATGATGGAAAGAAAAAGAGACAGAGAGTGAGATAGACAATGGAAAGAAAAAGAGAGATATGGTGGATAGAATGAGAGACAAAGACAATAGAAAAGAGAGAGAGAGATGACAGAGAGAGGAAGAGAGAGAGAGCGATATGATGAAATGAAAAAGAGAGAAAGACAACAGAAAAAAAGAGATTATAGAGAGAGGAAGAGAGAGAGAGATATGATGGAATGAAAGAGAGAGAAAGACAATAGAAAAGAGAGAGAGAGGATAGAGAGAGGAAGAGAAAGATATGATGGAATAAAAGATAGAGAAAGATAATATAAAAAAAAGAACTATGATTGACAGAGGAAGAGTGAGAGATGGAAAGAAAGGTGGAAAGAAAGAGAGAGAAAGACGATAGAAAAAGAGAGCAAGAGAGAGAGATGAAGAGAGAGATATATGATGGAATGATAGAGAGAGAAAAACGATAGAAAGAGAGATGATAGAGAGAGATAATAGAGAAACAAAGTAAAGAAAGTGAGACTTGTATAAATATATATTTGACCAAATAGATGTTAAATGTTGATGATTCATTTTTGAGTAAATGAGTGGGTTTGAGTAAATTAGAAATTGTGATATTTTAGTGCAAAAATCCTGGATGAAAAAATATTTGTAAATAGAACAGCTATTACTAATTACAGGAAAATAGGTACAATAAAAAAGTAAAACATATTTGTATTACATTTCTAAAACTTTAACTTTGATATGCTCGCTGTTTAAAAATGGTTTTAAACATTATATTGACAACTTCTCGCTCCAAAAAGCCTGCTGCAGCTGAACAAGAGCCAGAGGAACCTAGAACTGGACAGCCATCGAGGAGCGAAGAGCGCGAGCGAACCAGGAGCCGCAGGACAACCCGACGGCAGCCAGCGCATGCAGAGGGTAGCAGAAAGAGGACTCTGGAGTCAGAAAAGAGAGAAACAAAAAAAGTGATGTTTTCTTTTGATTATAAGCTAAATATAACCAGGTAACGAACTATGTACCGCCTACACTCAAATTTTTTTTTGTGTGTTTGTTGAATTATCTTAATTAGAATAAGCATGTATGTCTTATGTATGAATAAAAATAGTTTAAGCACAATATAATTTAATTAATGTGACATAATTTAGGAAAAAATAAGTTTACAAATGTTCTAGTTGGGTCAACATTAACAGATTTAGTGTGTCTCAATGGGATGTGCATCATCGGGGTACATTTTTTTATACATAAGTTTGTGTAATTAATTAAACTTAATTTCAAGTTTCTCATTTCAAATGATGAAATCTAGATATTAATTTGATATTCTATGAGGGTAAAAAATGTGTGCTTGACCTTGCATGACAATTGAATCCCGTTTGACATATTCTGAATTAAGCGCTGGAAAATTTCGGTCCAACCTGAGTACATTTTGTTGGAGTAACACAATTCTACTTCAATTAGATGAAAAAACTTTCCATAATTCAGTTTAATTCAATTTGTTTTTAGAGTGTAGGACAAAAGTTAATCTGTAAGTAGGATAGTTAATCTGTCCAAATCTTTTCTATTAGGAATGACAACTTTATCAAGTTGGAACAACGTATTTGTTTGAAATTGTCTCAATTAAATTTAAATATTGTCATATGACACGATTACGACAAAAAGTTTCAACCTGTTTAGATTTTATTGGAGAACACAATTGAAAAAAAAATCCATAATTGAATTATGTTCATCTAACAAATCATTTTTTGAGCGTACCAGAGAGCATAGAGACACTGAAATAGATGCGTATTTAAACCCTGTCTTACTTTTGGTTAAAAGTAAACTCATCTTCTTCGTTACTTTTGAGGGACAGGTCCATCTGTAGCTAAGGTCCTGGGGGGGTCTGTGTCCAGATTTAGGACATTCCTTTACAAAAATTCACTTTCATAAACTATTCTACATCAGAAGAGGGGCTGTGGTGAGCAGTGTTGGGTAATGTAACTGAGTTACATTATTACAGAAGTAACTAATTACCAGGAAAAGTAATTTTTACATTACTTAAATTTGTCAAATACATTAAATCTACACCATTTCACACTAATCTAACGTGATAGAAAACGGTCAAATTCAACTTAACATTGTATTTATTGTCATTAAGGGAATAATTAAACACAATAATTTTACCAAAAAAAAAAACACATAAATATTAAACTACGATTTTTGTTGAATTCTGCCTGAGTTCTAAGTGTTTGTTGATGGGGAACTTGCTTTGGTTTTATGGCTTCATCTCTTTCTGTTGGCAGAGTTAGCATTATCACCTGCGTTCTTAGCCACTAACTTATTGGCGCTGTGTAAGAATGTTAGAACCGTCATTAGAATTGAGCTACTAATCGCCAAAGCAGAAAGACATTTTTTTTTAAGTTCCACATAAGCGTTCTTGCCTCTTGCCTGATTGAGGGAAAAGTAGTGCTTGTACTTCCAGAAACTTTGAAACGAACGCACTCACCATGGTTTTGCCTCTAGGTCTTGATGAACACGAATGACGGTCCTGTTGTCTGTTTGTATGTAAAGATCCGCCCTACCCCGCCTCTGATTGGCAAACGGTTGAGGTTTACTCTCCGTCAGCCCATCATCACGTTATTTCAGGTACACCTCGTTCACAGACGCACCAATCATCCTGACGTGTCCCGCTCCAGCCCTAAACACTCAAGCACACACTCAAACCACAGAAAGGTCCTCAGGTTGAGAGTCGCGGTCGTATTAAAACCCTTTTAGTGTTCTCAAATATCGGTTGTTGAAGTACTTGCATTTTATGGACAGTAGCGGTAACGTCGCTGTAATGGGGAAAATGGTAATTGGTTTGATTACATGTTACTGAAAAATGTAGAGCTGTTAGTAACGTTAGTTATTTATAGCGCTGGTATTCCCATCACTGGTGGTGAGGGATGGGACTGAAAGCGATGCAGTCTGGGCAGACCAGCACCGTGCAGGAATCCAGTTAGTGTGGAACGTGAACCAGCAAAGACCTGGTGCTCAAAGTGTAGAATGTGGACGAAGAGGAGGTCTTTTCTTTTTGTCTTCCAGGGTTTGGAAACAACGAGAGTGAATAGCTCTTGTGGAGCTCTTGTGCTTTGACACATGAAATAATGCTTTGGCTCTACATTCTGGAAATTGGGAGCCATTTGTGGCTGTCTGGCTGAAAGTTTGTGAAAAATTGTCAGGCCTGGAGGAATTGCGGAGTAGCACATCACTCACGCGAACTATAGGATACCAAACTTTCTTTTATATAGAAACGACCTGTGTGGGGGAACCACTATTTTTAGCAACCTATTTATTAAAAAAAACGATTTTGTATTGAGAATGAGATGATGAAATCGGTCTACAACACTCGTGCCATCACACACACCCACACTGAGGCCTTGCTAATTAATTTGGAATGAAAATGAGATGTATCTGGATAAAGCATAGCAGACCTAAAAACCTACTTAAATAGAGCAATCATAATCTTCATTTATTTTGCTCCTCGTTCTTTAATTGATTATTTAAAGCACGCGAGCGGGCTACTCGAGGAAACCCAGAGGGAGATGTCAGTCTCTGCACAACAACCACCGAGTTGAATTTTAAGTTTGGATTTGGACGATCCTTAGCGGATACATTTCATAAAAGAGGAAAAATTCAGGAATTATTCTGTGTGAAAGCTTGTACTTTGATGTGTTTTTATTTTATTTTATTGGCCAACCCCACCATCGGTCACGCAACTGCTTTTATTCAAGAAAGCACAACTTTGGTTTTGTTTGCATAGTAAGTAGAGTGAATGGCTGTCATGACTCCAGTCAGGTAATCTGGCTCAGATCGTTCCTCTTCTTATATGTATTTATTTTTATCCCTTGTTATATGTTTTTGTTTCATTTTTTGACTTTTTTTTCCTTCTCTCTTCATCTTCTCTCTCCTGTTTATTTACCGATCAGCTCACTATCACCTCCAGGTGATTCGTATTATTTTCCACGCCTTTCCCTAATCATTTTTCTTCAGGCAATTCCCAGACACCTTTTTATTCCTCGTGTTCCTTCCTGTTTGTTGTCGGTTCGTTTTTCTCTCTGGCTTCGTGTCATCATCATCCTCATCCTGTTCCTGTTCAGTTGCCCTACAGTTGATGAGAGATTCATTCTATCCGTGGACTTCTGGACTGTGTTCTACAAGCTCGTGTGAGTGTTCTCGCTGATTCACTGCTACGCTGCCTGATTGAGGATCTCTTGCGGATTGGATATTCATATCATCTACGACTATCATCTAAGAAGGCTTCTCTTTGGTACACTGGGAGACAATAAACTTATTTGGAGATCGAACCCTCTGCATTTGAGTCCTACTTCTAAACCGGCCTGACAATGGCAGTTCCAGTGTGTTCCGCATGTCTAGTTAGTTCTGTTTTTCATTAATTAGTTCATTAATGCCCCGTTCAGTTCTTTGTTTCATTCAGTCACTCAGCCCTGTGTTTCCCAGTTTATTCCACACTTCCCTAATTTGGTCTTCTCAGCAGTCTCCCATGGTTTAGTTATTTTTTATTAGAGAAGTGTTTTTCTCTATTTCTCAAGTTTATAAATCATGTTTTCCTTGATTAGTCTATTAACTGTCCTCATTCTGCTTGCCGTCCTTATAATATTCTTATTCTGCCGTCCTTAATATTACCTTTTTGTTAGTTGTTCATCTGCACATAATTTTTTTTTCCTGCATAATCTTCTCCACGTTGTTTTCTTGTCCCGTCAACACTATGCACTGTTGTTTGTAAGATCTTCTATTGTGTTTTGGACTCTTAATATCTTTCCCCATTTTTGTTGAATACATCTTTGGATTGATTTAAGCAGAAAAAATACTTTCTGGTAAAACATTTTAATAAGGAGACATGAATCATCATTCGTTATTATCGTATTAACCAGTAGTTTATGATAGAGTTATGGTGCATTAATGATGAGTTAAGATGGATTAATTCAGTTCAATTATACAACTGTAGATTATTGTCGATTGTTATTGTTGAACTATGTTGTCGATAGTCAGCGTGCACAGTTTATTTGGGTTAAATGTTAAAGTTGCTAAGAAACAGACACATTTAAGCTTAAAGGAGACCTTAAATGTCAATTTCACACAAGTTAATTTGGTTCTTCAGGGTAGTTGAGTGACATAATAATAATAATAATAATACAAACTAAAAATATGCAATATATATTTCTTTATAAGAAATTCACTGCAGGAGGATCTTGTGTAGGAGTTTTGATTAGCATTGGTTTGCAAACTTTATTAAGATTGCTGTAGTGATATCATTTTAAATGAACCCAATTGTGTTCTTTATATCTCAAAACATCACATATCTTCGAAGCCAGGGCTACTCATGAGCAAAATGGAGGTCCATTGGATTTACAACCTGACGCAGAGCGGTGGAGTTTATGGAAATTAATGGGAGGGCCTCACAGTATTCGACATCATTTACTGTGAGTTTCACACCGACTCGTTCTCAGAGGAGATAAAGCGGTTGTTGAGAGTAAAACAAAACCTTTGGATGTTTTTTTTTTTATCATTTTAGGTGATAAAAATGAGCCACTTTATTGTCCAAACAGGTGGAACGTTTTTTTGGTAACCGGGGCATCACGCATCTCCGTGATAATGATGGCTGGCTACGGCTGTTTTGAGCCTCCTTTATCCTTCATACAAAACATCAGACATGGTACGTCCATGTTATATATACAGTCAATGATTTTGACACATTTATCAGATTAGCCGATTCGTTGGAAAAATAATCATTGGCTGATCAACTATGGAACTAATTGTTATTTTAGCCCTAGTTCAGACACAGCTGAGATACAACTAAAGATCATTATTTCATGGCTCTGTTGCACAATTGTGTTGCAAATGCTGTAAAACATTGGTAACAACACAAACAAGCATGTCACTAATCTTCGTTACCCGCTCAAACAGAAAACATTCTCTGAAACAGCGAGTAATGAGGATGAATTATGATGAGTATCAATGAGCTGCGGTGCAGAGATCAGCATTACAGTACCATAAACTGCTCCATTTAACTCTTTTTCAAGTCCCAGTGGCCCTCTGCTAAATAAGGATATCAATTAGGCTAAAGCATACAGCAAAGGCTCCCATGTTAACCATCAACCCGAGCTTGAATGAATCCTGTGGGATATTGACTGCTGCCGTGATGGGTTTGTAAGTGGGCTGACCAAGGGTAATTAAACCAGCATTATCATGTTAGCGCATTTACAGCTCTGATGAAGCGTTCTGCTTTCTGTGTTAGTTTACTGCCATGTCACGAGCTAGAGAGTACACGCGGATACACCTTCTGAGCCGGGTTTGGTGTCCCAGTGAGCCTGGTGATACTCGGTAGAAGAGTGTCCTTGATGTATGTGCAATTACTATATAATTACAGAGATAATTACTATATGGGCAAGATTAATAACTTTATTATCTGGATTGGTTCAATTTTAAAAGGGGGGAAATGTATATGTCGCTCCAGAAAATCTAAATTTACCGAGTCAATTAACGAGCTTATTTTGAAACTCATTATTCACCAGTTCTACCTTGGAAAGGCACCTTGAGAAGTGAATTTAATATGGTAAAAAGGGTCAGGGAGTCGCGAGTACAATTATGGAAAAAGTTGTTTCAGACAGCATAAAGACATTAAATCTCCTCTCATTAAGTTTGGTGTTGAAAAGCTTATTTAGCATAGCTTGTGCAGACGTTTCCATCTTTGGTTAATTAGAGCGCTGAATAATTAATGCAGGAGTTTGAATCATCCTTCGGACCAATCGAATCTCTGACTTGGTGCAAATAGTTCCCCAAGTGTCATTAATTCAAGCTTGTAGAGGAATTAAAGCTTCAAGAGTAACATTCATTTAACACTGTAAACATAGCTAGGTTCTGTCACTGACTTGCTAACATTAAAAGTGAAAAAACTGGTTGTATTTATGATATTATCTTTGAAAAAGATAAAACAAAATTGAGAGAAATAATTGTGCTCATTGTCAGTCAAAAGTGACCCAAAAGGGATACTCCACCCCAAATTATTATTATTATTTGTTTACATTTGCAGGTTTAATCTCATACAGAATTGCGTATATCAATAAATAACAATAATTCATTTTTAAAGTACAAGATCTCAGAATAAATACCCGTTGACAAATGTCTAAGATGATTAATAAATAAATAAGTTAACAGATAGACGAACAACTAAATAAATAAATAACCTAAACCATTGGACTACAACACAAATCATTAGAAAGGTAAAGCATAACAAAATGTAATTAAAGGTGACAATCTACAGTCCAATCTTCCACACAAATTCATCCAATGCCGAAATTCCTCTCTTTTTTAACCCATTTATTTTAAAAAGGATCCCATATTTGATAAAATATCTAGTTTGTTCTTTAGTGTTGTAGTGATGGCTTCAAACCGAGTTACTTCTTTTGCTAAGTCAGTCCACCGAGAGAAGGAATGAACTTGAGCAGTTGTTCAATGAAGCCGTACACATTTATGTGAACTATTCATCGAAATCTGGTGGAACTGTAAAAAAAGACTAGGAAGTTCTTGATTCAATACTTTGGGGCTAAGTTCTAGAGTGCAGTGAAAAAAAGAATTTAGTTGTTAATCCCTTACTTCGATGTTGTTCCAGACACAGTAAAGCTGCGTTACTCTTCTGAACATAGTTTGGTTTAATCCAGAATGCCAGACAGTGCTCCATTTTCACTCACATTACACACATTTTTCACCCTATAAAAGCCTCTAAGACACCATAAAACATCTCCATCTGCCATCGGCAGTTAAATACAAATTTATTATTGAGATGGGAGCTGGTCTGAATTCCAACACTTCCTTGAGATGGCCATCAGAGAAATTCTAGTGTGACTGGCCCTTTAAATCCTGAATTAACACTGAATTACTTACCTTCAGGTGATTCCATGTCCACACGAACCATAAAACACGAAATAAACCATGACAACAAGTCTCCAAATTCAAGGTGTGTGAGGAGAAGACAAATTGTGCAGTTATGAATTGTGCACCTAATCTACATAACCCATGATGCAGCAAAATTACAGGGTGGGATGAGATGCATCCGATGCAGGTTGGTCACATGACACAGACAAAAAGGAAGCAGATGTAGTTTAGTAACTGAACTATTGCCACAAAGGAGGTGCATGCAAATATTTAAAAGGAAAAGCACAATGCTTTCTTTTGAATCCACCTCTTCCTGTTTATTTAATCGCTATACAGCTGCACAGCTAATTCCTCATAGCATTGATGCTATGTAACTGCATCGCATTTAGATATTAGACAATATTTGTTTTAGTTTTTTTAACTAAGCAGTCCTCCTTCAAGTCATCATCAATTTTACTACATTACCAAAAAAATCTTTTACTTATGTATTTATCAACTCAATGACTGCAACGTTTAGAAAGCTCATTTCACCTTTGATTAGCCATGTTTATGACGATTCAATCTGTTACTTAAAACTAGATTGAAAATAGTTCATATGAAATGCATTTAATAGAACAGCCTGAAACATCTCACCAGTTCTAAATAAAAGTAATTAAAATCAAGCATGCAAATGTGGAAACATGGAGCCCCTGCTTTCTCACAGAGTGCAGCAACCTTCCTGTATTTTTTGCTTTTTACATTGTGTACTATTGTGTCTTTTCTGGGAATTCCACAATAAAATGACTGTTATTTATCATTACAAAGCTCTTTATCATTTAGTCAATAAAAGGGCTCTCTCTCTGTCTCTCCTCGCGTTCCGCGGTGGGCTGCGAGTCAGATATCTGTATTAGTCTGCGGCCGCCTCGGGGCCGGCAGTGTCAAAAGCTAAATCATGATCAGCGCTGGCTTTCTGGCTAAATTGTGTATGAAGGCCTAGGGCAGTAAAGGTGCACTCGCTCATTACTTGAAACAGAAAAAGTTTCTCTGCCACAGAATTTTTTTCACTCCCCAACAAGGCCCTGTTTTCACACAAAGATATGGTCACATGGCACCGCGCCCTCCAATCACTTTAGCCCATCGCAGATTTGCCTTTGTCTATGAGGCGATATGTATGTATTTATGTATAAGGTATTGAGAGCTCTTTGGTTATCTACATCTTTAAGCCTAGGGGAAATTGAATTGTTGTAGTCGTCACTGGAAGGATATTATGAAGGGTGGGGGTCCAGGTGAGGTCAATACCAGTCTTCCCATCATGTATTCAGGCTTTCTATTAATATTAACCAAGTCTATTCCTCATACGAAGGGGCTGCCCGGTCAGGGTGGTCTCAAAGTTGATTTGGCGAGTCGTGCAGCCACTAAGAGGATGTATTGCATCCAGTTCGGCCATGGTCTGCCTCTTTGCTTTCAACGTTCGGACATTATCACCTTGGCAATACACAGAGGGGCCTCTTTCCCCATGGGCGCCACTTCTGCCTGTACTAATTAATTAAAAGGGCAGGTAGGCCACAGCGGAAACGGAGCCCTGAGCCTTTTCTTCTCACTCACAGACTGAGGATAGATTTATTACTTTGCTTGCTCTTCCACGACTTCTTTCTCCATTTCATCGTGAGACTTTTTTATTTTTTGGTGTTTATTTTGCGTGTTTCCATTCATTTGAGTTTTGGGTTCAGTAAATACTTTTCTGCTTAACAAAAATCTGCTGTGGATGTTTTTTTTTCCATTTGCAATAAATACAATCATTTTGCAAAAAAAAAAAAAAAATCAGTATTGCCGCTTTTCCAAAAATGTAAGTGAAAAAAAAGTGTTTCCTGTAACGTGATCAAGTCAAAAATGGGTGCTTGAAAAGTAAAGACATGTGTCACATTTAAAGATAAAAAACAAAGGGCTTTGAAGCCCTTTTTGTGTTTTTTTTTAAACACTTTGCAGTTATTTAGTCATTGCGATTATATGTGAGCTCTGAATTAGTGGGAGTTTACATGACAGGTCTGAAGAAGGGTAATACATTTTTTTTATTACTTAAACACAAATCCATATTTTAAGGTAAAGGTAGAAACTTGAGGTAGGGGTTCTTAAAAAGTTTGCCTTTGGAAATCTGCCCATGCATGCTCATCTGTTTATGGTCTAGCTGTTAATTTTTGACTAAAACCACAAAATCAGTTTGTAAAAATATATAAATAACTGAAAAATAAATAAATAAGTGTACGGTTCAATCTGAATTTTGAATTTCAACTATTTGAAAAATACAAATATTCCCTTTTGCAATTTTAACCCACAGTAGTATACACATCAAAAGCAATGTAATTATGTCGCCGCGATGATCCTGCAAATATAACATAAGAAGGAATAACATTAAATAGGCTTGTTTGTTCCGCAAAATGTCGTCGTTGATGTGAAAGAGTTCACTTAGATGTTACTGTTTCGAAAAATACGGTAAATACTTTTTTAGTTTTAGCTCATTTCTTTCACAAATAAAGCATTGAACCCCTAATGTCATTTTAACTAATGAGTTTTGAAACAAACAGCTCTCTGTGCTTCCAGCTAACCCTCTGTAAGGCTATTCCATTAACATGGAAGCGAAAGGCACTCATGGTTTTGCTGAATTGGCGTCTATTTAGCAGCTTTTCAGAACTTCTTTTTCAATCTAATGAAAATTTCTGTCTTTTGAGAACTTTTATCTACTTTTTCAGTTCACTGTGGGCGCCAAAAAGGCTAAATCCACTCCTCAATACTCTTCAATACACTGCTCTTCAGAAGTTTTTGTGTTTTCTTCGATAAATGTTTGTGTACTTAACTCGTGTGTTTCCCTGGCATTCCTGACAACAGAGAACACAATCAACTGAATACAATAACAACGAAACAACAGATAAACAGAACAAAAGAATAAAGAACTAAACAAGACAGAAAACCAGATCCAGTCTGACAGAACCAAAAGGAAGAGAAGAGAAATTGACCACCATTTTTGATAAGTAAAATTCATCTTTATATGTGAAGAATTTGAAGCAGATTTTTAAAAATCTTTTAAAGCATCTCTCAAGTCACATTTGCATGCACATTTAGCATCAGAGAAAAAGAATAAAGTAGCACAGTGAAACAGAACCGCACACAAGTAGAAGAGACGTGCTAGCAGTGCATTTAATGAAAGGTTAAATTTTCATTTACTCTCTATTGACTGAAGGAAAAGAGCCATTTTTTATTGTATTGGCATGATGTGGCCCATTAGTGCTCTACTGGAATTGCTGGGGTATTTTTTCCCTACTCTCTTTTCTTCACTGTAACAATCGCTCCAAGCAAGAGGGGCAGAACTTTCACACTCCCCGAACAGCAGGAAGGAGCCTACACCTCTTTGATGATGTCCACGCGCGCAACACGCTCGGTAATTTGCCATCGATCTGTTGTTCTTTGTTTTCCCGACACATCAATGACAATCTAATTCCATTCACTGGATTCTATTGAGCTTGTCTCTGCAAAGTGACAAGACACATTGCTTTGTGTTTAACCCAATAAATGGGCATCGGTTTCCAGCAGATTGGGTCATCAGCGCTGACCGGCCTCTCTCCTCACTTTCGGTTAGTGCTGGACTTTAATTGGACTGTTAGGGAATTGGGACTCGAGAACGAGCTCAGTCACTAAACTCAAGTGTGCATAAAAAATAAAGGTAGGAAATTAAAAACGTATTGGCACAGATTTTGTTGCAGAAAATAACTTGAATTTGTATGTTATGATAGCAGTCAGTTCAGTTAAATCTGATTTTAATCTCTACTTAAAATCTCTTTTAATCCAAACATTCACAATGTTAAATCTTAACATGCTAAAACAGACTTTTAAAAGTCAATCACTACTTTAAACACCACCTATACACTATACACCCACTTCTTTTTACAAATTGCATATATATATATATATATATATATATATATATATATATATATATATATATATATATATATATATATATATATATATATATATATATATTGTAGAGTTTTCAAGGACCGTATACATCAGTAAGCCATTGGTTCATAATCATAATGAAAAATTTAAAAAGGGTATAAATGAGGTTAATCATACGATTAACATAAGTTCTTGGCTGATAATTGACTACTCAAATGCCCCCCCTACCCATATTATCTCCAGTATATAAGACACGACCACAAAGCTGACATCTTCATTGTGCAAGCTATCCCTCCTTCCACCCCTTCACCACTCAACATGCATGTTTCACTTCTCACTTTGCGTAAGAAGGGCTACTCCTCGTGTAAACTGCAGTAATAGTTGTAAATCTAAGGGGGAGTATTCTCTAGACCCAGGTTGTTGAACAGTCCCAGACTAACACTTGAACTGTTCGCCTAGTACGCTTCTCCATTTATCGCCAACCACGTTTTTATGAGCCAATTATGAGCAGAACGAACGCTTGAATCAGTTTTAAAGCAATTTAGATGTTTTCAGCAGCAATAAGAATATAATTAGAATATAGGAAGGAAAGAGGTATACCATTTCACAAATGTATGCTTCTGATACTCTTGTTTCCAGAGAAATTGAGTCTTTACGTACTTGTCAAAACCATTGAGTGCATAATCCAGTGGTTCCTAACCTTTTTGACTTCGAAACCTCTTTTTTCGAGAAAAGAGTGGCCTTGGGCCCCTTCAGTGGTGAACACTTTCAAGTCTACTGATTTGCTTTTAATAACTAAATAAGTTTTGGTGTTTGGTGGAGCTCGAGTGTAAAAGAAGTTCAAGTATTTGATATTTGTGTTAACTGAATGCATTTTGTATCAAAGCAACAAAAAATTTGTTAATTGTATCGCCTACCTCGACGAATGTTGTGCTAATTGTGTTAAGAGTTTAGGAAAGTTGTTAAATGTATTGAAAAAACTGTCTTAGCAATTGTGAAAAACTGTAATTAAAAAAAATATTGAGTCAGAAGTTTGCAGCTGACTTCTACTTATTACTGTGTTAGCAAGTAGTGGTAATTGGTGCAGAACAGATTTTTGTTTTTGCTGCTCACTATTTTGCGTTCAAGGCCATGTATATGAATGTCTGGCACCAACTAAGGATACATTATCAGTGATGTCAATATTAGTTTTTTTGCAGAAAGCATTGGAGGCAAACAGCTAGCTATGGGTGGAAAAATACAACTTATGGAGCAAAGGTTCCAACGTATTCTTTATAGAATCAAAATTTGAGTTTTCACATAGATGCTCACATCTGGAGTCAGCTTAGTGATCAGTTTCTGAATTATCTTTCAGTTACTTCCTGCTATCCTTATGTTGGGGCAGAAAGATGGTTCAGTGGTGGAGTTCTGTAACTGGAAGGTTGCCGGTTCGATCTCTGCTAGGCTCTGGGCAAGCCACTTCTCCCACATTACCCTGTATGTAAGCGCTATATACATTAAATGCATAATTATTATTATTGTTGTTGTTCTTATTATCCTCCTGGAAGGACATTCTCTTAGATCAAACCATATGCTCAAAAACAAACAAACATCTATTTACACAGTGAGGTTAGGGTTTTTGCTCTTTAGCTTTATGTCTCTGACGCTTCCTTTTGTGCACAGAAGAAGAGTTTTTATGTGATGACTAAACTATTCTCAAGCGCTGTCAGTTTTTGTTATACAGATAAATGTATAAATCTTGATTTGATACATCTTTTTATTCGATTGAGATACATGCTTGTTAAACCTCGTGAAAAGGGGTAGGCACAAGTTTTACAAAAAAAAAATTCCGAAATTATTCAGTTTTCACTCTTGCAACCATTGCATGTTTCCAGGCATTCACAGAGTCTATAAAAGCCACACACAAAAAACTTACATGTGCTCTTCAACATTCGCTTTAAAACTAAATGCCTTTTAACCATATCTGAATAGCAAATTTAGCAAAATGTGGAGCATATTTTAGGAAAAATAAAAAAACAGAAACAGTCTTCTTTTTTGTAACTGCTTTGCAAGTAGGGCAGCAGATGGCCCTCATCTCCTGTGCCACTGCTGAACGAACACTCTTCTCAGGATCACACAGGTCACATGATGGTTCACACCTCAGACATGGCTGCCAAGCTTCTGCCATCTGGCCCGCAGGGTCAAGGTTTCAGCCAGACTTATTTGACGCACTGCTTGAAACAGAATGATCTTCTGTGCTTTCCTGCAAACTCACAGTTTCCTCATCATCGTTTAGAAGTCAAGTCTCCTGTTGATGCACACACAGTCTTGTCAGTACAAAAAACCTCTTCTACACACTCCTTTTATGGCCTGGAGATTTCCATCCGCCAGCTCGTACTTTTTTTTTTTAAGTGCGCAAGCCTCATGGGACTTTACAGCCTAATTTTCTGTCTGTGGCTGGGATCTGCTTGCTTCCTACCACTTTCACAAGCCGTAAATGTAGCTGGAAGTCTTTCATCTGGTCAGTGTGGCACGGTACCTGGGGTCCATGGCCCCTTACTGGATTAACACCCTGATAAAACTGCTCCCACACTGAGCTTTTAAGAAGCTGATCTAGCCACAGAAACAAGCATTAAAGGCGTTATAGCCCTGGCCACTAATTAATTGTTTCCAGTGCAAGGCGAAGTTGCAGAGGAAAGCCCCATTAATTTTCTACTACAGCAGAAACCAACCCCCTGAGCATACATGCATTACATCAAATCAGCCATTCCTCATCATTCCCAGCACTACCAACCTTTGAATGAAGAAAACATGTATCCGCTCTATTTCCAGGGCTTGTAAGGTCCAATTTAAGACTTTTTCTAATTTGGGCTTTTACATTAAAGACATTTTTTTAAGAACCTGCGGAATTTTGTCCGCAATGTTTGTGCGGAATACTGCGATGTAAATAGTTCACTAACTGTTAATCTACACGTGTCTTGCACAGAAAACTAGCTGAGATTAGGAGCCTTATTACAGTTTTTTACAGTTGCTAAGACAGTTTTTTCAATACCTTTAACAAGTTTGCTTAACTCTTAACGCACCGAATCAGTTACAACACACAATTGGCAAAACAGTTAATTTCATTCTCAAAACCCCTCATTATAAACAAAACTCCAAAACTCATTTTCAAAATACAATAATACAGTTTTCAAAACACTAACACATGTTTTCTTCCGACAGCAACATTTAGTCAATCATAACACATTGAGAAAAAACTTGGTTTTTGGTGTTGGTGGAGCTCGAGTGTAAAAGAAGTTCAAGTATTTGATATTTGTGTTAACTGAATGCATTTTGTATCAAAGCAACAAAAAAAGTGTTAATTGTATCGCCTACCTCGACGAATGTTGTGCTAATTGTGTTAAGAGTTTAGAAAAGTTGTTAAATGTATTGAAAAAACTGTCTTAGCAATTGTGAAAAACTGTAATGCAAAATTCACCTTTTTAGATATTCTAGCCTTCTTTCCAAATTAAATAAATTCCCAAAGTTGTAGTTTTATTTATGGACATTTGTGTAATCGTTTATTCCTTTATTCTTGGAGCTCAAAAGTTACAGTCTGAGGAAAAGATATCGCTTATGGAACACATCGGTTTTTGATTGACCAATCACATTAACTGAATAGACAACCTTTTTCCTTGCTGACCTAAAATATTGAACACTAGAATAACAAGGTGCTGTAGATGTGCTAAAACTTACAATGCCTGACCCATGGAATATAAATAAATATAACCCACTTAACGATTATTTAGTAATTGGCAGCAAAATACCTAAGTGTGATTGACAAATACTGGTGGCCAATCAAACACAAGCTGCTCATGCTCAAGCATTCTCAGGGAATAAAGAACATCTGAGATTTGTAACTATGAAGCAGTATATTTTTACTTGATTTTACTTATATTTGTACATTAAAGAGAATGCATTCAGGGACTTGTCATTCAGGGACACACACGTCTCACTCTTCAGTAGTCCAAAGAAAGAGAAAAGAGTCGTTTGCAATCATGCATAAATTTCTAAGTTTACTTAAATCGAAAAATACAATTAGTTAGTATTTCCAGACGTTTTCAAGTCACAAAATAAGAAAAACAAGTAAAAAAAACACGAAGTATGTATTACAGATATTCTTTCCAGGTATAAACATTTGATCAGATCTATTTCTCTTCTCCCAACTGAAAAAGATCTCTATAGGCCCTCTACTTGCATCTGAGCAGTAGATTTATTCCTCTCTGGTTGATGTGAAAATCTTCCCACCTGCTTCCCATCAGAACCTCTCCTCTCCTCACCTAGCCTAGCCTGAAAAAAAAAATCCTGGATGAAATCAAGACCCTAAACATGAACCTGCGCTGCAGCTCACGTCCCCAAGCTTCCTCTACCAACATACTAGAGCAAATCAAGCCTTGACCTAGAGCGTGTATACGTATGCAGTATAACATTAAATTCTCATCAGAGACACAAAAACACGGTAAGGCATGAGCTCTTTCCAATGAAACATGACATTGCTTAAGCCCTGCACCGTGTGAAACTGTACTGCACAGCCATACATCACACCAGACCTCAACATTCCCTTTATTGGGTTGAATCTAGACTGTCTGTGTTTTTGTGAACTAGTGAGTTATTTGTAGATCAAGAAATGATTGCTCTCTAGCTTGAATATGCATTAGTCTATATCCAATGCAAGCCATTATCTCATTACGTGAAATCCTAAGATAAACGGAACCATGCATCAGACGGATCTTCCGAGATGCAATAAAAGCAGAGGATACTCCATTCTCGCTGACACATCCCTCATTCAAAGTCAGTCTTGTCGCTTAGGCTTTAATAATGCCCCATTATGCAATATGTTTAGAGAATTGATTGGTGAGAAACACACAATTATCAGGAGTCCGCTTTAATGAGCATTAATCCATCTCTCTGCAACTCAGGGCCCTTTTCAATGTCTGTTTTTCCTTAGTCTTCCAGACACAGGTGACTGAAGCTGAGAGCATCTCGGTGTGAGGATGATGCATCGACGAGCAGTGCTGGATGACAAATCCAGCAGAGACTCAGCCGAGAAAAGACATATTGATTTCTCAATGATTAATAAGTGGAAAATAATTGTATTTCATTAAGATGAATGGAGTTTCATTTACTCTGTCTCATCCCTTCACCTCAGCTGGGGCAGGCAATCAAATCTCAGACGATGTCACGTTAGTCTGCCATGGCAACAAGGTCAGTGAGCCAACGGAGGCTTCCGGCAGAGGAAAAGGACCTTCAAGCAGCAGTTAAAACAAAACCGAAACTCTAGTGTTTAGACGTGAAGCTTCCGAATGAGCTTTTCCTTCATTGGATTAACCAAAATATATAAATAAGTTAATGTGTGGATGAATGACCAGTATCTTCAGTTTTTCAAATGTGATTACCTTTTGAAAGTTAATGTCATTTTTTTATGCAATCAAAGCAAATGTATTGTTGCACTTCCTGTGGCACGTAAAGGTCAGCTCCACACGACTGATCGATCATCGATTGAATATAAAATTGATCTTTATATTGACACTATATTAACTCTATAGTTATAGCTATATTACATCTCAAAATGTTGCATGGCAGTAGACAGAGCCTAAAGTTCACATCCTGGAGTGTCATTAAAACAAACCCCATATGGATCAACATCACTAGATGAGGAATTGAAGAAGAGCAGAAGTATAACTACATGTACTGTATTTATACATTATTAACCTTAAGCAAAATGGACTCTCTTTCAGTCAGCATCAAATCTAACACAAACAGTGCAGACGTTCAGTTTGTGGCAGTACTTAAGGGTCAACAATAAAAAGTGTATAGAGAGCTGATGAGTCAGAAATGGTGCTTATGGAGGGCTGAAAGTGTCAACAGTTCAGTGTATGGGAGGCTGAAATTGTCACAAATTCAAAGTATGGAAGCTGAACAACAAATAACTAGTGTGTGGAAGGCTGACAGGGTCAGAACTTCAGAGTATGGAGGGCTGGAAAGATCAAATATTTAGTATATGGAAGGCTGACAGGGTAAAAAATAGTTTATGGAAGGCTGACAGGTCAAAATCTCAGTTTATGGAAGGCTGACAGGTCAAAAAAACTGTTTATGGAGAGCTGATTGGGTCAGAACTTCAAAAAATGACAGTTGAAATGCATAGTGTTAAAGGCTAAACTGGTCAAATATTCAGTGTATAAAAGGCTAATAGAGTAAACCATTCTTCAATTCTTCAAATTCTTCAAAGATCTAACAACGAATTTTTGTAAAACTGGTGAATCAACTTAACCCTCGTGTGGCCTTCGGGTCAAATTGGCCAGTTTCTAATTTTTACAAGAATAAAAATGTTACAAGTGCATATTCTTTTCTAGTAGGGACTAATTACAATAACTCAAGATATGTTCTCTATATTGTTTGAATTTGAGATAAGTCATAAATGTTAAAGTTTTTTACAATTGCTAAGACAGTTTTTTCAATACATTTAACAAGTTAGCTTAACTCTTAACGCACGAATCAGTTAAAACACACAATTGGCAAAACAGTTAATTTCATTCTCAAAACCCCTCGCTATAAACAAAACTCCAAAACTCATTTTCAAAATACAATAACACAGTTTTCAAAACACTAACACATGTTTTCTTCCGACAGCAACATTTAGTCAATCATAACACATTGAGAAGAAATGTGGGTTTAAAATGACTTTAAATGTTTTGGTGTTGGTGGAGCTCGAGTGTAAAAGAAATTCAAGAATTTGACATTTGTGTTAACTGAATGTGTTTTGTATCAAAGCAACAAAAAATGTGTTACAGTTTTTCACAATTGCTAAGAAAGATTTTTCAATACATTTAACAAATTTCCTGAACTCTTAACACAATTAGCAGAACATCCGTCGAGGTAGGCGATACAATTAACACATTTTTTGTTGCTTTGATACAAAACACATTCAGTTAAGACAAATATCAAATGCTTGAACTTCTTTTACACTCGAGCTCCACCAAACACCAAAACTATATCATTTTAAAACAAAGTTTATTCTCAATGTGTTATGATCGACTAAATGTTGCTGTCGGAAGAAAACATGTGTTAGTGTTTTTAAAACTGTATTATTGTATTTTGAAAATTAGTTTTGGAGTTTTGTTTATAGCGAGGGGCTTTGAGAATGAAATTAACTGTTTTGCCAATTGTGTGTTTTAACAGATTCGGTGCGTTAAGAGTTAAGAAAACTTGCTAAATGTATTGAAAAATCTGTCTTAGCAATTGTGAAAAACTGTACTTATATCACCTACCTCGACGAATGTTGTGCTAATCATGTTAAGAGTTTAGGAAAGTTGTCTTAGCAATTGTGAAAAACTGTAATGTGTTATGGAGTAAAATTTAGATTATTAATTGCTTTTAAAATGGGAATACCCCACAAAGGTTAAAATTCTTCCAAACTCAGCAGACAATTTAAACACGGAATACTTCAAAGAATAAGAAATCCCACCAATGATAAATATCGATAATCGATCAATCTTGCATGCTAGTTTTATTTGCATTAATCAGAAAACATGCAAACAAACACGTTCCATATCAGTGTCCACATTCCAAGCCACACGTTCCTCTCTTCCGCAGAGCTAATGCAGGCCAGCAGCCTCACTACACTGTGTATCATTTTAATGTTCATCTAATGACGTTCCCTCACTGTTTGTGTCATGGGCCATCAACAATCATAATTGTAAATTGATTCATTGTCAACTGAGGGTGACAACATGCTACTGACAAAAAGAAATTGATAAGAGAGAACAGGTTCCTTTAATGAATATATCAATAACCGGTGACAGCTGAAAAAGTACCTCGGTGGGATTTCAAATAGGCACAAACTCGTCTTGAGGTTGCTCCATTTGTTTTAGCTCTGCCTGCCACATTGAATTTTACTGGGTTATAATTACTCTGCCATGAGCAATTTCTTTTTACTTTTACTTCTTGGAGCGAGTCAGATGTGCGTTTGTACTTTTGGCCTGTAAATGATCTACAACTCTTGTGTCTGCATGACATTACAGCTTTTTATAATTGCTAAAACAGTTTTTTCAATACATTTAACAAGTTTGCTTAACTCTTAACGCACCGAATCAGTTAAAACACACAATTGGCAAAACAGTTAATTTCATTCTCAAAACCCCTCATTGTAAACAAATTAAACAATAGTTTTTAAACTCTAACACATTTTTTTCTTCCGAAAGCAACATTTAGTCGATCATAACACATTGAGAATAAACTTTGTTTTAAAATGATATAGTTTTGGTGTTGGTGGAGCTCGAGTGTAAAAGAAGTTGAAACATTTGAATTTTGTGTTAACTGAATGTGTTTTGTATCAAAGCAACAAAAAATGGAAAGTTGTTAAATGTACTGAAAAAACTGTCAAAGCGAATGTGAAAAACTGTAAAGTGTGCAGGAATGTCACAGAAACAATTTTTTTTTTTAGTTTTATTGTTTGCAGTTTGTGTAGGCATCTCTTTTTTTAAAGATGCCTCTAACTGCATTTTAACACACAAACTTTTAATGTTTAGAAAAAGCACAAGAATAATGCATCTTTGAGTTTGAGTTTTTTGTGTGTGTAATATTTTACTTATATATGAACTTATTTTATTATGTTTTTTTTATTTTATGTTGGCTTCTTATTTATTTACATTATTTAGGCTCAGTATCTATTTACATTATTTAACAATGTGATATATTTGAGTTTTAATATTGATTTTAATTACTTGTGTTTTTTTCATATTTTTTTCTTTTATGATTTGTTTTTTCGCTTCAGATTAATTAGGTTTATGTATTTATTTCTTTAGTTGCTTTTAAATTGTTCATTTGTATTTATTTAGCGATCTGTTTAGCTGCTCTTGACTTTTTTCTTGTTTAATTCTGTTGATTTTTTTTTTACTTATTTGTTTGTTATTTACTTTAGTTGTAATATTTATTTTATGTAGTTTTTTTCATCATTAAACTTTAAAACTGTCATTAATTTATTTATTTAAGCATACATTTTTTTGTTTTTGCATTCAACTACTGGTTTATTTATTTGAGATAGTTTTCATTGTTAATTATGTTTATATGTTTTTAGTAATTATGTTGATAAGTTTGTTTTACTACTTGTGAATTTTTTTTTCTGATAAATTACTGTATGTATATTTTCTTGACTTTAAATATTTATTTTATACTTATTTTATATTTAAAGTTAGTGTCATTATTTAAAAGTTAATTCTGTATTCATTCTGTCAAGGTTTTTTTTATTAATTTAGGAATAGTTTTTAGCTGTATGCATTTTGTTTTAGATGCTCATTCATTTAGCTACTTTTGTTTATGTTTTTGTCTTTTATATTTCCGTTAAATAAATTATTCATTTGCCTTTATTTTTATCACTTTAATTTGTATTCTCCTACAGTTTGTATTGGATTTTTTTCTTGCTTTTATTTTAGAATTGTTATTACTTTAATTTGGTATTTATTTATATAAGTAAACGTAGTGTTTTTTTAGACCAAGGCATCAAAAGCATGTGCTTTCCTGACATTTTCTGCTGCGGTTTTCACCTGATAGCTAATGACCTTCACCTTCGAAAAATGACGCTCATACATCAAGTAAATTGTTCCGAGTTAGACTGACAAATATCACTCTAATGGACATTTAATAGCAGTGTGGAAGGACTAAAGGTAACATCAAGCTCACAGTGCTGACATCACGATTCAATTAAAAGGATGCTGCTCATCCCCTCCTTCGTCCTGAATTCATCACAAGAGCAGGCCACCTCACATCTTTCTTCAAAACTGAAATCTAGTAGACAAACATGTTATTATTATTATTTACAGTTTTCACAATTGCTAAGACAGTTTTTTCAATACATTTAAAGTTTTTCACAATTGCTAAGACAGTTTTTTCAATACATTTAACAAGTTTGTTTAACTCTTAACGCACCGAATCTGTTAAAACACACAATTGGCAAAATAGTTCATTTCATTCTCAAAACCCCTCATTGTAAACAAAACTCCAAAACTCATTTTCAAAATACAATAATACAGTGTTCAAAACACTAACACATGTTTTCTTCCGACAACAACATTTAGTCAATCATAACACATTGAGAAGAAACTTGGTTTTTGGTGTTTGGTGGAGCTCGAGTGTAAAAGAAGTTCAAGCGTTTGAATTTTGTGTTAACTGAATGCATTTTGTATTAAAGCAACAAAAAATGTGTTAATTGTATCGCCTACCTCGACGGATGTTGTGCTAATTGTGTTAAGAGTTTAGGAAAGTTGTTAAATGTATTGAAAAAACTGTCTCAGCAATTGTGAAATACTGTAACAAAAATGTCAAATGCTTGAACTTCTTTTACACTCGAGCTCCACCAAACACCAAAACTATGTGTTTTAAAAAATGTTCTCAATGTGTTATGATCGACTAAATGTTGCTGTCGGAAGAAAACATGTGTTAGTGTTTTGAAAACTTTGTTTTTTTGAAAATGAGTTTTGGAGTTTTGTTTATAATGAGGGGTTTTGAGAATGAAATTAACTGTTTTGCCAATTGTGTGTTTTAATTGATTGTGAAAAACTGTAATTAAATGAACACAACAGGAAAGAGACACTTACCCAAACAAATACTGGCCATAGCTGTCCTACTATTATAATCATATTACTTTCTTTGCAGTTGTGTCTACCAGTGTGAGAGAAAAAGATAATAAATGTACACCTCCATCCCTTTAGGGTTGTCCATACATACATTTTTTAAAACTTCCTGGTTCTGATGCCACACCACACGGACCAACGAATGATTTCTTTAGACTGATTTCACTTGTGCTTCACAGATAAATAGATGAGAAGCTACACAAAGCACCTGTTTGTGATTAAGAGAAGAGACTCCTGAGAAAGGAAGTCAGGCTGATGGAGAAGTTATGGGTCTTACAAACCGACTTTTGAAGTTAAACTTGGTTTAACAACATCTGAAGTCCATTTGATTTCTTCTAAAAAGGGATTTGCATGATGAAAGGAACATTTGTATTTAAAACAGTTCCTGAAATTGTCCCTTACTGACATTTCTACTTCAAGTGGGTGAAACAGAGATGCATTCTAAATGTAGACGTAGCTATCATCTTTTAAAGAGACGAGATGGCGGATAGACTTGAACAGACTTTCCGATTTATTTTTTGTTGATGAGCATAGAAGAGAAACGGTGTTGTGCTGCAGATCCGGACCCAATTCTGCACAGTTTTAATCAATAAAAGATGGGGGTGTGTCTATATAGTGCTGTTATCAGTGTTATACAACATGTGATTGTGCATGAGATATCCATGTGAATATTTTTTAAGCGACGTATGCTCACATACACCGCATGTTCTGCAAATGTCATGCTAATGTGTACAATGTCAATAAGCTTTGAGATAAGAATGTTCTTAATATGTCTTGTTGAAATCTATTCATAACCAATACATAGTTAAAGAGAATTAAATAAATGTAAATTCAGGTCAATTACAGTTTTTCACAATTGCTAAGACAGTTTTTTCAATACATTTAACAACGTTCCTAAACTCTTACAGTTTTTCACAATTGCTAAGACAGTTTTTTCAATACATTTAACAACTCTCCTAAACTCTTAACACATTTAGCACAACATTCGTCGAGGTAGGTGATACAATTAACACATTTTTTGTTGCTTTGATACAAAATGCATTCAGTTAACACAAATTTCAAATGCTTGAACTTCTTTTACGCTCGAGCTCCACCAACACCAAAACGTCTCAGGTTACGTAGGTAACCAAGGTTCCCTGAGGGAACGAGACGCTGCGTCCAACGCTATGGGGAACGCTTGCTGCGTTTCCGGCTCTGAACTATGTGTCTAATCTCGTCCAATCGACAGGTGTGACGTCATCCGAGCGTGACGTCGCACCCGGAAGGGTGCAGTATAAACGAGGACGCGATGGAGACGACAACCAGCTTTGAAGCCAGTAAGCGCCGTCAGGACGTGGGCGGAGAGGCCTGGGGACGCAGCGTCTCGTTCCCTCAGGGAACCTTGGTTACCTACGTAACCTGAGACGTTCCCTTTCAGGAACTCGAGCTGCGTCCAACGCTATGGGGAACGAGTGTCAAAACACGCCATGCAGCCCCGGACTGATCTTATGTGACAGCCGAATGAAGGACTGCCGAAGCCGGGGAGTCATCAAGGTCCAAACTATAGGACCGGACGAAAGTCAAAGGCGTGGACCAACCCGCTGCGTTACATATCTCCAGCATAGAAATGCCGGATGAAAGGGCCTTAGAAGCCGCCATACCTCTAGTGGAATGCGCTCTGACCCCAAAGGGGGCCGGGAGACCAGAGGCCGCATAAGCCGAGGCGATAGCGTCCACAATCCATCTGCTCACCGTCTGCGTGTTAGCAGGAGAGCCCTTCTTGTGTGGACCATAGCACACAAAGAGCTGATCCGAGCTCCGAAACTGAGCCGTGCGGCGGACGTACAGGTCCAGGGCCCGCACCGGACAGATGTTATGCAGGAGCTCCTGCACCGAGGACTCAAAAGGAGGAGGAAAGAACGCCCGTAACCTGACCGTGCCCGGGGTGACGGAAGGCACCTTCGGGACATAGCCCGGTTTAGGGTGCAGCAATACGCCAACCATCCCAGGGGAAAATTCAAGGCACGAGGGAGCCACAGAAAGTGCGTGCAAGTCCCCTGCCCGTTTAAGGGAAGTGATGGCGAGTAAAAATGCTGTCTTAATAGACAGAAGGCGCAAGGACACGTCACCCAAAGGTTCGAATGGAGGCCTCTTCAGGGCCTCCAAAACGATAGCCAGGTCCCATGCAGGGACTCTAGGACGGTCCAGGGGCCTCAGCCGCCTGGCACCGCGAAGAAAACGAGATATAAGGGGGGACCTGCCCAAGGGAAGCCCATCCATGGGGCCGTGGTAGGCTGAAATGGCCGATACATACACCTTAATGGTAGACGGCGAAAGCCCCTTGGCGAACAGAGCCTGCAGGAAGTCCAGTACTGACCCGACCGGGCAACGAGCTGGATCCAGGGTGTGTTGAACACACCAGGCCGAAAACCGTCGCCATCTCGCGGCGTAACATCTCCTCGTAGAGGGAGCCCTGGAGTGGAGAATGGTCTCGACGACCTCAGCCGAAAGACCTGACTCTAGGAGCTGTGCCCCCTCAGGGGCCACAGACACAGCCTCCATAACTCCGGACGGGGATGGACCACCGTCCCCCCGTATTGAGAGAGAAGATCCCACCTGATCGGGATCTCCCATGGTACGCCATCCAGGAGGGCCAACAGGTCCGCAAACCAAGGTCTCCCTGGCCACCGAGGGGCCACAAGGAGGAGGGATAGGCCCTCTAGACGTACCCTCTCCAGGACTCCTGGAAGCAGCGCTACTGGGGGAAAAGCATACAGGGGAAGCCTCGGCCACTCCTGTGCCATGGCGTCTATCCCCAGAGGCGAGGGAGGACTGAGAGAGAACCAGAGGGGACAGTGCGAGGTCTCCCGAGTCGCAAAAAGGTCCACCTGAGCTCTGTAATACCTCTCCCAGATCAACTCCACCGTCTCCGGGTGGAGACGCCATTCCCCAGGTGTCGGTCCCAGGCGCGACAATGCATCTGCCTCCACGTTCAACCGGCCCGGAATATAAGATGCTCGAAGGGAGCAGAGCTTGTCTTGGGCCCACAGGAGGACACGACCAGCCAATCTGCACAGCCGTTGTGATCGTAGTCCCCCTTGACGGTTGATGTAGGCCACCACGGACATATTGTCTGAGCGTACCAGCACGTGGTGACCTCTGATCTCTGGCAGGAAGTGCAGAAGAGCACGAAATACGGCCAGCAACTCCAGGCAGTTGATGTGCCACGAGAGATGGGGCCGATCCCACCGACCATGGGTGGCGCGGTTCCCGAGCACCGCCCCCCAACCCGTGCGAGACGCGTCCGTGGTGATAGTCATCCGACGGTAAGGCGTCCCCAATACGGGTCCCTGGGACAGGAACACAGGGTCCCTCCAACGAGAAAGGGCCCGCAGGGCCTGACTCGTGGTCCTGATACGACGGAGCGGATTGCCCCGGGGAGAGAACCCTGCACTCCTCAGCCACCACTGAAGGGGCCTCATATGGAGAAGTCCAAGCGGAAGAATCGTCGCCGCGGATGCCATGAGGCCAAGCAGTCGTTGAAACTGCCGTACCGACAGTGAATGGCCTAGCCTCGCCCTCCTGGCCGCATGTAGGATCACAGAGATCCTGGTCTGAGACAGACACGCCCGCATAGTGGTGGAGTCCCACACCACACCTAAAAAGGTGGATCTTTGGGTAGGGACCAGCACACTCTTTTGGGGGTTCAGCCGAAAACCCAGCACCTTCATGTGAGCGAGAACGACATCTCGATGCCGAACTGCCTCTGGCTCTGAGCGAGCCAACACCAACCAATCGTCGATGTAGTTGAGGATGCGGATACCTTGAAGCCTCAATGGGGCCAGGGCCGCGTCCACACATTTGGTGAAGGTCCTGGGTGAGAGCGAAAGGCCGAAAGGAAGTACTCGGAACTGATAAGCCGTGCCCCCTACGGCGAACCGAAGAAACTTCCTGTGAGAAGGAAAAATGGGGACGTGAAAGTAGGCATCTTTGAGGTCGATGGAGACGAACCAATCGCCGTACTTGATCTGCGCCGTGACCTGTTTTAAGGTAAGCATCTTGAACGGCACCCTCATGATGCGACGGTTCAAGAGCCTTAGGTCGAGAATGGGGCGCAGGCCCCCGTCCTTCTTTGGAACCAGGAAGTAGCGACTGTAAAATCCGGAGTTCCGGTCGTGCAGAGGAACCATCTCGATGGCCCCTTTGCAGAGCAGTGTGGCCACTTCCTGGTCCATGACCAGAGCTTGCGAGGGATCCACCATAGTAGGCAAAATCCCGGCGAACCGGGGAGCCCTGGATCGAAATTGGATCCTGTAACCCAGTTTCACAACTCGCAAGACCCACTGGGAGATGCCTGGAAGGCTGGACCAGGCCTCCACGTAGCAGCTCAGGGGAGCCAACCTCTCGAGGCCGGCCTCTGGTAACTGGCGGGTGGTGGCTCCTGAGACGGGCATGGGGTTCCATGGAAGCCCTATAGCCCCGGCCACCGAGAGCCTGGGTGGACGCAGGGGCAAGATACACGCTCCCTGAAGCACCGAGGGTGGCAGGGAAAGCGGAATAATAGTTGGGGGGTCGCCGGCGGAGGATCGCTGACCATCTTGGCGTGCGTCGCTCCAAGAAACCGGGGACTCCCCCAGCCCATCAGGAGCGCTTTGCCTCAGCCCTCTTACGGAAAATGACGGTCCTCAGATCCGCCACTTCCTTGGGCTGAGTCTTGTGTCGCCGCCTCTCGGGAGGGGCACGGGCAGCGACACTCTGCTTCTGGGCCCCCCTGTGCCCAGAAGCCACAGCCTTAGGGGTCTGCTCCCGCCCGGCAGAACTCCCAGGGCGACGGCGGCGGGGAAGAAACCTCTGGAAGGCCGCGGACTGGGTCCGGGCCTCCTGGAACCTGCCAACTACTGCCGAGACAGCATCGCCAAACAGGCCCGAGGTAACCACTGGGGCGTCGAGGAGGAATGACCTGTCCTTCTCATTAAGTTCGGACAACGTCAGCCATAGGTGGCGATCCACAACCACCATGGCAGCCATTGACCTCCCCAACACGCGAGCAGTCTCCTTCGTGGCGCGGAGGGCGAGATCTGTCGCCTTTCTCAGCTCCGCCACCACAGGGGAATCCCTCAGACCGAGGTCCCTCAGGAGCTCGGCCTGGTACGCCTGCAATACCGCCATGGTGTGCAGGCAACCGCCAGCCTGCCCGGCTGTAGAATAAGCCTTCCCCACTAAGGCCGAGGTGGCTCTAAGCGGCCTGGTGGGGAGCGCCGGGGCCTTCAGGAACGATGCCGTGCCAGGGGAGAGATAGCTCGCAAGCGTCTGCTCCACCTTCGGGATCGTTCCGTAACCTCGCTCCTGCAACCCCTGGATGTTAGAGTAATAGTGCACATCGGGGGAAAACAGGCGGGTCGAGTAGGGGCGATTCCAAGACCTGGACACCTCAGTGTGCAGGTCTGGAAAAAACGGTAGGCCCCGGCGTGGAGGTTGCGACCGAGGGCGCAGATAGCGTTCGTCCAGTTTGCTCTCTGGACGAGGACCCTGTGCTTCTGGTGGCCAAGAGATATCCAATCTCTCCACCGCACGAGTCACGACCTCCAGCAGCTCCTCAAACTGGAGCGGCTGTGCCGGATCAAGCACAGCGGCTACCAGTGGAGGGATTGACTCGATATCAACCTCCTCAGAGGAAGACAGGAGTAATCCCTCGTCCATTGCGTGGGGGGAAGAAGACGCCGAAAAGCGCGCTTCCCCCGACGGCAGTAGACCGGAGCTAGCGGGTGAGGTCGGCGATAAGGCTAGGCCCGTCCCCGTACCCTCCGCTAGCTCCACTAGCGAGCCCCAGGACCGAAGCGGCTGCTCTGCCTCGGCAAAAGCAGCGGCGCGGCTCCCGGAGCTGCGAGGGAGAGCATTTTCCTCAAAAAATGCTCTCCGCGAGCGGAGTGTGCGCATCGCATGCGCTCACAATGCTCACAGCCGACTCCCTCGAGAGCCGACTGGGCATGATCCACTCCCAAACATAACAAGCATAGCGCGTGAGAATCCTCGCCCGAAATAAACCGCGGGCAGGGAGGAAAACACGGCCTGGACGTATGTTTCGCTTTTGAGGAGCGCTTCATTCTCATTCACACACTTTAAATAGCCACCCGTATTCGAAAGACACATAAACAGCGCTTACTGAAAGCAGAAAAGCTGGTTGTCGTCTCCATCGCGTCCTCGTTTATACTGCACCCTTCCGGGTGCGACGTCACGCTCGGATGACGTCACACCTGTCGATTGGACGAGATTAGACACATAGTTCAGAGCCGGAAACGCAGCAAGCGTTCCCCATAGCGTTGGACGCAGCTCGAGTTCCTGAAAGGGAACTATGTGATTTTAAAACAAAAATTTTTCTCAATCTGTATAGATTGACTAAATGTTGCTGTCGGAAGAAAACATGTGTTAGTGTTTTGAAAACTGTATTATTGTATTTTGAAAATGAGTTTTGGAGTTTTGTTTACAATGAGGGGCTTTGAGAATGAAATTAACTATTTTGCCAATTGGGTTTTTTAACTGATTCGGTGCGTTAAGAGTTAAACAAACTTGTTAAATGTATTGAAAAAACTGTCTTAGCAATTGTAGAAAACTTTAATGAGTTATGTTTTTTTATTTTTAATTGCTTTTAAAATGGAAATACCCCACAAAGGTTATGTCATTCTGAAAAGATTGATTTATTACCTGACAAAAAGATAAAGAAACAATGCATCGAAAAGCAGACTTTTGGATTACTTTGGTTAGGATTTCTGGTGTACGAAAGAAGTTCAGTTTAATGTTTTGAACTTTGATAATTTACTAATAATCAATATATAATTTACAGAAAAAGTGATGTACTAAACCTTGAAGTAGATGCCTTCATGTCTACAGAATCTCAAGAAAACCTGAAGTGTGTTGAGTCTCTGAATGTGGGATCATGTGGGGACCAAGATAGATTCCCTTTAGTAAATAAATTGACTGGAACTGTGTCATTTACCAGACTATTAATTGACTAATGTGCAGTGCTGCCTGCTGTGACACACATGCAACCCAGGGACTTATTGTAGCGGATTTAAGAAAATTAGCCAAGCCAATAGAGAGATCGAGAGGGAAAAACATGTGGTCCTCTCCAATCAGAACAGCCTTCCAGCAATGAAATGATAAAGATTTTAAGTGTGTTCGTGAACTGATTATCTTAATAGATTTGCTTCCATCATTGTGAGATATTTGTGCTCATTAGGCCACCATTTCACAAAATGCATTATCATTCATTAAATTATTTAATGTGAAGAAACAACTCATAAAGAAAGACTTGGAACATCTGCGACAGAGTCACAATGGTTGATTGAAGTGTGGTATTTTTGTATAAACATAAATAAATGTAACTAAGTAAACTGAGTGAAAATACCTTGCACAGTTAATTAGGACTGTATAACTAAAATGTGCATTGTATAGATTTCCACAAAGAAAAAGGCTTGAATCAATAAAATCGGTTCCTCAATAATGATAGTCAGGTGGCTAATATTGGGATTTCCTCAGCAGGACGTCTTCATTCAGGATGAGCTCTCAGCATTCATTAGCTCTCGGCTCGGAGTATAATCCCTCAGCTGCTTGCCGATGGATTTGCTGTCTCCTTTATTGTGAAAGTGATGCTGACATCTGAGCACCTCGGTTGACAATGAGCCGTCAAAGACAAAATTCCACTAAAGGTTAAGGATGTTAAACGAGGTGACAAAGTGTGTTTGGGGTTAAATTATTGCTGAGATGAAACTCATATTGCCAGGCGTGGAGTCTGCAATGAGCAGAATGTTTGTGCTATTGCTGTATTTGGAGAATTTGTTACAACAAAACCTACTCCTATTTTTATGATAAATAATAAAAATTGAGAAGCAGATGTTTAAAAATGTAATACATCTGTAATGATGGTCACTAATCTTCCTGGAGTCCTTGTTCAAATTAAATTCTTAATATAATTTTTTGTCTATTGCTGTTGGTATACACAAAAATGTAAAACAATTCTCTGTAAAATACATTTAAATGAAAATAAAGGAAAATACATGAACTCATAAGAACCCATGGTGACGTAGGTTTCACCAGCCATTAATGTCTTTTTTTTTAGCTCCATTCTTCATTTGTTATGGGTTAAACTTGTATAATATCGCAGATTTTTAAAATATCTTTATTTATTTTGAAAGTTTTAATACCAGAAAAAATATTACCAGTTGCTCTGTCCTTTTCAAGCATGTTTTATTATTTTAGTTTGACACTTTTTATACAATCAGCCAATTAATGAACGCTTATGAAGAACAAGTGTAGCTGTTAGCCTCTGACAAAATCCAGCATTTAACAAGTGCCTTGATGGCTTTGTTCTGGATTGTTTTTTTTACATATTTACTCTTTAAAAAAAAGGACCTCACCACAAAAGTTTACCCTAACTAGATTGAATTAAGTCAATCAACCAACTAATATACTTTCAGTAATAACTTGTCTTATAAATGGATCACTAATCCGGTGGTTTAATTTTAGCTTGTTACTTGCCCAGTACGTAATCACAAACCAAACATGTAACCCATAACATTTGTGAAAGTTATCATAACTTCCACCCCTACACCACACCTCTTGGGGGATGGGGTTGCTTTATAGCCCTCTGATCCATTACTCAGACTGCTCGCCAATACTACTACTTTCACAGTAAAAGCATACAGGTGAAAGAAGGATATGAGGGCTAGTTTTTGGCCAATACCATATGTCTACTTATCTTGATAAAGTGTTAAAGACTACTTTGGTGCTTTTGGTGACAGAGTATGCCAAGGGCTTGGTGTTGCTCCGTTGTGTAGATTGGATGGTAAGCGGTGTATTCTGTGTGAACAAAACACAACACTGAGCATCATCTCATTGTCCTCTGGTCTATTTTAGAGCTCTGTTTGTTTCTTTACTGCACAAAGTGTGTGGACAGCTTACTCCTTGAAGCAAGCTGCAGGAGCCTTACTGAGAAATTCAACTAAAGAGCTTGAAGAGGCTTGCTATCTACATAGAGTGGAGGGATATATCCCTGCATCTCCCCAAAAAACACATTTTTATTTGTGAAACTTTGTGCTCATATATGGATTATATTCGTTGCTACATTCACAGCTTGAAATTAAAAGATGTATGGATCACTTTGAGTTTTCTTTCATAAATAAAAGAGGTTTGTAATAGAGTTTCTATTTTAAACTACACTTTCATTATGGAATTAACTTAATGTTGTCTATTGCCTTAGTTTGATTTGTATGAGCAGGAATAAAGGCTCGCTCACTCTAAGCAACATACACTTCCCCAAGCCATAGCGCACATGCACCTTCTCCAACTATTTAGTGGCCCATAGATATCCCATATCAACATTTGCATATTATTTTGAAGAAAATTCTTAAAATTTTAATAAACGTCTCATTTGATTCAACAAAAATATGAATCAAAATGTACCCAAATGTTCCTATACAGATACATATAATTTCTCACTTTGCCAGTGAAAGAACCTACTGGAAGGTTCACTGCGTACCCAAAGTTGGTGTGTCATTTTTACACAGCAAACAGAAATGCCTAATCAACCAGTTACCAGTTAGTCGTTAGTAAGCATTCATTGGCCTCTTTAAACTGTTACATTTCGATTATATTTAAAGCGTCTCTGTGAAATATGATTTTGTACTTGGAGACAATTTGTTCAAATTAAACGGTTGCATGTGTCACCTCAGATGAAAAGCGTGCAGCTACGTCTGGACAATGTAAAGCTTGGAAATGAAGATGACTTGGGACTGTGAAACTGAGGCGGCCCCTCGTTTCACTTGGGCTCGGCAGCAGATATGCCTTTTCCTCTTTCGATTTGGATTTCACATCAGGCACATCTACTGTTCCAGACCACCGGTGTCGATTCAGACCACAGATACCCTCAGCTTTATTTAGATATATGAAAATAAACCACAAAAGTTCTGCTGAGACCAGCCTCTTAGATTGAGAAGAAACAGATGCACATTTCTTGTTTATGGCATCCAGAACAAAATTATTACATCCGACAGATAACGGTAATTATCGGAAAACCATTAACATTCCGACACTATCCATACCCTTGCTGTTTGCTGAACCCAAAAGAGTGAGCGCTGGGAGTAAATCAGCTGCATAACGTTCACATAGAAGACAATATTTTTCATCCATATATTCCAAAATGTAAATTTTGTTTTGCTTTCTTGCTTTCTAAACACAAAACTGACAGAAAAAAGTTTTTGTGCATGTTTTACCTACAAAATAAATATTTGGTTACATTTGATTTTAAAGCGATTTACATTATATGTTTTATTACATGATTCACTTTTACTTTGTATAGAATTAAATATATGTCGTTCATTTTTGGTATACTTTAAACTTTTAAATATCTAGCTTTTTTTAAGACAAACAGCTAGGCTCTCTCTTCAAGGAACATAAATTAATGTTTTATATATTTAATAGAGCATAGGCATTATATCTTGCAGGCCTCTTGTGAATAGCATTTAGTTTATGTCATTTACGAGTTATTTTACATACTTACCTGGTCACACTCTTATTTTGAAATCACATGGACAGAAGTAACAGAGATGGAACTTTCTCTTTTATCTCGAGTTTATTTGTGCAGAGGAAACAAAACAAGGACATTTACATAATGTTTTCTTTTTCAGTTTATTTAACATTTTTTAAGTCGCTGGATGTAAAAGAGTATGCACAGTTTAATTTGATGCTAAGATTTGTTTTTATCTCTAATGTCCCTATAATTATTAGCGGTCTTTTGTTTTCTGTTGTTCTTTAGCTCTTATTGTGTTGTAGGTGTTATCATAATTTCAAATATTATAAAAGAAGCACCATCAATTAAATTAGCAAATACTTTTAATTAAAACAATCAAACAGTGTACTTACACCTCTAGCAGAAGCCAAGCTCAGCTATTACCCCAGAACTGAGCTATAACATGAAATAGACAAAAACCACTGATGCAATTTTTTTTTCAGTTGCTTACTTAGGAGACCTGACTAAGAGACATCTAACTTCGTAACCATAAAGCAGGGATCACCTAATCCATTCCTGAAGCTCCGGAGAACCGTGCAACCCTGCTCTAGCTCTATGCAGACTGTTTAGCTTCAGATAAAATAAAAGTACCTTAGATGAACCAAAAAATGTGCATGACCCGGCCTTCCAGGATCAGATTCGTTCCATACAGAGTCCAGGTCAACATTAGGAGGAAAATAACAATCATCAATATGTTATATATAGTTAATATCCGAGATCCATTAGCATCATTTGCTGCGATTGCTAACTCGTTCTGCCCTGAATTCAATCACTCAAGATCTGCACACCTGAATAGTTATTGAGTGATTATCAAAAAGCGGCCATGTTGGCTTCCCATAAAATGACTTCCCATCTCTCACTGTCCACCAACAGCTGTGTTCCCTGGACCTTGTTGTTCCTGTGTGCTCTGTTGGACTCTTGTCTTTCTTGGACACCTTCTCCATTATCATCGTCTCCGGTGAGTCATCCTCATCTGCATCCTCACCTCCTGCTACAGTTCAATTTGAGGTAAGTTTGTTTACTTGTCTGTCTATCTCAGTGTTTGTTTACTCACCCCCTCCGTGTTGACTGACATCTCTGACACATAACTTATTCTCATTTGGCTTTTTAATTTGTGGGCAATAAAGAGTACCCAGTTCACTTACTTCGCTGGTCATATTAGAGTTTGAAGTGGTGGGATAATTTATACTATACAAGTGATTAGCAACTGTTTATGGTGTTCAAATAATGCTTTACATTTTCAAGCTTTTAATGTGTTATTTTTGGGTTAGCTTGAGTCATTCTAATCTGATTTCTAAGCATTTCTCTTGCTTAACACTTGAACTGAAGACTCCTCTGTGGTCTGTTCCCTCAAATTCTTCACAATTTTAACACATTTTAAATGAAAAATATAGTCTGAAGGTTGTTGTTGGTTCTCAAAGCGTGACTCTTTTCTTCGTTCAAAGTTCTGTTCGTCTATCATCAGCTGGTGTCTGGCGCTGAGACGAGAGCCACATCTTTCCTTGTTTGAATGCAAAATGTGCGTCTTCACCCCTATATCCCTCCTTATGATGCAATCTGAATTCAAGAGTTCATTGGCTTCTGCTTCAACTGCTGTCCATGCATTAGGTGCATTCACAATGTGTGTTAAATGCATGTGTAGCTCACTAGCGCCTCCTCTGTACATCAGGCAGTCTCACAGAAGTGCATAGCTGACTTTAAGTCCCTATATTTCTTTTCAATTTGGTTTATATACACGTATTGCAGGGGGATCTTAAGAAGCTTTGCTTTAGTATTATGATATGCGTAAAATCTTATGCTATAATTTTGTAAAAGAAGGATAATTTTTCTTGATTCTTAAGGGAATACAACACAGCTCCAGTAACATTTTGTAAAAAAAATAAGTAAATCACAATTCACTGAAAGGCTGATTTCTCCAAAAAATTCACATATATGAGAAAAAATTCTAATCTAGGAATTCTCTTGTCTCTTATTAACTAAATGCTTTAATAATTGGAGCTGTTTAAGAGATGTTTTTGGGGTGAAGTGGAGAAATGTGAAGTGTTGCACCTCAGAATCTTCGAGAGAAGCATCGAAAAAGGATTACAGTGATTGTGTCTTGAACATTTATGTTGTGTGTCATGGCTGCCTATAACTGTTGGCCATTCATCATTCTCACTTTGATTTTATTAAGCATCTCACACCTCCATCCGCCCACATGCATTGATTTGAGCCGTAATGGTGCTCTGGTTTCTGTCAAAGATTGCACTGCACTGAAGATCATTAAATGACATCATGTGGGTGAGCTTAAAAAAGCTGGTGGAGAACTTTACTTTCATAGAAAAGATGCTATTTTGTCTGAACAATACAACCTCTGTGTAAAAGCTGCATAAGTCCGAATTAACGCAAGGAGAATGGTTTTAAGATCCAACCCTACACACTAACAATCCATCCGTTCACAGTAACACTCCAAACGAACACAAATGGACTTTTATTTTAAAAGACACAAAGCCACCACCTTAAACTTAATTGAAGCTTTTTTATTTTTGGTGTCGCTTCCAACGTGACATGAATGTCTTTCACAAAGTCACCATCACCCTTCAGCTACTTTGTCTATCTCTTCTGCTAATATCTATTAACCAAGGTGATTAGTTGTAATTATTTACTGTAAAGACTTGCACTAATTAGCCTTTCCCATGGAGCAATGACGGGATATCTGGGAACGATTAGGCCCCCTGCACATTAACAGCAGAAAGGAGGCACCCATCAATTACCCAGCACCATTTTACATTTCATCTTCTTATTGGGCCCCTGCTAATGTTGACCGCTTCCTCTCGCTGCAGTTTGTTTTGCTTTGGTGAGTTTGGCCTCTCCACGTTGAGCGGTCACTGGTCAGACGATCCATAATAGCCGGGTAGATGGATTGAGCTGCCAGATCTTGGTGTGTAAGCCTTTGCTTTGTATTAATTAATTTTCATGATGTGCCGGACTAAAACGTGTTAATTAGCAACACATTTTAAGTTGGCAAAACATCGTTGTTTCATTTGACAAATATTGTGAATTTTTGGCTTATGAGGCATTTTACATTTTAAATCAATTCATTTCTCTATTGTCTTCCTTTATCTACGAAATCATAAATAAATAGCAAAATACACAAACACAGATGGAAGTTAAAAAAGAGAAATGCCAACAATGATCTAGAACAGGGGTGTCCAACGTTGGTCCTGGAGAGCCGGAGCTCTGCACAATTTTGGTTCAACCATCATGAAACACACCTGTAATTATGGTCCTCTGATTGGCTGAAGTAGAGTAGTATGCATACTACAGCAGGGTTGCAACTACAATGTGCAGGACTCCGGCTCTCCAGGACCGATGTTGGACACCCCTGATCTAGAAGATCTTATTGTGACAACACAATTATCTGTGATTCTGTTTTTCTATAACCTTTTCTGTGTACATTTTTTGCATTTAGCAGATGATTTAATAAAAAAAATAACAATGGAGGAAGAAACAATGTACAGTTTTTCACAGGGTCTAAGTCGAACTCTCAGACTTCCAAAGGAAAGCTGTTAGTGTTGCTGCTTCTCTGACTGGATCGGGAAACTTGTTCCACCAGCCGGGGACAGTGAGAGAGAAGGTTCTGCTGAGAGAGGAACTACCTTTCTAAGATAGTGCCACACTGTTCCTTCTCTGATCTGAACTTCTGGAAGGAGTGTAGGATTGTACGAGCGTAAACCAGGAAAGATCTGGAGATGGTTTGGTTAGCAACCCTCATTAATTTGAACGTAACACGAGAGCTAGTGAAGAGGGATGAAGAACAACATGAGCTTGCTTCTGTTCCTTGGAGATCAGACGAGCTGCAGAGTTCAGAATTATCTGCAGAGTGCATGTCTACTGAATCCCAACGCCTGCATCAGTTTCAAATAGGAAAGTCATATATCAAATTATAAATCATATATAAAGTCATATATATGCTCATGTCATCCTGTGAGTATCTGATTAAAAACATAAAACACTAGGGATTATCCCAAAAATTCAAATATAATAAGTAATAGTATATGAATGGATAGTAAATGTATTATTTTTTTACACTGAAACTTATATTGGCTTGTTCAGGAAACAGCTAGGATTAATATTATCCATAAACATGACAAAACGTAGTCCTATATATATATATATATATATATTGCTAAGACTTTTGCTTTTTATTTTATTTGAGTACTGCCAATCAACTTTTACTTTTTGAAGATGCATGCCACTTATTCAATATTCAACGCATACACAATCATGCTTTTTAAAAACGATTTCTGAAGGTTTTTTTTAGGTTTTAGGTGAAACGTTATTTAACCCTTCAAACTCTAACAGTCTTTCATTTCTTCAGAGCTGAGGGATAAAAACCATAGTCGAAGACAACGTTTTGGCGATGTGACATCGGAGGCTGAGACTAAACAAAGTCGAACAATCTTTTTAAACAAAAAGAAAAAGGAACCCAGTGTCAGACCCCAGAAGCAGAACCTGCTGAAAGCTGATACACATGTTGACGCAAGAAGCAAAAGTGCCCCTAAAAATCTCACATTGCTCAAAAACATCTGTCATTCTGAATATATCTCTCATCCATCTGAATATTCCTTTGCAAATATAATCTTACTTGTAAACGGTATGAGATAGTTCCTCACTGAATGCTTTTGGTCTTACAACTTAACTCTGTGATCAATGGTCTTTTAAACGTGTAAGAACCCACCACTCCACTGAACCTCTGACCCGCTAACATAACCTGTAAAGGAAAAATCATTTATACCAATCAGGAGAAGGTGACGCTTGACTTGGAATTAAGAACACAGTGTTAGACCCTTAATTAGAAGCGCAACCTTTTCCTGAAAGAGGGATTAGTGTTTGCAGGGTCCGTGTTTGGCTTAGATCTTCAGGGACCGGCTGATAGAAAGATCATGAATGAGCTCCAGCGCTCACTAGTGTTTATTAGAAAACCTGTCTCAGCAAAACCCAATCAAAGCCAAAAGAGCTCTGCGGCAATCACTCTAATAGCTGTTTCCTTCTTGAGGCCGGAGTCTGATGCACCGACCTGTGCGAAAACATACCTTAACGGAGGTTGGGAGTGTTTAGAATTCTGAGCATTTAAAACTAAGTAACTGAGTCTTTTCCCTTTCATATTCTTACCGTTATACCCGGGAGGCAACAAAGCATAATGCATGAGTTTAAAGACATTTTTGCTGATGAGAATGCTGTTTTTAACCCCTTCAGACCTTAATTATACCTGTTTCACACAAAAATATTCTATTTTTCCATTTATTTCCTTCCTGCTAGGGTTTATTGATCAGCTGATACAACGTCTAGTGCGAGAAACCAGAGTTATACTTTGTGTAACAAATTGCATAATGTCTCTCCTCTAGAGTAAGTTGCTTCTGACAAAAGCGTCTGCTAAATTCGTAAATGTAAATTCATTGCTTTCTTGCTGTCAGCAGATTATGGCAGAACGTTTATCGTGTTAAGACTTGCAGAATCAAATGATAGAAACATTTTATAAATTCTCTTTCTAAATAACTCTTTATACACTGTTATAAATACACTCTTTGTAAAGTACATATATAATGTACATATATAATGTTTTAGTGTTGTTAAAGAGTAATGTAAATTTTTTTTTTAAATTTTGAATTCAAGCGATTTCAGGATAAACAAGCAATAACTTGAGTGAAATTGTCCATAATTTAAAACTAGTGCTCAAAAACAAGGTCCATTTTCAATAATATGTAAAAGTCACGAGACTACTTTTTTAAGCCGAAGAAGTAAAAGTTGGTAAAATATGCAGAACTAATTAAAAGCAGGTTGATTCACTCAATGTTTTTATTTCCCAACTTTAATGCATCTAATTGCATTTGTATGTGAAATCAAGTTTTCTTACTTTTTATTTGTGTGTTTGCGCTGCTGAGAATTGTGTCCAGGGAGCAAAATTGATTATATTTAGTGGCAGGATTAATTTTTTTTCGCGTAACACATTATTATTATTATTATTATTATTATTTTAACCACAAGCTAATCGTTTATGTGACTGTTATTGGTTACCTTGAGGCATTTAAAAAACAAGTCTTAACATAAATTTTTACCCTGTCCATCTCCGTTTGATTGACCAGAAGTACATTGAAAGTATCAAGACTTTCAAAAGTGTTTTTGTTTTAATCTTAAAGATATTTAACCCTAACCCTAACCCTTTGAGATAGAGAAATCCAATCAGAATTAAGTAACATCCTAATAGACCTGTTTTGTTTTATATATATATATATTACTTTTTACAAATTTATAAAAATGTATATCATTCACCTTTTTGAGGCATTAAATAAATTCGACAAAATACAATATTTTATTGTTTTGAATATTTAAATACATGCCTAAACCTTACAACCTTAACCTAAATCCATATAAACAAAACTTTTGTAGAAAAACAACGCACAATGTTTACTAACAGTCTAAAAAACAGTATTTGAAAATAATTTGAGATGACCTTTAACACTTAGATGTAACTTACAGTGTTTTCGAAGTAACAGAACGACTCAAAACCTCATGAATGTTTCTTAAAAAATACAGAATTATCTAGCACTTTGGTTATAGCTAAACACACAGAAAAAACCCCCGAATCACTCTAATGTGATCTTTTAAATGCAAATGCCAACATTAGAGCTTTAATAGGAATTTGTGGATCCTCTGCCAGCTGGCCTGGATCGGTCACGCTCGGCCGAGCCGCTGAGCTGACCTCAGATGTCTTCAGCTCGCTCTGGAAAGAAAGCAGCCTAGACAGGAAGACGCGTCGTCCCTTCACCCCCGCTTCCTACAAAAGAGACATCCATGAAGACCCAGTCCCTTAATTCCACGGGTCTGTGTCCCATCAGGTCCTCTGCAGCAGACGGCTGTCAGTCACCCAGCGGGTCACACAGGTGCAATAAGAAACACATTGCTCTAAAAAGAGTGGAGCAGCAGTGCAAACAGAGGATGTGACCCTCCTCAATTAGATAAAGCTCTCGTTGGATCTCTAATATCTGGTTTCAGGAGGTATGTTTCGAAACAAGACTGTTGTTTTATCACATCTGCTTATTTGTTTGGGCTTGGAGTCATTAGAAAGGCCGAACATGTAATGGAATGCATCCTGCACAGTGAAATCTTGGGATGAACTCGAACCAAATACATTCTGAATAGAGCGCAGACAACTCAAATAGAGTTTAAAACCCCCCGAGACTCTATCAACGGCCCGTTCTTCCCTGAAAGCTTGAAATAAATATTTGTGTTTTTCTTTATGTCAATCACAAGCCGTATTGTAGTGCCTTCTTTCAATGTAGAACTTAAAAACTTTTGAAGGTAAAAGTCGAGAGACTCGGTGTTAATCTAACTCTATATTGAGAAGGACCTAACAGATCTGGAACTATAGCTCTGTATCAAAAATGTTAGTTTAGGCACAAAAAAAGACATTGTACAATACAGATTTTAGAGCAATTTATTGAACAAGACGAGCGCAAAGTTCACATTCACAAACACGGAATCAGTTTGATTTACAGCTTTACAGAAATTTCTGTGTGTGGTGTGTTTGTTGAGGGTTAATACTTTCTTAAAACCCGCATCGGATTATAAAGGGGTCTAAAGGCAAGACAAGGCAAGGCAAGTTTATCTGTAGAGCACATTTCGTACACAGGGAAATTCAAAGTGCTTTACATTGGAAACAAAGAATAAAAAGGAAGTACATTTAATAAATAAAAATTTAATAAAAACTGAAAATGCAAAAGCATAGATTAAGATGTGAAGTGCAGAGATAAAATAGTTGTTGGACGTTGGTGCTCAGTCGACAAAAGTGTTGGCACCCTTGATCTCCTCTGAAGCTGGTTCATCTGTGGGCCGCAGGGCAACTAAAGGAGGATTTACCCTGTTTGGAATTAATCTGGGGTAAATGTTGTTTACTTTGTAAATAAACAAGCTACAAATACACTCTCTGCATTTTAAATGCTGCATTTTTCATGGATGAGGATTCCATTTTTGCAGTTTTTGTATTTGTGGTATTTCACCTTGGTTGCTTTTTGTTATTTATTCATTTATCTATTTATTTATTGGGGTAGTTTAGCACTGTTTCTTCAGCTAAAGCAAAAAAAATTGTACATTATGAATCATTAACTAAGCATTAGTAAATAGATAATTAACACTCTATAGAGCATTGTTTCTGTCTAAATACACCTTTGTATTTTTGTAATTTACACTTTTTAATTTTTTGTAGTTTGTAATTTTCGGCGTAGGCACTTACTCTTTATTTCCTGCTTTATTGGGAATCAGTTAATCATTTATAACCTAAGCTGTTTAAAAACCAGCTAGTTATTAGTTATAAGTGATTCATGAGATCATTTAGAACATGTTAATAAGGGATTATAAAACTATTTAAAAGCACATATCTTATTGTTCAGAAATATAGTAACACTAAGAGTGCTAATAAATGCTTTAACACACTTTCTTACTGTAAATCCTGATTAATTCAGATAGTTATAACACATTTACTAGCTGCCAGTTTTTGTAAGATCATCTTAAGTAAGGACTATTTATGCGTTTATAGCTTTTAAACATGAGATTTTACGGCTCGGTTATATTCTAAACAGAAAAAGTTAAACACAGCACAGAGGGAACCAGAACATGGACATGTTTAGTCCCTTGTGTAAATGTCCTCTAATGTACAGCTACTTTCAGTAATAAACGTGCTAAAAATGTACTCTCTGCACTCCAGATGAAACACTTCTTTTAGAGAGGATGAATGCATTTCTACAGTTTACACAGATGTGTATTTCTCATTAAGAGCAAACATTTAATTTTTGCTTTCACATTTAAAAAGGCAAGTTTTCAATGTTTCTTCAGTTAAAGTAACTATTAGTTGTTGTTTTTTGTTATAAAACTACAGTATTAAACTAAGATTTAACAGCTCTTTTTCATTCATAATTAGTGTAGGTCTGGACATAAAAGACCAAGTTGTGTTGATCTGCGCACAAGTATTGTTTCACTTTTGTTTTGTTTTCCTAATATACTAACTACATCTCTTCAGTTTTGAAAATTTTATTCTAAAAAAAAGTTTTTTTGAGCACAACAAAACAACTGCACCGTTACTTTGTTAGCTTTAACAAAGTAAACAAACAGAACTAAATCAGTTGCAAAGCAATGCTGTTCAAATGATTCCACAAACACATCAAGAGAAAAGCAATCGGTGGATTCGCAGTTTGCAAATTAATTACTGATGAATAAAACTTCATACCACACTAATATTTGTTCTCGACTTTTTCAGAGCGAAAACTCTTCAGTTTGGGTTTGAACTTAGGAGGATCAGGTTTGTTTTAACTACTTTCCAGCCATCTGCGCACTCATCTTTTCATCTTTTGGGAAATACTGTGAGGAATATCATGTGTTTCTGCAAGGAGAAAAACTGGAGCAAGCTCTGCGTGTAATAGACTAGATAAAGTCTAAATAAATAGACTAGATCAGTGGGAACAATCTGGTTTCCTTCTTCTAAAGCAACCTGATGTGGTTTCAGCACAGTTTGGGCCCAAAGCCGGTGAGATGTGAATGGATGCTTCAAGAGCCATTTAGCAATAATCACTTTGTTATTGGTCTTAACTAGTGGTTAATTAAAACCCTGACCCCGACGAGAAACCTTCTTGCTGTTGCATAAACAGGAAAACTCTGTTTAATTGCGACTGAAAAGCCCGTTTTCCGAGGGGTTAGGTAATTGGCACAAATGAATCCATCGGGGACTTGTCAAATTGATGTTCAAGTGCAAACAGTAGTCCAAAAAGCAGGCTTCTCGTGCTCTGCTGAAAAGAAAAGATAGATGATAAAAGAGGGAGTTGTGGTTGAAAAGAAGTAAAGGAGGAGGATTTTGAAATTTACGGAAATTTCTTTTCATTTTCACATTTCTTTTTGTTCGTACCGAATCCTAAGAAGATTGAGGCACCAACTCATCCAATAAAATCTGTATTTTTCAGCTCACTTCCTGTCTCGATAAATAACTTAACCACACGCAACCCGATCAACTCTATCTATTTCCAGCCCTGAACAAGCTCTCCCGAATCTCTCGAGAAACAACTTTTCTGTGTATGTGTGAGCATCCGTGTGTTGATGAAGGCTCAATAGATGGCAGTATTTCACAGTGAATGAGTGTCAGAGGAAGCTCTGGGTCAGACACACTCTTGCACGTTTCAGACAGGCTTAACTCTCTGTTTATTTTAATCAAAGAGGGATCGAAGCCCATTCAGCCATATTACGAGTGATTAACACCGATACAAATACTCTGTATTCACAGTGTCAATACAGCAGGTTTCGCATGTCTCATCTGAAGGTGTTCCATTGAGCCCAGAGAAAGAGAGTCATTAGTTTTTTTTTATTTGCTAAGCTTTGACTAATAAACGGCCGGGAAAGGAATGTGTTGAAAAATGACGTTTATCTTTTATTCACGTGTTAAATCAATTCCTGAAATGCTTAGTGAATATGTGCACTGCCAAATCAGTACAGCTGTCTTTTTTTTTTTTTTGGAGGATATGATTTAGAAAAATACTTTTTAGAAATGAACAATAGGTCAACCAATTTGGAAACAAAGTTGCAGAGTCTTGAGTGTGACAGATGCTGAGACGTGTGTGTGTTTGTTATGAGTTTTGAACAGTGTGAAGTCCTCATCTGCAGATCGAGGCGGCGGGGGGAGGTCAGGGTTTGACTCGCTGGCAGATGGCGGCTTGTAAGAGCCACACATTTCAATGTGACTGACTTCTCTGGATGTTTATGAGCATTCTGAATAAATATAAGCACTTCCTGTGAAGTAGTTCTGTTACATGTGCAGAATATAATCACAAATTCAATGAGGCACATAGCTTTGGAGTGTTAATATATCATTTTCTCAAGCTTCATAATCAAGAGGACACATCTTACCTGTTTGACCGGGACCAGACGGAGCTCCTGATCCAGTAGAATGAAACATCTAAACAGCTTACCTTTCTTGAATATACGTAGTTTTAAGATATTGAATTATTTTCAGGGATTATTCTTCTTTGCCAGGGTTGTGTGTTGTCAACTTCCTCTCCAGCTTCTTTTCCCAAAAGGAACACGTTAGATGATGTGAAGACAGGAAATGACGAAATTTTGAAATTGGAAAACATAGCTCAAATAATTAGATCATTTCCTCATAATTTAATTCTAAACAAGATTGTCGCAATCTTTTCAGATAATGTGAAATAGCTGAAGATAAACACAAGATGATGGAAAAATACACATTTTTGAAAGAATTTGTATGGCATCAGGAAGTAGTTTTTTGTGTAAAATTAAGCGAAAAGTCAAATATTAAGTTGGATCAACTAATTCAGTTACAAAACTAAAATGATTAAAATTTTACCTTTGTAAATTTTTACGAAAACGCTTTGTGTTACAGTATATACACTAAAGGACATCCAATCAATAAAGTTTCAGAAGTCAAATGCACTTGGGGCAAATATATTTTAAGTAAATACAAATAGAGGAGCACAGGATGATGACAATTTTGAATAGCGTGATTGGTTGCAGGCAACAATTCTAAGTGAATAAAATCTAAAATATTAAGTTGACTCAACCTGCAGTTACATGTTTAAAAAATAAAATGTACAAAATGTTTCGTTTGCACACCTTGGGAATTGAAGTTGGTTTGCATGATTTCAAGTCAAACAAGTTGAGAGAACTCAAGTGTAAATAACACAAACATTTTCTAATGAAAAATACATAAAGTTGAATTAGGAGGAATAAGGTTAGAATACATAAAGGTAGAATATACTTGTTGCAAAAATAAACGATCAAAAAGCACATTTGTTAAAAATTTGGATGGAATCAGGCAGCAATTTTAAGTGCATAACAAGAAAAATATTAAGTTAGCTCGTTAGTTATGCACAACATGTAAAATTAATTTTGAAAGCAAAAAACAAAAACAGCTTAAGTGTTGAGTGAACTCTTTAATGTCTTTTCATGTCAGGTTTTTTTTAGTAAAAAGTTGGTGCAAAAAAAATATTTAAACCCATTCAGACTCAAAAATACAAAATATTCTTTATGTTCTTAATGCAAGACTTATAATTAATTACAATGTCACATTGTTATTTTGTGAGAATTTCATTCATTTACTTATGATCGTCACTGAAATAAAAAAAAAGCTAAAATGGTGTTATAAACTAACAAAACCAAAAAGGGCATCTTTTTTTAATCATTGTTCAAAAATATTTATACAGAAAGAAAAAACTAATTATGCTTTAATTATTAACGACTTAACTATTAAACCAAACAAATTAATTGCGCTTGGTGTAAGTTTAAGCAGCCATTGGTGGAATTTTCTCTTCAGCTCCTGAAATTTTTGAGTATCCAATGTCAGGAAAAACTAGTTTAACTTGAGAGAAATCTTCCAAAAGCAAACTGTTGTGTCCACTGGAATAGACGTAGGCTCTGAAGGGTTCTTTAATCTCTTTAAGAGGTGTTTACATCTGAACTCTGCAAGGGTCCCTTTTTCTTTCATCAAACACTTCCTTTTCAAACTCTTAAAATAGACATCCATGTGTGATGATTCAATATTAAATCCTGCATGCAGACTCTGAAATCAGAATAATGCATCCCTGACATGCTGAAACTGCCTGAGATGATTTGTTTTCACTTCATTTGTGTTGGTTAGAGGCACAGACCGAACCTGTCATGTGTCCTCACATTCAATACTCACCTTTAAAGCCTTTTCTTCACCAGGAAACGAGCGTCATAAAGTAGCAACCTCAACAATGTACATTTACAATTCATGACTAGATGAAATGCATGGATATGGAGTTCCTGGTGCTTCTCTTGAATTGGATGAGAGGGGCACACAGCGCACCGTATCCTGTCTAGAGCTCGCCGAGAGTGTGTGTCTGCATGCATGTGTGTGTTTAAGAGGATAAGTCAGCAGTGTGCTCTGTAATACTGGGCTCGAGCTCTTTCTGCTTCAGCAGCTCTTCTCTCTGATTTCACGCTGCGCTGCCTCTGAGCACTGTCGGCCTGGGTAAGTGTCCTCAGCCGAGAGAGAGAGAGAGAGAGAGAGAGAGAGAGAGAGAGAGAGAGAGAGAGATGCATGACTGCTCACTGCCCCATTCCATTCATTCCAAACTGGCCTCCTCCCCACCCCACTGGCTCCCTGATCCAGTCTTCTATAAGTTTATGGGAATGTTTCATACACATAACATGATTCCAGTGAAAATCCATTAAAATACACATTTTCGAATGTGTATAAACTGGATATCACTTTATTATATAGAAGTGAAAAGGCTTGTCCTGCAATATCAACTTCAAAGTGTACCTTCCCTCAGCATTTACTCTAAACAATGAATAAAGTTGAAAACTACCTTTTCTAACTGTTTTTGTGAGTTAACTCTACTGTAAGAACTTGAAAACATTAATAGAAGAACTCAATGCGACAATGTTCTTTATACAATCGAATTGATTTGAAGTAATATTTTTGAATTGTTCATATATATATATATATATATATATATATATATATATATATATATATATATATATATATATATACATACATATATATATATATATATATATATATATATATATATATATATATATATATATATATATTTTTTTTTTTTTTTTTTTTTTTTTTTGATGCATAGAATTCACTGTTTGGTTTAGTGATTTTAGTATTTTTTTAAAAGTAGGAGTTTTTATTTGGATATGTACGTGTCAATCAGTTTGACCTCTTCTTTTAAGCCTAAATTCAGTGGCAAAAACTTTAGCCTCTCTGTTAGGATTTTTAAATGAAAGTCACAAACTAAATTCTGTGAATGGTTACAGGGGGCCTGTACAAACGGTGAACTCCGTCAACTGTTTGTGGAATACTGAATGTCCACATAGTTTGTTTTGAGAGCAAAATCAGTTCACCAGAACAAAGTGTTTTTTTAAAATGAATGAATTTTTGCTTGTCCAGAACTGGTCAAGTTTTTGTTTAGCCAATGTTCCCTAAAGGTTAAGAGGATATCACATGTTGAGCTGGTTTGTGTGTTTGGAGGAATTATGGCCATATAACTATGTTTGGAGGTTTGGTGTTTTTTTAAGCATGCAGATACTTAATGTGGACATCTCACATTTGATGTAAATATTTATAGACACTGGTAGACATGTGAAAACCTTCAAACAGGAATATTTATCCTAAACAATGTATTTGAATCTCCTAAAATGGTTGTGTTCCTCTAAACCAGGGGTGTCCAACGTTGGTCCTGGAGAGCCGGAGCGCTGCACATTTTTGGTTCAACCATCATGAAACACACCTGTGGCAATAATTATGGTCCTCTGAATGGCTGAAGTAGAGTAGTATGCATATTACAGCAGGGTTGCAACAAAAATGTGCAGGACAGTGGTTCTCCAGGACCGACGTTGGACACCCCTGCTCTAAACGATTTATGTTCCCTGTTCCTCCCACTGCCACGCTTCCACCACGCCCCTTATTGTGTTTCTCTTGTTGACACACAGAAATCCACCCATTTACCAAAAAAAACACTTTTGGTCCGAGACATCTTTTCATTGTTCATCACACGGTTCTACTCCTCCGGGTCAGTCAGTGCATTCATTGAGATAAGCTGCAGTAGTGCTTCATCTGATTGGTTAGACAGTGCTTCGGCCAATGGGCATGCTAGAAAATACTAAAACATGCTAGAAATGTCTGAAAGTTGAGTTTACATGATACTGCATCTTCAACAATAAAATAGTGGGTTGCCTATTCAAGTTTTTAATGTGAATGCGTTCCATTATTTTTTTTTACAGTTTATTTAAAAGTCTGTTAATAAAATAAAAAGCTGACTCAAGAGTCATTGCAATGGATCGTTCTTCAAATGAATCTTTTCTTTGATTCTTGGTGATAAAAAGATTTCTCCTTCCAACATAGTTTTGTCTACACACCTGGAGAAATGTTCACCTCATGCGGTGAAGGTGAGAGCGGTCAGGAGACCTTTTTATCCACAATTCAGTTAAGAAAACCTCTGATTTTGAGTGTTTGAGTGATTTTTTTTGTCATCTACTTGGTATGGATGGAATGTGTTACTACACTGGGCAGTTTTGATGTACAAGTGGATCAAGAGTCTCATCCAGACGTAATTTGGATTTATTAAACTCTACTAACAAAAAAACGGGTACTGTAAACGGGAATGGAGCAGATATGGAACAAAAAAGCTGCCGTGTTTTGAAAGCAGTATCCAATCACAGGAGGCTGAATCTAGCTAAAAGTTCTCGTGGATTAGTGTCAAATAAAGGAGGGGTGTTGCGATCGAGTAATAACCTATGCATTTATTGTAAGAGGTATAATTGTTTTTCATTTTTTAGGCATTTCAGCTTCAATTTGCTGAAGACAAAGTGTTTGGCAAACCTTTCAAAATCAGCTTTAAGTTAGCTCAACCAGTGCATTAACATTGAACCCGATTCAGTGGATAGTTTTATGCAGATCATTTTATTTTCAGAATTTACAGAGTACCGCTGTGGCAGTAATAAAAATAGTATTGCTATGCTATTAGAATGCTAATAAAAATAGCTTCTGTTTCACTCTGAAAGCTGCTGCTTGAGATAACAAGTCTACATATGCTTCACTGTTAGACATTGCTTTTCATACTTTACTAAGACGTTCGTTAGAGCGCACCAAATCTTGCACTTCTAACAAGCAATAGTAGATTTTTTTTTTATTGCATCTCACAAGTTTTACTCCGCAGTGAGAATTAGATTTTCTAGACCCTAGAGTTATTAGTTTTTCATTTCATACGTGCTCCAATACAACTTTTTTCCGCAGAAAGTCCCCTCGAGAGCCTCGCTGCACTGTTCAAAGGGAGGGTTTGCATTAGCTTTATTACTTTGCTGCTTTTCTAAAAAAGAGTCGAGGGTGCTTGTTAATGTAGAATGTGTTTTATGTGTGTTCACATCACGTGAGAGATAATCACAGCACTTCAATCACAATAATTCACCATTTTTGCAATCTCATCGATGTTCTTTGGTTCCAACGGGTTTTGTTCTGAGGTCTGAGGATTTTTTTGTGAGCGCGCTCTATTTGTGCACTTGTCCAGGAATGATGTCCATTTCAGGATCCGAGCTCTGTCATCCTCTCTTAAAAGAACAAAACATTCTCTCTTGGTTGCACTGAGTGACATTAGGTCAGTCAGGCCTACACTGCAGTGCCAATATGGAATATAATGGAGCAATCTAACCGCTGCTCGCTGTCAAAACACACACAGTGGCTTAGTTTGACCTATTTTTTTCAAGCCTAAGTTCAGTGACGAAAAAATGTTCCTGGGATTTTTAAATGAAAGTCACAAACTAAATTATGTGTCTGCGTAGTGTTGCAAAATGCTCATAACTTTTGAATTGAAAAAAAAAACTGTAGAAATGAAAACTTTTCAAAGCAGGTTACAGCTTCCTGGCCCAGATGAGACGTCACCTGTTTGTTAAAAACAGAATGTCAACTTCATTGCAAACATTGGCAAGTTTTATCCAAAAATATAATGAAGCAATCTAACCACTGCTCACTATTAAAACAAATACAGAGACTTAGTTTGGCCTATTCTTTAAGGCAAAATTCAGTGACAAAAACATTTTTACTAGGATTTTTTTAACGTTAACATCACAAACTTAAGTATGTGGATGGTTTGTATTGTATAGTACTCATAACTTTAACGTTTTAATTTTTTTTTAAATAGCTAAATGTACAAACAGGTACGGCTTCCTGGCCCTGACTATCCAACGATTGTTTGTGAAATGCAGAATGATTTTGGCAAACTTTGGTCCAATATAGATAATGTTAAAGTAATCTAACCGCTGCTTTCTGTAAAACACACACAGAGGCTTAGTTTGGCCAATTTATTTCAAGCCTAAATTCAGTGACAAAATCTAAAATATACTTTTTAAACGACTGTCACAAACTAAATTTTGTGTGTGGTTAGTGTTGCATAGTGCTCATAAACTGAAATAGTTTATGAGTTCTTTATGGAATATAATGAGTTAGTTTGACCTCTTCTTTTAAGCCTAAATTCAGTGGCAAACCCTTTAGCCTTTCTGTTAGGATTTTTAAATGAAAGTCACAATTTTCTGTGAATGATTACAGGGGGCCTGTACAAACGGTGAACTCCGTCAACTGTTTGTGGAATACTGAATGTCCACATAGTTTGTTTTGAGAGCAAAAGCACTCCAAGTTTCACCTTAAGAGTACAAAATATAAATCTTAGTTTCAGAATTAACTACAATGTATGAGAAGGCAAGGCAAGTGTTTGGTGTGTGTTCGCTGATCTAAGTTATCTAAGTTTGATGCTAAGTTATGTTTGGGCTTATATACAAGCAGCGGAACTTTAAAATCTATTCTGAAGGAGACCGCAGCCAGTGCAGAGACTTAAGAACTGGAGAAATGTGTTCTGAGTTTCTAGTTTTGGTTAGAATTGGAGCGCTGCGTTCTGAACGAGCTGGAGCTGTTTAATGGGGTTTTTGGGAAGAGCGCTGAGAAGAGCGTTCCAGGAGTCCAGCTGCTAGAGATGAAAGCATGAATCAGTTTCTCTAGATCTTCTTCTTGCGATGTTTCTAAGATGGTAATAAGCTGATTTGATCGTTGCTTTGACGTGGCTATTGAAACTAAGATCCGAGTCCAGAATCACCTCGAGATTCCTGACCTGATTTGTAGTTGTTAGGCCCTCGGCGGTGAAAGAGAAGTCACCGTTAGAGATGGAGATGCATCAGTAGTGTTCAGTTGATCCTGAATCTGGTATGGAAATGACACTGCGGAGGAAGAGAGGGGGTGTGAATCAATTTGCACACTGGAGGATATTACACCAGGTGATAAATAATATCACCTTTCATGATCACCTTCGGAGAAATCTGGGAAAAACCCGTGGCAACTGTTTTGGGGGTGTGAAATCCGTTAGGCTGGAGTCAGTGGATGACAGAAACAATTATAAAGCTACACGGGCAAATGAATAAAATTAGCGCTGGGAGCTGCTCTCTTTTTCCCTGCCCAATGGCGATTAGCACGTCACCATCTTCAGACACTCTTTTATCAGAGCCTGACGACGTTTATACTTCAACCCAAAACTCCTCGCCGGCTTTAATCAAGACGGAGCGAGTGCATCATCAAGCTCAGGTCGCTGCTAACAGGAGTGGTCGCTGATAACAGAGCACTGTGGGAGCAGAGGTTATGTTTGTCCTGTTAGTTGGAAGAAGGGTATTAGAGCATCGTGTGATGGAGCTTTTTTGGGTCTGTTAAAGGTAATAATTTCCTCCAGTCACATGAGGTAGCCTCTGCTGACTTCCTGTTGGGACCTCCAGCCATGTTACAGGTTTTATTTACCGTCCTCATTTCCTGTCATTAACGTCTTCTCCCACATATATCTCAGCTGTGTTTTCAGCAAAACTAATAAGTCTTTGTAATGCACCACACGTTTGGAAAGGAAAGAGGAGCAGAAGTGGATTAAAGGGGCCTGGAGTATTTGGCAAGAAATGGCTTTGCCTGTTATTTCTCTGATCATTTTCACTGATAACGTTTCCGCAAACACAGCTCTCTAGCTCCACAGCTCAAAGACCATGATTCATGATTTATTGGCAATCAGTCAATAACTGCGTCAATCCAGATAAAATACTACACAATCAGAAATGTTTAAAGGTGCCATGTTATACCCTTTTTTTATGTATAATACATATTTGACCCCCTAGACTATACCTGGATCCTTAAAAGGGAAATATTTTTCATCAAATAACTTTGAATCTCCTCAAATAGTTGTGCTCCGGTGATCAAGTCATATACCTTATGTTCCTCCCACTGTCATGTTTCCGTCACGCTTCTGCTAGTTTATCTTGTTAGCACACAGAAAAGCCACCCTTTCAGACGAAGACATTCATCTTTTGGTAAAACACTTTTGGACAAGGACATCCAAATTGTGGTTCCCCTACGACTCACTTCCGGGTCAGTCTTCATTGAGCTGCATCAGCGCTTCATCTGATTGGTTAGTGGGCGATGCTACAACCAACAAGCCATTTTTAGTTATCAGAAAAGAAAATAGGATTACTTTGTTTTTGTATTGCTTTTGATGAAGGAACAACACAAAAACAGGCAAAAATAGTTTGAAAAGTTGAGTTTTTATGAGAGCGTCACGGTGGCGCAGTGGGTAGCACAGTCTTCTCACAGCAAGAAGGTCACTGGTTCGAGCCTCGGCTGATTCGGTTGGCATTTCTGTGTGGAGTTTGCATGTTCTCCCCGTGATCACGTGGGTTTTCTCCGGGTGCTCCGGTTTCCCCACAAGTCCAAAGACATGCGGAATAAGTGAATTGAGAAAAAACAATTGTCCCTAGATAGTGAATGAGTGTTTGTGAATGTTTCCCAGCGATGGGTTGTGGCTGGAAGGGCATCCGCTGTGTAAAACATATGCCAGAGGAGTTGGTGGTTCATTCCGCTGTGGCGACCCCAAAAGGGAAGAAATGAATGAATGAATGGAGTTTATATGATACAGCACCTTTAAGTTCCATCTGGCCTGTATTATATAATTAACCAGCCAGAACAATATTTTACACTAGTAATTGGATCTCCTTATTTGGCATAACAATAACAAGGTAACCTCATTTTAGGTCATTTTTTTCATAAATCAATCTATGCTGAATACAACACATTTCTGAAATCTGCATAAGACCCCTTATTTTGTAAACTGCGCTAAATATATTTGGTTACTGTAGAATTAAACATGTTTTAAATCCACAACGAGCTTTGCCTATTTAAAAGATCAGACACTACATGTTACTGTCTAAATACAGTGTCTGTGTTGAGTTAGTAAAGTGAGTATTAAACTTACTCCAGCTAGTCTGCCGAATTATAGTCATGGAAAGGAATATAGCCATTTAGCAGATAGCCGTTTAAGATAAATTTAAAGATAAAAATAAGATAATGATGTATCAGTAACTGCCATGTGATTTAGAGAGGAAGTGTTTCGATGCTCAGGTGCTCCACGGATTTCATTCAAACTCACAATGAATATACCAAAATGGTTTTATTTTATTGTCTTTATTCATTCATTCATTCATCTTCATGTCGGCTTTCTTCCCTTTCGGGGTCGCCACAGCGGAATGAACCACCAATTTATTGTCTTTATAAAATATGATAATATCCGATAAATATCCAACTTTCTCTGTTTTTTGTAAGTATAATGTCTTGTTATTTTCAAAATATCGTATTCGAGAAAATATATTGTGATTGGACCAGATCGGTTGGGAGCCCAATTACAAGTTACAAGATATTAAAATGAAAGGTAACTTAATGTCTAAAACTTCGTAAACTTATTGGGCATAGCTGTAAAAATCCTTTATTGATTGGTTATGCTTAACTTAGTAAACGAACAGTGTACAACATGCTCTTTCATCCACAAGTAAACTGCTTCTCTGAGCAACTGATTCACAAGCACTTTTGGACTTTAAACATCAGACTTAAACACTTGTTTCTTTCAAGTCTTTGGTGGGATTTCATTTAATGCATTTTCCATTGAAAACATACGTGCTTACAGAATGTCTTGAAGCGTTACAACATCGTTCCAATTATTGTGTGGGACTTTGCTTTCAGGAATCTAGGCGCACAGACGTGAGCATTGATTCACACCATTTTACCCCTGTCGCATTCTCGTGTTGCTGTTGCAGCACATTGTGCAGTCTGAAACTGATGCCATTCTGCAGGGCGATATAATTAGAAGGCAGATGAACACATGGCAGTAAGCGCTCTCTGGAGAGGTGGCGAGTAATGATGTGAGAAACAGAGGCATTTGAAGAACAGGTTAGAAGTCAGCCGAGGGGTTCGAGGGCTGTCTGCACCATAGGGATGACCTTGGGAACTTTCGGGAACACTTGAGACCATGATGCTTCAAAGGCAAGCGTGTCTGTGGGGAAGATCCTGGAAATTGGTTATTGTATTGTGAAGGCTATTTACCTTTTCGGGGATTAACATATTTAATTCCGCACTCTAATCCCATCTGAGTTTCCAATTATCCTGTGAGTGACAAGGAAGGGATCGCTTGTCACAAACTGCTTGGAACTTCACAATGTCAGTCGAATGCTGAGAATTCATTGCTAGCTTTATTTTGTTTCGACTCTGTTTAATTTCTTCTTCATTCCTCCATTCAGCCAGCAATTTTTTTTTTCAATTCTTGATTATGAATCCATGTTTGTTCTTACTTATAATTGCCTAGTATCGCAAGTGTGGGTGAGGAGCAATTATAGAGCTTTCACAAACTTTGATTTTATCCCTTGGGTCACGTCTTATATACTAGGTATGTGTTTGGTAGGTAGGATCATCTGATTTAGATGGTTAATTATCAGCCACACTCTTTCCGATTTTATGTTAATTCAATAATTAACTTTATTCACATCTTTAAAAAACTGTTGTACATTCACTGTGCTTATAATAACACAGTTCATCATTATTAATAATGTCTATCATCGTACTGCCATTTCATTGTTTTTACTGTAGTTTTATTGCACTTGACTCTTAAACCCAACGTCATGTTATAACCTATTTCCTTTGCACGGTGTGTGTAGAATTTATTTATTGTGTAGCACCGAGGGTTTGAGAGTAATGTAATTTGATTCTCTGTATGTACCTCACATGCGGTAGAATTGTAGTAGAACTTATTTGTTATAGTTGGGGAGTTTCATTTTGGGAGATGCAACAGTAATTGATTATATTTATTAATTTAACGGATGTTGTTATGTCAATTCAAAATGTGAATACAACGTGTAAGACTTGCACAAGCAAATTTATTACAGTTTTTTACAATTGCTAAGACATTTGCTTCAATACATTTAACAAGTTTGCTTAACTCTTAACACACCAACTCAGTTAAAACACACAATTGGCAAAACAGTTAATTTCATTCTCAAAACCCCTCATTGTGTTAACTAAATGCAATTTGTATCAAAGCAACAAAAAATTTGTTAATTGTATCGCCTACCTCGACAGATGTTGTGCTAATTGTGTTAAGAGTTTAGGAAAGTTGTTAAATGTATTGAAAAAACTGTCTTAGCAATTGTGAAAAACTGTAACTGAACAACGACACATGATAAAAACATAAGAATAGATCTTACTAAATAAGCCCAGGCTTGACCTTCTCTTGTGGAAAAAAAATAAGATAACGATTGCCTAGCGATAAGATTTCTTAAATTCATTTTCTGTAATGACCTTGATTGGAATCATCCAAAGCTCTTTTGTTCAAGCTCCTGGTGGTTGTTAATAGAATACTCCATAACTGGGGAGACGCGATGAGACTCTAGCAGACAGGAAGTGTGGATGGAGCTGCAGTTTGGTCCTGAGATCTGTTGGGTCTTAATAAGCATCTCATTCATTAGAGAGATTCCTTTTGGATGACACAGACGCGGTACGCTGGGGGATTTCGGATCAGAGAGGCAGTTTAGGGTCTAGACTTTTGTCTTGGCACATAGCCTGTTATTTCCTGCTAAGATTAACTAAAGTCTGGGTTTGGATGGGTCAAAGTCTCAATTTTTTGGGTTACTATGTTTAGATCTGATGTTCTTAAGAAACGAGCGAACCTGTAAATAACTCAACAAACACTCACTCTTCATTTTAAACTAAACATGTAAAATAGCTTTAAAAACACACTTTTTAGAGTGTGTTTGTATTAGTAGTTTTTTTCTTTTTCAAACCAAAATTATAAAATGTATTATTGTCTGGTTCAGTTGATTCAACTTGTGATACAGCATTTCCTCACTAGAGCTGTCAATTTTAATTATATAGCACATTATCACACACATTAGCAATTCAAATTCATATAACAATAAGACTAAACAAGAGTTTGTGTAGAACTGGACCAACACATTCATTTCCTTTTAATTAACCAAATGAGACATTTATGAACACATACTTGCAGCGCAATTATGCTTACACAAATTTACGCTTTAGCGCAGTATTTATAAATTAGTAAATGAACTAAGACACTAAGAAAAAAAACTAAGAAAAAAAATTGGTTGTAATAACAAATCTAGAGCAGGGATCTCAAACTCAATTCTTGTAGGGCTTAAGCTCTGAACAATTTTTCTCCAAAATGAACTAAACACACTTGATTCTACTGGTGAAGTTCATCTTGACTTAATTAAAGTTAATGCCTGGTCTCTTTAAACAGACTTGGAACAAAAACCAACAGGGGTTGCAGCTCTCTGGGAAACAAGTTTGAGAGCGCTGATTTAGAGAGTCTTTTGGAAGGGTTTTTAATCTCTCCAGGTGGGAAACATGCTCAGCCTTAATTCTGAAACCCTTATTTAAAAAAAAGAATAGCTATTCAATCACATCATTGTAAAAGAATTAGTTCATTTTTTTGGTAAATTTTTTTCTAGTATTCAAAGCTTAATCAAAAATGAACTAGCACACACTCCGCTAGTTGTGAAATCTTCTCGATCGCAGTGGCACAGAGGCCTCTAACAATCACCCCACACAGACCCGGGTCTCTTATCTCTCAAGGCTAATTTCAAGCCATGCTAACAGCACCGCCTCACTCAACACTTGTTGTAGCTCCAGAACTGCTGCTGCTGATGGTTCAACAGCCGCTCACCCCTCCCATCATCCTTCCCGGGGTGACAATTCGGCCATTGTACCCCCTGATCCCCTCTTTGGCCCAAGCACCCTCCCCGCTCTGCTATGAGCTATATTACTTTGACCTCTCCCCATCAATCAGATTCAATTGGATAATGATCTGTAATCACTTTCTTTCAGGGGAGTCTATAAAATGGAGCAGGGCTTCTGCCCCTCCTGGGAGACCCCCTTCTGCTTGCTCCCATTTGATCTGACGCGTCTCCTTTCAGAGTCTTTAAATACCCCGCGACATCGGCTGCCCTGCACAGCCACTGCTGTGGCCGCCCGACTAAGCGAGCTCTGCAGGGACAGGGAGGGCTAAGAGGGGACAAGGCTGAAGCCCGCAGGGGATGTCGTAAGCCTGAGGCTGTTAAAGCTACCCCTTTATTAGAATGAGCTGCCCAGCATGGATAGGGAGAGGAAGATAATGATTCTTAATGAAGCTCTGAACCCATGAATTAAATCTGGTTTGTTTGGAAAGCATCCACCTTCCAAATGGATGTTTACCCTTTGACAAACCATGGATTAAATGCATGTCGATTCCAAAATATGAATCTAAAAAACAATAAAAAGAATAAAGAAAAAAATCGATCGACCAGACGACCTTCGGCCATTCAAAGAATCTTAAAAAAATGTATCCACATTGTGAATGATTTTACTGAAACGATCTCTTTTTTTTGGCAGGTCCGAACCTCTGACCTATATCTGAAAGAGAAAATTCATAATTTGTCTCCCTGTGATCCATCAAGAGAGGCGTTTGCGTTTCAAATGTAAAACACACGCATGCATTAAAGCAGTTCAAGAAGCAAACAGACCTCATCCGCTTTAAAGCCCCATCAGCGAGACAGCGTTTTGTTCAGCCACTTCTGCACACTTGACTACACATAAACAACTCTTCAGAAATAAGTACGAGCTGCATGAATGGAGTGATATTTCTCTTCATTATTTCGGGAGGCCATTCTTCGGCGAGTGTAGTGCCTCTCCACATAGAGAGCATATGCCTTTTGAAAGCATGGCACCATGTGAAGCAGGCCCAGATGGAGTTAGCCTCCCCATCAATGCAGGACAATAGGAAATGGAAATCAAAGTTAAAGGGGTGCATCCAACCCCATTTAGACCAGACAAAAGCTGCTTGTAGGGGGTGAGTGCTGAGGAGGGGCTGGGCGGGCACTCGAACACGTCACACACCATAAAATTTCTTTCCTCAGCTGCCCACCATGTCAAAGAGACGATAGAGACACGCTGAGGGGCGGAAAACACCCGCGAACAAGAAAAAAGACATAGACGAGCATGTTAGCGGTTGATTTGCACACCTTCCTCAAGCCTCTGCACAAGGCAGAAGCAATGCGTCTGCAGAGGGACACCACCATACCTTGAGATAGATTAACAGAGGAAGTTTGCTCACCAGAAAGGAAATTACAAAGTGCACATCCTGTTGTTGACATGGATGCTTGCTTTGAACACAGTGCTGAGAGACTTATAAAACAGTGTGTGTTGGTTAAAGAGTGGAGATCAGCTCTCATTAAAATAGCATAGCTTCCTTACACATGGACTCACACTGGGAGTGAGCCGGTCCTAATGGAGATTCATTTAAACTGACGAAATATCAGCTGGAATAGATGAGCCGAGTGTCCACAGAGTTGATTTTCTGTCTTGAGCTGACATGGCTTTAGGGGGTTAATTCATTTAAAGATGCTAATCAGAGGTCACTACTGTCAATAGGTGCTGTGAAGATGATTGGATGAAGATGGGACTATTTAACTTCACATATGTTCTGTTTCTCTTTGTGTGTGTTTTTCGAGAGGGGGGTATTTTGGCTTTGTCTGGCAAATTGTCAGGGGTGCACAAATCTAGAGTTAAATTGACTTTTTGGTCCTTCTCTACAGAATTTAATTAACACGCAGCCTTTCAACTTGTACAAAATGGAGTTTTGTTAAGTGTAAAGTTCCACAGATATTTTTCATTGAGTCAAGTTTTTATTCGCAACATTTACTCAATGAGTGTGTTTTTTTTTTTTTTTTAATTAACGCAGCTTGACACAGCATTGGTTCAACATATTTTCAATCCAAAAACAGCCCCTGAGAAAGTGAACTCCATTAGAAAATAATAATTCAGTCAACCGCTCTTCAACAAAAGTTGAGCTGACTGAAAATGATCATTTTGTGATGACACAGTTATGATTAAATTTTTACAAATTTTGCAAACACAAAGTACATTCTTTATTAGAACAAACAGAAAAATATGTAGAGTGTCATTGTTTGATGATAAATTATTGTAATACAATATTTCTATTCTTTCAGTGGTTTTGATTGTCATAAACACTGATGCACTAGAATTTGACTGATTCACGTCTTGTTCTTTAAATTGAACTAACCTCTTAAAAATGGAAGGTGAAACCTGTTCACAAGCTTCTGTTTTGCACTAATAACAGTGTATTTCATGATGGCATTTTGTAATTTTTTTCATTTGATTTTTAATAAAAGAAAAAAAGATGAACAAGTAGTTTTTAACGGTAGAGAAGTATTAAATAAAATCTACTCTAGTAAAAATATGTATAGTAAAAAGGCAAATAAATTACTGAATCACATTAGTGTGGATAAATCTCTACACTTTTTTACAGATTAGTTACTGTAATTTAGTCTCTATGGGGATCATACTCACTCTAATGAAAGCTTTAGACAGCAAAAACACCAGAATATGAAGATGGCTGCTTTGCATGGACAGCTTCTTATTTCAAACTAAACTTAAAGAGAGTGTTGTCTATTTAAAATATTGTTCAGATTCTGGTAAAAAAAATATTTAACTGGCTAAACTGACAACAACCTGTGCACTCTGACTCAGAGGTTGTATAAACCGAGAGAATCATATTAGTAACATTTCCAGAAAGGTCTTGACCTTGTGTGAGCCTTCTGCATCAAAGATCAATGGAGAAACTGTAGGCGGCGGAGTTGGAGTCCTGATCTTGAGACCTTTGGATGACCACATGATCATTGCCTTGATCCGTGTCTCAATTGTACTGACTTAGGCTCTTAGCTTTTGTAGTTTTGGACCACACACTTAAAGCAGGGGTCTATTGCCACCATTTGCTCTTTGAACATATCTGCTACCACTCACTATTGGAAAAAAAACTACACGGGTCTTGAAAAAGATGAGAGCGGGGTTTCAGGTTCAGGCCACAGAAAATCAGCTAAAGTTTTACAACACAATTACAATTACAAATACAATTACAAACACAATCAAACCATATTGGGGCAAATATACAATATGGGCACAATTCTCCATTGCTAATCGGAGACCAGTAAGGTCTCTCTCTCTCTCTCTCTGTGTGTGTGTCTGTCTCCCTCTCCCTGTCTCTCCCTCTCTCCTCTCTTTCTTTCTCTCTCTCCAACCACATGGTGGCGCTGCATCTAGATCCTCTGATACACACTTTTTACCCCAAAAGAAGAAAGTGTCTGCAATATATTTGTTGAAATTTTCTTCAAAATGCTCTGCAATCTGAAACCAAGCATCATCCCTTTTCTCTATGTTTTTGTATTCTTTGTGTGGCTTCTTCTTCTGTTCCTTGCTCATCTTCTTCTTCTTTGCCCAGATCTTCTTCTTCTCTTCCCAGGTCTTCTTCTTCTGTTCCTTGCTCATCTTCTTCTTCTTTGCCCAGATCTTCTTCTTCTCTTCCCAGCTCTTCTTCTTCTCTTCCCTGCTCTTCTTCTTATCCCAGCTACTCTTCTTATCTTCCCAGTTTTTCTTCTTCTCTTCCCGATTATTCTTCTTCTCTTCCTGGCTCTTCTTATTTTCCCCATGGTTCTATTTCTGGAATGCATAGAGCTTTGCCTCACAAAAGACCAGCACAAAATAGCAGAGCCCAACTTTTATTCACTTTTCTTCCAGATCTATACGGTCATGTTTATGCCCATTATTTGGAAAGGATGAATTAATTTTTTAACACATGGTAAAGATTTTGCTCAAAATGTGAAGCATTGTGTTTCGAACATAATTCAATTGGAACCCAGTACAAGAACAATGAATAATTATAGTTTAAGCAAAACTAGCCGTTGTTCTGATACCTGTCTTTTTTGATAGATGTCCTCCATTTCCTGAAACAGGAGAGCTTGTTTATTATCTATCCGCATGCTTAATTACGCGAGACATGATCCAAACTAACATATTTAGACAATTTTTTTTTGTTTTTTTTTTTTTGCTTTTTTTCAAAAAGCTAGGATCTGTAGCTTTGTTCTCATATTTTGACTTTTGGACACCCGTAGACATTTACTCAAAACTAACTCGACTGCTTCACTGCATCTTTTTAAGCTCTGAACTCTGTTACTTCTGCGTTCTAACCATTCCAAAGAAACATGAAATGAAAACAACATTTTTTCCATCACTGTGACTTTGTTTCAGTGCGCAAAGTGACCTCATAATGTTCCCCGGCACCTCAGTTGCCCTGTGGACCATCAAACATCTGTCTTTCCTTTCCGATGAGTTCATCATTTCTCTGTCTGCTTGTGATGTGTTCTCGTGAAGTGGCCGTGCGTATCTTTTGCATCAGTGACTATGCTAACTCAATGGCATATGAATGTGTGCTGTAACTGCTGAATGTTTGAGCTTGAGTTCACATCGGTGCGTCAGGTGTAGAAAGCAGGGTAGTCACACTTCAAAGAGGACTGTTTTAAATGGGGAAATCCATCTAGACCAGAACTCCCAGAACTCTGAATCACTGGCTTGAAAATGTTCATATGAAATAGCCTCCTCTGCTCCAGAAGGAAAGCATGGTGTTGACATTGGTAAGAAAACATATCTTACTATTTAAATACATTTTCTTTCACTGACATCAGATACTTTTAGAGCTGTTTTTTATGATTCTGGTGCAAACAAAAATGCAAAATAATGATCTGGCAACATGCCATTTTAAGGGGGTTGGTTTACAATCAAACCTGGGATACGGTACTATTAGTCTAAGGCTGTCTTTGTTGATGGCTGGCTTAGAAAAATGGCATCCAGCACTTGTACCCAGGAAAAACAATTCAGAAAAATGTCAATCTGGAACATCGGGAGGAAAAGGCTAAGAATTGATGAAAACAAATCACATTGTAACCGATGTGAAACCAATATAAGTGTAACTGTTAAATTGTTAGAATAAAACATGTATAAATACTGTATGAGTTGAAATGACACCTTTCCTTTAACAACAAAGTATTTAAATTCACTGGGGACTTTATTCACATCATGTGGTGTTAAATCAACTAGCATAGTTTTATATATGATATGATAGTCTACAGCTACCCGATTATTCTTTGTTGGGAATATTTAGCCTGAATATTTTTTATTATACACTGATCTAACGTGATCTAAAATCTACTTAGTTAACGTCTCTACATTAACAAAACATGACAGGAAAAAAAAGATTTTAAGCCTTTTAGGTGAAAAAACATTTAGATCTTGTAATAAGTGTTTCAGTTTTATTTAATGTCAAAACATGTCTTAATTGGTTAGACATTTACAGATAGGACATTTTTTTATATTATAAAACATGAAGGTTACACGTCTTCCATATGATAGGCTTAGATTATTGTCTTGGCTGAAATATGTGTTGTGCTTTTATAATTTTTACAATATTTTGGCATCAGCTGAAAAGCTTTAGCTCTCTAAGTCAGAGTAGGCGAACATCAGCAGCTAGCATCACATTAGCAGCTAGCATCACATTAGCAGCTAGCATCACATTGTAAAATTCTCTCTTTCTGAGCAGCACAAGCTTGTGTTTTCCGGAGAGAAAAGTTCATCTGAGCCTGAAGCATTCATGTCATCCTGCGAGCTGTTGCTGAATGTTCTAAATTAGAGAACTTCACTGCTCATGAGGTTCATTTGTTGTCTTTATGGAGTGGTCTGCTATTTATTAGACATTATTGTGTTTGGCAATCTACAACTGAACAACAGGAATTCTAGATAAATTCTAGATAATAAATGGTACCCTGGATTAAGCTCCTCTGAGTTTGGTTGAAGCTACTGGTGTGTCTCTCAAAACAGGGTTGGAACAAATACCTGCTGGGTCTGCTGCCCTCCGAGAATTGATTTTGACACCCTTGTTCTAAAGATTCATTTGCTCATTGATTAATTGCCCAAGGTTCTCTCGTGTTAAATCGATTAAATACAGATTTTCAAATTTGTGGTATCCTTTATGAATCAGCCTATATTTAAAAACCTATCACAAAATGAGAATATCAGCTGGGTTGAGATGGGTCCCTAACAATGTATTTGAAACAATGTATTTTGATCAGGGAGAATGTTAGTTGTGCAAGCCCTGGAGTCAGCCCAGTCTGACCTTCGAGGTATTCTTTTTGAATCAGCCTATATTAAAAACACATATTAATAGGTTTATATAGGTTATTTACGCATGGGAGAGTAAATCCTAGAATCCACATCATCACTTGAGCTGTGTTCCTTGAGAGAAAATAGTCTTCAGAGGTGTTTCAGTGCAAATGCGCATACATCACTATAAAGATTTTTTTAATCGATAAAGGCCAAAATCAATAGTGTTATCAAACACTATTAACTCCACAGCTCTAATTACAAACATGTCCAACTGTTACCACCAGGATTGAGTCAGTGTAGCAGACCCAAGATTTCCAGAAACCGCCCGATGAACCTGTAAACTGTATATTTTTGCTTTGTTGTGATGTTTTTTTTTTCAGATATTACAAAGACACAGCACTGGTGTTATTCCTTGCTCTTTTTTGCTGTGTGTGTACGCTGACAGCAGATGGTGTTTTAATAACGTCCAGTAGGAATATGTGTGTGTAAACAGACTGCATAGTGCCAGCTTAGTAATTGCTGGGCACTCTTACAGATCACACACAAACTGAGACGAGGAGCATTCCAGCAAGCAATCACACACATACACAAACACACGCATACACACTCACCTTGCAGCCACAGCCAAAAAAGCACAGCTGCCACAGGGAGAGAGTTAGAGGAGGAAATATAGACCTAGAGAGGGTGGGCCTGTGCTTCAGGCCAGCTTGTCGGCCCCTGATGGCAACCCTGGCTGCAACCCAGCTTGGGTCAGCCCCTCCGACTCACTCCAGAAGACATCTTGCGCGCCTTACAAGTGTGTGAATGATCTCATTCCAGTGCAGCACTCACCAAACCTCTGCAATTCACAGCTGAAAAAGTTCAGTTGGAGGGTGTTTACTTGCACAAGTTTGCACTTCCTCTTTCCTCTTTGAGTTTTACCTTCTCTCCCTCATGCAAAAGCGAACCAGTCCAAACAGTAATCTCCTGTAACAGATCTGCTGATTTATTTTTATGAGCGTGAGTTCAATCTTTCAGGTTTTTACATGCTAGGATTTAGACAATTTTATCATTCGCCTAAAGGCCTGTCACTCACATAATGGAAACCTGCTGCATTAAAATCCAAAAACAGGTTTTTGTGTTCCTGTATTACTTCAAAATTACAGGCTATAACAGCAAGCCATTAAGATACGCATCAAGAGCAGTCCTTCAACAAAAAGAGTTTGATTTCAAACAATCAAATAATCACTTCAGATTGAATTATGTTTCATTTCTGTTACAGAATATGAGCCTCTCTGATAGTGGAGAACATCCACGACATTGGTTTAAAAGTCAAAATATGCAGTCAATATAAAGTTATTATATATATATATATATATATATATATATATATATATATATATATATATATATATATATATATATATATATATATTGTGTAATATGTTGTTGTTGTTGTTAATGTCGGTTTGCTGAATCACACCAACCTACACTCTCCAAAGCACCCTATAAATGATAAATTCCTGAATTAGTGTTTAAGTTGTAGAACACGATCAACACTTTATGTCAATTCAGTTAGCAGGAAGAAAATATATAAATATTAACTCTGCACTTGCTATTAAAGCCAACTATTCCAAAATCTGTTCTAATAAGAAAAATCTGATTTTATACATAAATACTCACAGCTTGGACATGACTCACAGGGAAACTCTACCTGAGAGAGAGTTACTCATTAATAACCAACGTCATGCCATTCCATACCCAAAAAGGTTAAATTTGTCTTTTTGAAACACATTTGTTTTGTCAAGGTCTCAGAAAAGAATGAAAAACATAGTCTCTGTGCTCCATCTGCATTCAGGAGCTCAATCAGACATTTTCATGAAGTTAATAGATAACTTAAGGAATAAAATATTCTGCACAATGCATTGAAACCCAAATGTTTTTTTTAAAGTTGTCCATCTTTAACATTGCTGTCCCCCTTCTCACTTCTGGAGTCAGACTAGGAACTGCAGTATTCATTCATTTAGCCATCGAGAGAGAAAACTAGAGGTTGTCCCTCATACCCAAGTAATGATCATAAAATAAGGCTCAATAAACAAGATGTTTTTTTATTTTTGGTCCTTAAAACCTTTGATAGCCTTGGTTCAAAGGAAGGTTACACATTACCAAAAAAATCTGTTTATAATCCACGATAAATATGCATTCCTCTTCAATCAGAATGGAAAAAAACACCAACAAAATTTTTTTGTTTGTTTTTTAATTTAAAACTTTTTTAAATGTGTCTTCTGAATAAAAAAAGATCTCCGAAATGACCTTGATGTCTGTGCTCTAAAGCATTCATCATTCATGCAGCTATGCTGGGAGTACAAGTAAAAAGAGATTGTCTAATTTTGGCAGTATCTCAGATTTTAAATGACGTTAGCTAAATTTTAATTAAACTACAGCCTGCTAAATGATCAAAGACAGGTAGTTGTGCATCAAGCCCATGTAAAACTTTATAAACACTCGCCCGAGGCCAAAAACGCAAATGGTAGCAAATGCCTCTGACAGCTTTGCTGATAAGCCCAAACCACTCGCTCATGTTGAAACACAGCCGCTCCACCTGACACACTGAACCATTCCCTGACCCCTCTCTCACACAGCTCCTGAGGAGAGCGCTGCAGGCCCTGTGGGCATGAGAGTTCAGAAGCTGGGCTAAAGGAACTTGAGTTATGATGGGGAGTTTTCTCTTCACTGGGAGCTGACAGGAGAACCATACTGCCGAGCTCTGGGGCTCTCTCAGGTAAGCAACTCATCTCCGTCACCACGCCTGGCGTCTCTGACCCATCTATTCTCCTGCAGTCAGCCGCCCAGCAGGGTCAGGCTTGAAACATTAATCTTCGGTGGGTGAGAGCCATGTTTGGGCAGCAAGAGAAAGCGAGGGTGTGGACCGGCGTTCCTCTGTGTTTAAAATGAAAGAAAAGATGAGTGTAAGTGGGTCAAGAGCTCCAGACCGGAGCAATAGCAGCTGCCCTAAAATCCTGCAGGAAACGTTCTTCATTCTGGCTGCTCTGAAGGAGCATTCCCCTCGACCCAATGAAGGAACGAGGTCAGCCGGTCAGAGATGGACACTGCTACCATTTACACTGCTAACCACAGCATCTTCTTGGTTTTTTAGTTTGTCTTTTTGGTAGCCCAGCAGCAGTAGTTCTTCTTCTTCTTTTTCTTCTCTTTATGTCTATCCGCGTGATCTTGATCGGTCGCCTTGGCCTCCACTGCATCAAAGTTTACATTAACCCATGTTACAGTTCTTCACAATTGCTAATACAGTTTTTTCAATACATTTAACAACTTTCCTAAACTCTTAACACAATTAGCACAATATCCGTCAATTGTGTGTTTTGGTGCGTTAAGAGTTTTAGCAATTATGAAAAACCGTAACATCCAGTGCCTTGTTTTCCATGCGTGGTGTCCATCACATCCCCATCTTTGCGTGGCGGGTCTCAGCCATCCTCAGAACAAGCCCAGCGAATCGCATTCTTCTTTTTACAACCACTTCTCCCTGGCTACGCGTCTTTGCCCTTCTCTATTTCCTCATTAGTGATGTGGTCGTGTTAGGTGACACAAAATATACGTCGCAGACATCGCTGTCGGAACATGATCAGCCTGTTGGCAACCGTCTTCGTGTCTTTCCAAATATGTGTCTTTTGTCTTGTACCAAATATAATGACAAATTTACTCAAATAGATAGCAAGGAACACTCAGGTCGAGCTGAAGTTCCCCAATCTTGTCTGTATCGATTATTTTCAAGGCCGCTATTTTTCAACTCCAACCAAAGCCAATTTCATTTATAGTTCTAGACTCACATGTAATTCTTTTGCGACCTCGGTCTGAACACTCAGGTCACCTTTTTCAGGGTTTTATGTCATCGAGCCCAGCTTAAACATGATTTTTCAGAAATACGAGTTGCTGGAAATGGCCGTCTTTTACTGAAATGTTGCAGATTGTTATCACACCACTTCTGGCTACAATGGTTTTTGCTATTTTCCTTCTCAATCTCTTTCTTAATATTAATCAATGCTAATAAGGTTGGCTCTGATAAGACAAACCACAAGAGTGGCTAGAGAAGCATTCATGTCCAAAAAAAGAAGCATCACTTCAAAGTTATCTTCCTTTACCAAAACACTGTTCATCCAGGAATATCTGCTAGCGGCTAGCATGATCTCGTACTTGTTAGACATCGCAAGTGTGAGGATGCGGTCCGTTTACTTTGCGTTCATTCCATTTTTGATTCTGAAATGAATGTTGAACATATACATTTGGCTTAATTCTTGTTTTTATTTGTTTACTGGGTGTAACAAACATTAAAATTGCCAGTATTTTGATTGCTTACATAGACTTTCTCTCCAATGAAAGCATATTGTCCATTAAGTTAGATGTTTGTCAACCAATCAAATATCAGTATTTACATGATCTGATGGATTTGGAATTACTTGGGAGATTGTTTGTGAAAAAGAGATCAAAGTTTCAAAATAAGGTTAAATATACCACTTACCTTATATATTGTTTCGTTTCGGCTCCTTCAACTGAATAATGAAAAAAAAAAACAACAAATCATTAAAGCTATTTAAACAAATAATATTCTGCTTTGGAGGTTCTTCATCAGATAGATTTTTCTCAGATCTTGGCAACTCATTCGTTTTTGAAAACTGAAAAATAATTCAGGTCTGAAGGGGTTAAGGCTTCATAATATTCAATAAAGCATCAAAGAACATTTTTTCGTGCTTCAGCACATCTGAGCTGCATATAGTGTATATAATATATAACATATACAGCAGGCTCATATCATTTTTAATGTAACCAGAAAAAATGGGATTACACAAAAAATAAGAAGGAAACATTAAGACCTTCAGTCTGAGCGTAGTCTAAAAGAGCTGGCGTTGTTGTCCACCAATCAGAACGCTCCAAACATAACCAAGCTTTCAAAAAGCAACTGATAACTATTCTCTTCAGGTAACACTTACAATGAAAATGTCCCCTTTTTCACATAAATAAATGTAAAACAATGCTTCATTGAACTGAGAGGAATATTTATGCCTTTGTACACTTTAATTGTGCTATTTTTTATGACTTGAATTGTATGAAGAAGATATACCTAACTAGCTGCATGAAAATCTGCTTTAAAAAAGTTAACCAAAAGTCTTCCCATTGGTTTAAAAGTTTACGATACTTCTTTTGAGTCAAATAAACAAAGACTGCTTAAGGCACCGGATTTAGTGACCAGTTAAATATTTTATGACAGCATTTACCATATAGCGTAATTAACAAAGGCTTATTTCAGACAGATTTTGAAAAGGAAAGTGTGAGGGAGAGATGGAGTTACAGTTTATTTTCTCAGCGTCGGATGAAAGAAGATGAGCACAGAGCCAGAGGTCAGACACGACGTTAGATAATTACAGTCTTGAGTGATTGAGGTGAGCTGAAAGGCAAATGTTGACTAATGCCATAACCTTTTAACTTGTTAATCCCTGCTTTTCAGAAGAAGTGAAAATGTAGCCACTTGTTACCGTAGGCTAAATATGCCATCAGAGGAAAACAGAGCAGGAAAAATGCTTTCAACATACGATCCTTCGTGTTACCTCACCGAGCCGAGCCTTCATCTCCTGACTAAACCACTCCTTCGTTGTCACTGAGAGATGAGAAATATTTTATTTTAGTTCTTTTTTTTTTAACACATTTTTTTAGTTGTCTTAGTTTTATTCAATTCACTCTACTTTAATGTAAGACTTAATACTCGGTGGATTTGAACTTTTTGCTTAACGTTTTTGGAACAAATGCAATTCTGTGGAATCCATGGAACACTCCCTCGAGTCTTGGTTTTGAGGAATTGTATCTAAAAGAAAAAAAAACGTATTTAGATTAATCAGGTATTTCTTTAAACTAAATACTTTAAAACCTTAACCAAATTACAACCTTTTAAACAATGCTGTTCACCATCAGAGAAAAGAAAAACACCTTCTGAGTTGAAATCTCTGTCATCAAATTTTTTTCATATATTGTCGTTGGGGTTCCTCCACGTGTCTGATGGATGCATTTCAAGTGAATTCGGGAAGTTTTTGAAGTCAGTTTGGTGGTTCGAGTACTCGCTGACACTGCGTGGTCCTCGCATATTACAAGATCAATACTGTGCATGTCTTGTTTTTTTATTTGGTGATTTAATAACAAAATATTAGTAACATTGCTTCAAAAAAAGAGGAATAATAGCACAAACCTGCTTTAGGAAAGTCATGGCAAGTTTTACTACAGCTGCGGGCAGCATGGTCACTGAAAGCAGACTTTCCCTGTTTGGAGTGAACCTGTGGTAGTTCTAACTGATCTGAACCTAATGATCTAAGAGCTCTAGCAGATCTGCCGTGCTTTTTGCTGATGCAGACCAGCCAAGAGAGCATTACAATACTTCAGTCAAAACTAGTCCATGCTTTTATCATGGAGACGAAGCATCCGATCCATTCAATGCTGAGATGATAACTAATAGGTTTAGTTATTGCTCTTAAGTTGATGATGAAGCTCAGATCAGAATCCGTATTCAAGAGCTCAGGTGAACGTTCACTTGAGAACCATGGCTTTGTTCCCAAAAGCAATGACTTCAGTTTTCTCTTTATTTAACTGAAGAAAGTTTGCCCTCATCGAGCTCTTGATCTTATTGAGGCATTAACAGAGAAAGCGTTCAGGGCTGTGTTTTTCAAGTATTTTCAAAACATTTGATTTAAAGGTGTCATATCATGCCTCTTTAAAATAATTTATAATAAATAGTTAACCTATAGATCATCACTGCAACCTTAATAACCTTCAAAAGGCAGCATTTTAGTAGTAAACCATTAGAATCACCTCAACTGGTTGTGCTCTGTAAAAGAGCCGTGTACCTCATGTTCCTCCCACAGTCATGCTCTCACCACATTAAGTTTTACTTGTTGGCACACAGAAAATCCACCCACTTCTGGCAAATACACTCGCGGTTCTGCTATGGTTCACTTTCGGGTCAGTTGGCACATACATTCTTCACTGAGATGAGCTGCATTAACGCTTCATCTGATTGGTTAGTGGGGTGGGGCTTCGGTCGGTGGGCGTGGCTACAGCCATCAAGTCATTTTGAGCTTCCAGAAAAAGAAAATAAGATTACACAGACAAGCATGAACCAATCTGAAAATGACTCGAGGCTTATTTTGATGAGGAAACACTACTAAACATGTTAGAAATGTCTGAAAAATTCAGACGAAGGAAGTTAATACTCCTGCTCTTTAAGGCCAAGCCGCATCAGCATCTCCTTCTGTCAGTCAAACTATTTAGGGTTCATGTAAGATAGGACTTTATTAATTCCACAGTGGGGAAGACTGCGAGTCTCCATGTGTGGGTGTGTTGTGTTCACAAAGTGTGTGATTAACATCTGTCCCTGCCTCGATCTGGGTGTACTGCATAAGAGAACTAATCAGATGCAGCTCCATGAATCTGCTCTTCTGGAAGACACACACACTGTACTGTGCATTTGTGATTTTGGAATTATACATGCAAAAAATGGGTTTTATAGCATATCTGCAACAAAGTGCTGAAAAACAGTAAAGCCCTAACTTAAAAAAATGTTACCATAAAGTTTTATCTTAAAACAATTTCAAATCAGCACAACCCTGTGAAAAGCAATAGATTTAAACTGTAACTGTACAGCTAATCTGTAAACTGAAACAGATTCATAAGATACAAAAATGTCTGTATTTCTCAGTGAATTCCAGGAAAACTGTGAATTGTTAACATTGTCTCTGTTGCTTTTAAAAAGGTAAAGATCGTGTTGTTTTTAGAGTGTGGACGATAAGCAAATTCCATTAAAAATTATTTGATGCAAATGATTTGATCCTGACTCTGAAGTGAATAGAACGACATGCTGCCATTCCCTCATGTGTCACATCTGTCTGTCTGTCACTCTGAGTTCATCTAGATTAGGAAGGTGACACTGTCAATCTAATCCATCTTCTTGTCCTTGCTGGAAAGTGCTTGCGTGTGTGTGTGCGTGTGTGTGTGAAATGCAAATTTTCATTGTTGTGATAAAAATAAATAGACTAGCCAAGAACCGTAGGGTGTGTGTGTGCATCACCTTTATGGGAAGTGACAGGCGCCCATCACTGTCGGCCGTTTGTGAGCAGAGCTTTGATGCGGCTCTGACTGTAACTGCGAGCACACCACATCGATAGATCCATGTTGACATGCCTCATATTCAAGGGCACATTGAAGCTTATTGGGAAACTTTTAGCCCAGTTTAATTGTTTCACAGTAGGGAACGAGATCTGTGCTGCAGCGTGGAAAAGACAAACTGCTCTCCAGCTTTGGTTTTCCTGAGATTTTGCTGTTGTTTCCACTAGTTACTATTCAACTCTAGTGTATATGACGATATAATAATCAACAGACCCACTTTAAAATATGCAAAATATGGAAAAATATCATTATTAGTGCTGAAAGCTGGAAAAATGCAAGAAACTCAAACATTCAGGCAAATAAAAGTTTATAAACTCATATTTTGTTTATTGAGTATATAAATATATATATATATATATATATATATATATATATATATATATATATATATATATATATATATATATATATATATAGTTTTTTTTAATGTGAATTCGTTTTTATGAAATATTCTGTAAAAGAATTGATTTAATCAGCAATCAATTAAACACATTTGGGAAAGATTGAAAAGTTAATTGATACTACAAATATAAATAATTGTTTATAATGACAAATGCTACATTTTGCGCACAATTGTTATTCTCCAAAGAAACTAATTTGAAATAAAAAATAAACATGATAAAACATTTTATACAGTACTATTGTTGATCAATCAGTATTATGTTAATATTGTAATATTTGAAGGATTAAGAAAGGATTTAATGTTTATTAGCCTATAATCAAACATTATTTAAACCCAGTTTGAATTACACAATTTGCTGTAATTTAAAGAGATAAAACATATTTTTATAGTACTTTATTGGGCAATGATATACTGTTTTAAACTGTAATATTATGACCGCAACATTAGACAATCAGCAAAAATTTCTAGGTTGATCCTTTTTATTAATTGATCAGGTTTAGGAAGGAACCAATATGTATGAGAAATGTTAAACAACAAAAAAAGATCCTCTGTTCATACCCGCAGGTTTCTGCCAGTGCGTGCAGCGCACATCAATCACAGAACCCCTCGACTTCGTGCTATTTTTTGGTAGCAGTCAACCTAACTTGGTTATTTTGGGAAACCCAACATTTTAAAGTGCACCCAGAATGGTGTCTTAGAGTCGACGAGAACAACACCAAAAACACAAAATTGTTTGTATACTTGATCACTTTTTTGAAAATCATCGAACCCTGTTGAAGTTAAAAATAATATGAAATATGTTTTTTTTATTTTACTTCATAATCTGCTCTGAGAGATCAAAGAAAGGCAGCTAGAGACAGGCAGAAGAAGGTTTGGGGGCTGGGCAATGGTCCTCGGTTGTGTTTGGCACTAGGTGGCGCTTGAGTATAATTGTCAACCTCAGGGCACACAGAACACACACTCAAACAAAGCCTGAGCAGTACTCAACAATAAAGCAAACGTCTCAGAATCACAGCATGCTCCAGACATCTACATGATATTCCACAAATGTGAAGGTAAACAATCATGCTATCTGGCCTGCAAAATACACTTCTAATAGATCTCTGTTTAATACACACATACATACAGCTTCGGATGGGTATGTGGCGGAGAAATTCACCCCTGCTAGTGTGTAAAAAACAGACTGTTCTTTTCAAATGACACTCACCTGAAGGCTGTCATTAGAGAGAGTAGGAGAAGACCTGTACAATAACTTTCACCTGCCCTTAGGATGAGGAAGAGGCACAGAAACCGAGATGTAAAGCAAATCGAGAGGGAAAAAAGGGAAAGGCTAATGATGGAGAGATGAAAAGTGGCCATGGCATGTTACAGCAGCTAAGACGGACCAGGATTGGTCAGATATCTTTAGCAAAGTGGCAAGAGTGATGGCTGAAATAACTGCTACACAGGAAGTTAGTATGCTCTGTGTCTCCCCAGCTAACAAATTTATGTAACAAGAGCGTTCTGTGAACGTTGCATAAACATTAGTTTGTAGTTATGTTCCGTGAACGCTCTCTCAATGTTAATAAAACGTATTTTGAACATTCATCACTCTCAAAAAGCATTCTAGGAATGTTCTGAGATTGTTGTCTAGATAATGTTTTTAACGTAACGTTATTAGAATGTTACTAGAATGTTCTTTTGGAAAATTATGAGCTAACAATAAGACAACCTTTAAAAAACGTTATTGAATGTTAGAGAACGTTCCCTTTTAGATGTGTCTGTAGAAAAATCTGTAGATATTTGGTTCAAATTGCAATTAAAACCTTGTTAGCTTTAAAGTAGTGCTTTCCGTAGGCAATGTCAGTCTGAGATGCCCCTTGGCTAGGGAGCATTGCTCAGGCAGCCGAGGGATTCTGCGTGCCCCGAACTACCAGAGAAAAAACATTGAGAGGTGGGTACAAGCCTGGCGATGACAGAGGGGGTTGCTTAGGGTATGAGCAGGCAGCTGTGTGTGTGCTCTTGTTGATGTTCTGCAGCTAAACAGTACCAGCTTGCTCTCCCACCGCCCTAATGAAGTCCTGAAATGTTTCCTGGCTACCTCATATGGCTTTATTTAGTGTCTCGGTGAGAAGAAACATTACAAAACACACATGCACCTTCACAGGAAGAGCGATAATGCTGCTGCTAGCATGCTAATACAGCAAGCTAGCCTCGGTGGCAGGCAAGCGGGAAAGGGATAAGCAGTGTGTCAATATTGAGAGAGAGAGAGAGAGAAAGAGAGAGAGGGAGGGTAAAAAAGGAAGGACCCCCTTTGCTTTGCGAACATGTAATGGCACTTCATTTTAATTTTATGGTTTGCCAGTGCTCCACAGAGGGAAATTGTTTTCTATGTGGTTACACAGCCTGTCGAGAGAGCGAGAGAGGGAAAGACGCACACGCCAAATAAAACAGCTGCGGTGGCAATTGAATTTGTATTCACAGTAAAGTAGGTTAACCCAGTTAAAAGTCAGAAATCCAATAGCGGCAGCCGATCAGCAAGAGCGAGGTATCTCTCCTGGGGATGCAGAGACCTGTTCTCATTGGCTGAATGTCTTAAAAGCGTCGCAATATATCAGCATGCTAAGAGATAACGACATGTAGGATCAGGCGTGCAGGGAAGGGAAATGTGATGCACTTTTCATTTGCTCTAGCGCGTGGCTACCGCGTTCGCCGTGTAAACGCATCCACCACTGGAGCACAGGTTGGGGTGTTTGTCACAGTCTGTGGCTCCGAGCTCATTGTCTTTGGGAGCTTGTGCATTTTATCAGCTCGATCTGTCGAATGAGGCCTTCTGCCCCCCGTCGTCTTGAGCGAGAGAGAATGTTTTCATGAAAGCTGGAGAATGGGGAAATGACAGCTCCCCCTGCCTTTGTTATGGGAATATAGACTCCCCCTGGTTCATTGACTTTTTATTACAGGCTGAGTAATATGGTTGTTGGAAAATGTGGGTAAATTTGTTGCAGCCGTTTGTTTTGCAGTGTTTGAACCATTTGGAATATTTGTGCACTAGGTAAATGGACGATTTGGAACAGTTTGTCTCAACTGGCATTGCCTTCTGGTTGAGGGCAAATGCTGAATATTCTTTAAAAGTCATAGATATGAGTTTTGACTTTAATGTCAGAATTCTGAATTTAATCTCCGTTTTATCTCAGAATTCAGACTTTAATATCAACTCTGACTTTAATCTCATAAATCTGACTTTAATCTCAACTCTGACTTTAATCTCAGAATTCTGACTTTAATATCAACTCTGACTTTAATCTCAGTATTCTGACTTTAATATCATCTCTGACTTTAATCTCAGAATTCTGACTTTAATATCAACTCTGACTTTAATCTCAGAATTCTGACTTTGATATCAACTCTGACTTTAATCTCAGAATTCTGACTTTAATATCAACTCTGACTTTAATCTCAGAAATCTGACTTTAATCTCAACTCTGACTTTAATCTCAGAATTCTGACTTTAATATCAACTCTGACTTTAATCTCAGAATTCTGACTTTAATCTCAACTCTGACTTTAATCTCAGAATTCTGACATTAATCTCAACTCTGACTTTAATCTCAACTCTGACTTTAATATCATAAATCAGACTTTAATATCAACTCTGACTTTAATATCAGAAATCTGACATTAACCTCATCTGTGACTTTAATCTCAACTCTGACTTTAATATCAGAAATCAGATGTTGACCTCAATTCTGACTCCGTAAATCACCTAATAGATTCTGGTTAAAGTTTGACTGACAAAGGGCGGCTCTCTTTTACCACAGTCATAAATGTGTGGTGCTTCCTTTAGCATTCACAATGTCTACATTTATAAAAATGTCCAAATATGAGATTACACTCTGAGATTAAATAAAAATATTCAGAGGCAAAAAAGGCAGAATTCTAAGAAAAAGCAGAACTCCAATTACATTGGTTTACAGTAGCCCAAATGCTCTTCGTGGTATTGAGCATCAGTGACTGATGTTCACAATCTTTTGTAAAAACGAGTCATGACTATTTAGAGTTTACTGTAGTAAAAATGCTTTGCAATTGTTCTTCTTTCAACAGCCCAACATGAAAAGTTATGTGAGCCTAAAATATATCCACAGCCTACTCCTGCATGTTCTTTCTACCGATAAGTCACTTGAAGATTTTACTGAAAATTAAAAGAGAAACAAGTGCTACAAAGCAAAGAGTCGAAGGTCTCCAATGTTTTCTTCCTCTGTGGTGGTCCAACATGAACCCCCACCACTACATCTGCTTCTCTCTCACCACCCCCTCAACCCTCCCACTGGGATGGGAGCGGGCCATGGCTGTGGCCCTACTCTCCCCCTCTTGCCCTGAGCCTGTGCCCAGCTAGAGATGCCATCTGATACAAGTCTATCATAATGAAGGTCCAGCATGAGGCTAAATGAATTTGGAGCTTGGCGGCGTGAGGGGCTAATGACTGCAATACACTTGTGCTTCAGGCCCGCACTTGGATTTGGGTGGGCATATGGCAAACGCTTCCATTGGTGTTTAGAGAGATGAGAGAGTAGAAACAGAACATGCAAACTTTTAGCGTTTGATAAAGGCAGATTTTAGAGAACAAGTTGTAATCGTTAAAAGATTTTTTAGGGATCAAACTACCAATGAGTAGAGCTTCTATTCCAGACATCCTTTGCCAATACAGGAAGTTGCACTACACACACCAAAGACTCAGTGTTTAAGTCCTTGTTAAAGTCATTTGCAAGTTGAAGTTTGAGTAGCTTCTTATTGTGAGCAGTACTACAAAGTCTTCGTTGTTTGGAACATATGCAAGTGAAGTCCACTATGTTCTGTATCACCAACAGCTCCAGGAACATGAATAACAGTCTTTCAGTTTTTAAGCAAGATTTAAGCAGGAGTTGACAAGCTGCTAGTGAGCAAAACCCTTGATTATGGACACTAACAGTAACCTCCCACGCAAAAATTTCTTCACAAATTAGCCTCTTGAGGTAATTGCTATTGCAATTTTATTTTTTTTATCATATTGATTTAATGCATCCACTTGGGTGTCAGAAAATCACAGTTGATATCTAGAAAAATGGTCATCCTGAAAAAACTACTTGGAGATCAAATCCAATGTACAGAATTTACATTAGCATCCCCAAAAAACGGTGACCAGACACTGAAGTTTTAGCTTGCCTACTTTTTAAATTAGCCCACTTCTAATAATCTCTGTATTCTGATAATATTTATGATCTGCAATAGTCTCCTGATTGGCTACACATGTCTCCTCCTACCATTAGAATAGCACCTGGTACATCATCCAAGTGGATTCTGCACACAGCTTCTGGATTCAGAGAAAACCCCCTCGAGATATAAAGCGCTTTGAGAGTCTAGAAAAGTCCTATATAAATTTGATTAATTGTTATTATTGTATGTCATTTATTCAGGGTTCAGAGAACAAGTAGTTATAGGGTTTCCTTTATGAACTTTTGCAGCACATTGAATCCATAGTGGTGATGTATAAAATATTTTTTTAGGAATTAAAAAGCTCAATTTATATTAAAGATATCTTTGCCAATACAGCCAGTGACACAAGACACACCAAAGAAACAGTGTTCAAGAACTTGTTAAAATAATTTGCTACTTGAAGTCTTCGTTGTTTGGAACGTGTGCAAGTGAAGACTGCTTTGTGCGCCACCTATTGTTTTGAATTTCCAGCATCTCCTGGAACATGAATAGCAGAGTATTAGAGTTGTTCACATGATTTAAGCATGAGATGACTGGTTACCAGTGAGCAAAGCACTTGAATATAGACTCTGAGCCTAACCTCTCGAGCTAAAGTTCTTTCACAAATTAGTTCACAAAGTGATACAAGGCAGGCACTGGGAAGACACATTCAATCAGAAAATTATTGGCATCTGGTTGACATCCAGAAAATCAATCATTGAGAATAAACATGTAAATTTAGCTAAAATCTCATGTACGATATTTACTGTAACATCCTTAAAAAAAACGGTGACCATTGAAAGAGGGACTTTTTTTGCCTACCTACTTTTTAAATTTGACCCCTTCTAATAATCCCTGTATTCTGATTGGCTATATTCTTCTGATTGGCTACCCATGTCTCCTGTCCACCATTAGCCGGTGTGTGTGGAGGGTTCTGACGCAGAATGGCAGCTGTCACCTCATCTAGATGGATGCTTCAAGCTGCTTTGAGATTCAGAGACTGCTCTGCTCCCTCAAGATGTTAAGTGCTTTGAAAAGCAATGAAACCAAGCGAGCGAAACTCTTCTTCAGTGTAAAGGCCAGTATAAATATGCTATATACATTTAGTTAATTTATTATTGTAAATTGTCTTTCAGGGTCTCAAAAAATAAATTTGATGTTTTTCAAAAATCAAGTCAAATATTTTTGAGACAACATGGCAACACTTCTGATAAATCACATGACTTTTGGGGTGTCGTAATATTCTTAATGAGATTAAATGTATTAATGAAGTCAATAAATAATCAGAAACCATTACTGTAGAGGCAGTAGAAAGCGTGGCGAGCGCTGCCTTTTACTAGCTTGCTTCTATGCTTTCCAAGTTATCCAAATTAGCTTAAAGGATTGATAATTCTTTCCTAATATAAAACTGTTACTGGGGCCTTCAACTGTGACTTCCCCATTTTGATTTCCTCACACTAAATAGGAGCTTGGTTGTGGAAATTAAAGGGAAATCGCATAACAAGGAATTTTAATTTGATTAATTCATTGTTGTGTTTTGATGCAGAGAAAAGGCAAGCATGGCGGTTTCACGTTATTTGTTCCACTGACTAATGACAATTTCCTGCACAATAACAGGAGTAAAAAAACACCCTCAGAGCGAAGGAAGGCTTGAAATCACTGATGAGAGAAGACGTGGAGAAAACAAATAATGTGCCTTTAATTCTGCGACTGGCCATTACTTTGAGACTACAAGAGACAAAAGCTTTCATTGTGCACATCTCTGTTAAAAGAACAGCAGGTGACTATAAAGCATAAATCATCGTAGTTTGCAACTAATGATTAATGTTTTCTGATGATCTGAGGTCTAAGCTAGAGCATTAAAACCCTAAAAATGGACATAAGACGGTCAAAACAGTTAAATCCATTGGTACTAGTAAAATAAAGTATAAAAACTAAGCTAAATCAATAAAACAATAACAATACATAATATTTTTCAATCCTGCTAAGTGAATCTCCCTAACAGTAGCAAATTAGGATGCTTTGTCTATATTTTCAGCACTTTGCATTACACAATAAAGAGGCTACTTGTAGAGAAAACCTCCGAGTGTCGAGTGTTTAACAGAAATTGCTATGAATGCAGCTGTGCTGTGCAAGTGAAGTTCTTTTAATAAGCAGCTCCCATCAACGAAACAGACAAGCGCTCAAGTCTCTCAAAATTCTGAAGCAGTACGGTGAACAGACACCTACATTGAGCTCTCCTCTCTCTCTCCGTCTCTCTCTTGCACTTTCTTTTTCTTCCCCCTCCAGAGCGACTGATTGCTTGCAGCTGGGGAGCACTGAGAACATTTTAATATTATGCAGAAGATTAGAGCAAACTAACTACATTATTCTCCAATTACGCTCGTTTCATCCAACTGATGTCTTTATTTCCTTCCTCTCCACGATTAGCCTAATGCGAAAATTGGAATGCGCTTAGGACTGTTTTCCGATTGTTCCTGCGCCGCTTATTATGTCACCCAGCCATTACAGACTCGTCTTTTATTGTAACTGTAAATAAAACGATTAGAGGCAGACGCAGCCGGGGATGGGGAGATTTCATTTGGGGATCTGCTTATCAACATTCTTGGATGGTTTGGAAAGGAGGCCTAAGCTCAAGCCGCTTTGTGCTAGCAAATCTTGGGCAGAATTATCATGCCCCCCAAAAAACGAACAATAAAAAAAAAGTTAATCAATTTAGGTTCTCGTTGAGACCTGAATGCCGGTCCCCAATCGCTTCGTTGCACACACCTAAGCCGTTTGAATACACTGGAAAGCATGCTCGAATTATTAGGAGAACATGTGAGCATTGTGACTCGATGATGTGCCTGTGAAAAGGTATAATGTTATTTAGACCCCCGTCTCCCACCCCTCCGTCTCCCACCTAAACCCAGCAGTACTTGATTGTGGGTGTTATGTTGAAAGCAGAGCACAGGAGATGTATATGAGATGATGTGCGGGAAGCGTTGCATTCGTTTGATTTCCATGGAATGCGACAAGTCCGTCGCAGACGCGCAGCAACGTGTATGATGGGACAGAGTGATGGGAGGCTAAAGGCAGGTAGAGACCTGACAAGAAACTAATCTAGGGAGACTCCTCCTGACCTTTGAACTCCAACGACCTTTTTTCCTGCTTCTGAGGGTGGTTTTGTGATATTCTAATAAAAACACCCTCAGATATTCGGGTTTTTCAAAAACACTGTTAAAAAAAACACCTTTTTGAGCAATTTCATGAGAGGGGTGCTATTGGTTTGTAAATTTCAGACGTAAGCCGTTGCATGCTACAAATTTAATGTGTTCGATACATGAATATAGTGCTGCAACATAAAAAAATATTGTTATTTTTTTTTTGGATTCCACAGCTCTTTCCACTGTTAAATAGATTTTGTTAGTATTTTTTAGGTAATTAAAGAGGAATTTATTTCAAAGCATACTTGTTTTCTTGGTATGAACACTACTGTATGTAGCTTGAAAACTTTTGCCTTTTCTTATGAACTTGTTTAAGCCAGTTTTGTAACTACTATTCAGAAATGCAATGAAAAGACCCGGTCCAGAGATTACATTCAACGTTAATTTGGCTGAAGCTAGTTGCAGTCATGGCCCAACTATGAACCTTGTTTGCAATCAACACTTGGTACGGTCACTCATTGTGGTACTTGGACTAAGCAAAACTAATTGAATAAGCCTTATATAATTCGATTTATCTGTTTATATGGCATACCTGGCACTTGCATACAGTGTATGAGTCAAATATGGTCTAAATCTGGCAGAGGCCATTTTTAATCACTATGGTCCTTATTTGGAGGTTTTACATTAACTCATAGTGATAGTTGGGCCTAGAAATATTAATTGCGCAAGCCAGAAGTAAGCCTTTTAGAATGTGAATGGGGTTTTATTGTGGGCCTAATATGGTCAGAGTCTGACAGAGGTAGTATCATTTTCAACGGCACACAAACCACCTGGTTTAGGGCCATTCATGGCCCAAATATGGCCCTTGTTTGAAATCAACACTTGGTACTGTAACCCCGTTTAATACATTGTTGGGTCAAGCAAAATGACTTGCAAAAGTCAGATTTGGGCAGATTTAGTATTTGTCATGTCGATTTATTGAATATAGTTAATCAACTCAAAGCCCACCAAAACCCAACACAAACACCTGGCACAGTCATGTGTCACCTGCCACAAAGTATTTGGACCAAATCTGGTCGTATCTGGTAGTATCATTTTAATGGCACACAAAACACTTGGTCCAGAGCCAGTCATGGCCCTTGTTTGGAGTCAACACTATTGTGGTAACTCATTGTGGTACTTTTAAATATATTAAATATATAAGCCTGATTTGAACCTAATAGAATAAGGTCTTTACTGAAGCTCCATCAACTTGACGACATTCTGATATTCACATCTTTATCTTTTAATCGTCTCAAAACCTTTCAAGGCTGAATCTGATGCTTTAAGAGTAACATTGTATCATGTCCATTGTGTTTTGTAAATATATATTTGCTAAGCCTAAAGGCCTATGCAGACGCCAGTTAAGGTGACGTGTGGTGGTAAATAAGCCCGTACAATGAGCGAATACTGTCACTTATCAGGTATGCATGTCCTCATCGACACAGAAACCCCTTTAGGCCACGCGAACTTCAGCGATCCGCTTGATTTCTTCTCTTACACCTTTATACTGTTACTGGACAAGATTCTCCCTTTGTCCATGGAAGGAAAAGACGCATGGTTGATGTCTGACGTGTGCCCGTTGTTTCGTAGCTGCAAGCCAGTTTTTGTTGATGTGACATGCCTGTAGAATGAGAACGCATATCGCATAGGGAAGTGATGACCCTGCGGTGTGCAGAAAAAAATGGGGTAAGTCCCTGCCACCTCCTTGACTCCCACATGATATAAACACTGATCAAATATCAACAGATCTATTGCCACTATATACACAGCTCCAGGGAGGGGAAAACTGTTATACAGAACACAATATTCTCTGGACTGGATTAAAGAAGTTATAAAAAGTATTGTGTTGTGATTTCGTAAAATGACAATTTAACCTTCAGTTGGATGTAAGATGTGGAAAATGGAAAGTGTGCTAAGAAATTAATTATGTGCAATGTATGTGTTGTGTATGTGTTTGTGCACCAGTCTGGTCTCCTGGGAGAGTAAAGGTGATCCCTCCGCGCTGCTCTCTTCTGCAGGTGCGTGAGTGCGTGGGTCTCCAGGCATGACTGTTGGCGGCTCCTCCTCCGTGGACTCCAGAGGGACTCAAGGGAATGGCCTCTGTTGGGCAAAATGGCTCCGGGAAACAACACTTCTCTCGCTCTCAGACAAAAGGCAGCATATATTTCCATCCCATGTATTCTCTCACCTGTTAATGACTAAAAAAAGGGGGGAAATGTCATCTGGGGTGATTTTTACAGGGTGTCGGTTTTCACAGGGTTTTGAGAATGTGGGGAGGCCTGTCAACACCCTTTCATCTGTCAGTCATAGGTCACATGACCCTGCTGTCACATGACCTGTGAATCTTAAGGAAGAAGAGAGAAATTTACTTACCAATAATGTTTTTGTTTTGGCATATTGGTTGAGGAGCTGTTTAATTTTTGGAAAAGTTTAAATCAAAGTAATAATTGAAATCGCTATCATTCATTATCTTCAGAAATATACTATAATAAAGGAATTAATGTCTGTATATTAGCATGTCAATCAATTAGTCAATCAATTTTTATAACCCATGTTTAAAACAACGGTAGTTGACCAAAGTGCCGTACAGATAATCTAAAATTTAGATAGATAGATATAGATAGATAAAACAGTGATAAAACTTACACAACTTACACAAGAATAAAACAATTTTAAAAATCATACTGGGATTAAAAATTAAAAGGCAACTCAAAAAGGTGAGTTTTAAGGAGGGATTAAATAATTCTATTATTATAAACAATAGGAAAAAAGACGGTCTTTTGGGTAAATTTCATTTTGGTAGTTCACCAAACAAAGATCACAACCCAGACAGGGCCATATTTCTGTCAGATCTGTATAAAAATACCAAAACCGATCTGGCACCATCTAGCATGAACAGTGGTGAAATGGACCACAGCCCAAACTAGCACCGAAGCTTTAATTGAAAGTGGAGATCTGCTAAAAGAAGTTACAGTCACTGAGAAACGTTTTTGCAGGAGAGGAGAACAGAGACTGAATGAGAGATTCTCAGAGACTCCTCTATGCACTTGTATTTTTCAATGTCCGGTCTGGGTAGATATTTTGAGAGCACCTTGAAAAATAGGGTTCTTTCTCCCTTACATTTTAACATTTTCCTTTAGAATTCCACAGATTTTACCAAAAAGTCTGCACAGAAATCGGGAGTAAATAAAAAAGATTTAAAATGCAGGATGTTTGAATAAGGGTGAATATGTGTATGTAATATATGTAAGAAATGCAGTGCTGTCAGGGTGCGCATTTTTGGCAGTAAGAATGTTTTTCATCTTTCAGTCGCTGCCTTGTGTACTTTAACAGGTCAATGTACAACCACTAACTGCAGCTGCTGAAATACAACTCCATAACCTATAACTCAAGAGTGGATGTGCTGAACTGGCCTGTTTCAAGTTTACTTGTAGTATTGCATTGTTCAAAATCAAAACTGTCCAAGATGAAAACAAACACTTCCAAAAACAGATTCCAAAACCAAAAATTATGAGAAGAAGACAACAATCCTCTGGACTAGCTTAAGCAGACATTCAATTAAAAATCCATTTATGAATGCTTGGTAATTCATTTTAAAGCCATTTCACAAATCTGGTTGTTGATGTAGTATTAAAAAATATAAATTTTACTGGTAAAATCCAGATGTCTTACTGTAGATAGTTATCAACACAGTTCTTCAGAAGGTTCTCTCTTCTCTCTCTCTCTTTCGAATCATGAACGGCATTCAGTAAACCCTCAGATCAGATATACATAACTGTCGGTCAGATGGTTATCACTGAGCAAACGTGTTTCAGTTGTAGCCAAATAACAGCCCTGAACAAACCAAAGATAGCCCGAGGAAGGAAGACAAACACTTGGGGGTGATTTTTGGTAATTTAGTAAATTGGTTCTTGCAGAGGGCTTTGAATGAAGCTCTTTGTCCAGCCTCAACTGGGATCACAAGTGTTATTGATACTAATAATGTTCTTCAGCAAACAGCGCTCCGCTGCAGGTTAATAGCCTGAAATGAGCCCCTGCTCACACTGTTGACCAAAGGATCAGGATAGTTGAGCTGGGGTTCATTAAAATAAGCCTAGATCAGGGAAAAATCCCAGGCATTTGCTGTGGGAGAGAGTCTTATGTCAGTCATGTGACTCCATAATAAAGAACATTACCATCAGCTATGATGGAGGGTCAGATATGATACTTTTATTATGTCAGAATGACTCTGTATCCTATTCATCTGTGAATGCGAGGATTGCCAGAAGATTCTCTCACGGTAGATTGTGCTACTTGAGATTAGCTTGAATCACTGCACTCGTGATCGGCCAACCACACAAAAGAGAACTTTTTTTAGTACTGTGTATAATTGTTTCACTTGTAACCACAGAGACTTTCTGTCTGCTTCTATCCATCAGCGTTTGGCTCCTCACTTTTCTTTTCAGTCTTTGAATGTATTATGAGCTCAGATGTGGAAAACAGACACGAACAGCCCCGCAGATAGTATGTGGAGATGTTGACACTGATGTCACCTGGATATTATTGCACATTTTTAAAAGGTGGAAACTCAAATGATGTGAGAAACATTCACGCAGATTTTATTATGTTGGCTTTAGGTATCATGTATGATATTTGGCTCAGGAAATTATTTAAGGCATCTTGGTTGATTTATAAAACTCATACTGACAAGGGCGACATTATATGTTGTCACTCGTCTCTCCATAACAACGATACTGTTTACCCTAGCAACCACTTCCACAAATGTATATCTCGACTAAGGAAAAAGAGTTAAGACATGTTGGTTTATATGACTTATTTTGACAAGAGGGTCATTATATAATGCCACTGAACCCTCCTTCTCAGCACCCATATTAGTTAAAATAGCAATCAAACCCCTCATTGTAAACAAAACTCCAAAAATTATTTTCAAAATACAGTAATACAGTTTTCAAAACACTAACACATGTTTTCTTCCGACAGAACATTTAGTCAATCATAACACATTGAGAAAAATGTGGTATTAAAATGATATAGTTTTGGTGTTGGTGGAGCTCGAGTGTAAAAGAAGTTCAAGTATTTGATATTTGTGTTAACTGAATGTGTTTTGTGTCAAAGCAACAAAAAAATGTGTTAATTGTATCGCCTACCTCGACGAATGTTGTGCTACTCGCGTTAAGAGTTTAGGAAACTTGTTAAATGTATATAAAAAAACTGTAATGCCAATATTATTATATGACTCATATTGACGTGAAGAACATTGTCACTGACCCCTCCTTAGCAACCAGACTGTTTATCATAGCAACCATCTTCACAAAATTCTATCTTCTGTTAATAATGTGTTTAAGCATCAAATTGTTTAAACTTGTAAAAGACTTTTAACACTTTCAAATGTTACAAAACACTTAGCTTTCAATTTTTCCCAACTGGTTAAAGCTTTTTTTTTTAAAAACCTTTAAAGATCACCTTTAAGCATACAGTTTGCTATCCAGACTTTAAAATCTAGTTACTCTTGCAGTTTTTCTGTGCTAATACAAAACAAAAAAATAATCTAATGGGTTTACATAGTTTTCTTAAAAGAACATCTGGTGTCCCAAAACATGAATTTTAAGGGAGTTGTTGAATTTATATGAGCAAGTGTGTGCTTAAAAGGTACCACTTTGATGAACTGAGACTTTGGCACTGTGTCAAAATATGGTACTGTGCTACAATATGGTAAATGCTTTCTGGAAGATAAATTAGGATGTTTTATCTTTATCAATTCACAAAATGCAAAGTGAGATAAAAAAAAAACTACCTATGTTGTATATCTATGATTTGCTATGAAACCAGCCAAGAGTACATTGCATTAATAAAATCGACATGATTTCATATATTAAAAATAAAATATAGTCTTTAATTGCACAAATATCAATGTCATTTAAGCACCATAGACCCTTATGACTTTAACTACATTCGTTTCTGTATTTAAAAAAATAATAATCACATATGTCCTGCATGCTCAGATCATTTTCTGACCTATGCTTAACACTCTCATCACTGTTGTATCAAACACTTGCACTTGTCAATCGGACAAACTTAACCCGAACAAAATAATTATGTTGATAGAAATGTTTACAGATAGATTCAGGAGTGTTTTGCTGGTCAGTCCAAAGAATCAAAAGTCTAATTGTCCCTTTTGGCATCCGTAAACACCATTGTTATTTGTTTAAGCGAAACATTGTAGTTTGAATAATTCAGGTCAATATATGCGGTCTATGTGGTGAGACTGTTTGCTGAGGGATTGAGCCTTTGCAGAAGCTCAAGTGGACACTGTAAGAGTGTGTATTCAGCTCCCTATGTGTTTGTTGAGGGGAGGGTGATGAATATTAAGGGTCTATTGTAATGAAAATCCTGCTGGCCTTTGGAGAGAGCTTTAAAGCCGTAGCCGTAGGGACTTCCATCTGCCATCCCGCCGGCTCTCAAACAGCCAGTTCTCTGCCATTCAAACACTCCAAACACAGCACAGATCTCACACTTGGCTTACTAATCACTAATGACTCCTGATTACGCTCAAGCACAAACTTTACTCTTGACTTTTGTTGGTGTGCAAAATTTTGCAAACTAACTGTTTTAAGTGGCAGGCTATAAGGTGTTTAATTTATTTTCGATCCCACACAAAACAATATTCGTGGATAGTAAAGTTGCATGTATACATTTGCCAATTCCATCTAATCACTTCAACTATAAGAGAAAAAACAAGATAGTGCAGGCGGTGTTATATTCTGAATTCCCAGAATGTGTTCCTGAGCACCTGTGTATTGTTTTCTGACTCTTGCTGCTTCATGGAACTCTGATGTGTTTTCCAGACGTTGGGGACAAAATGTCCCTTTTAGGCACCCTTTGCATGTTTGATGGATCTCAAAGAGCTTGTTTAGGAGCTAGAGATAAAGCAAAACATTCTGAATTTGAATTACGGTCAATTGTAGTTTTGATAAAACTGAATATTATTTTGTAATTAAAACATGTTTGAATTTGAATTTCTTCATTAGATTATTATTACTTGAGTTTGGAACATCTGAAATTTAAGACAACTTAATTTTTAAGTTGTATTTTCAAACTTCAAATTAAAAAAAATCCTGGTCATAAAAATACATTTTCAAGTTTTCAAGATAAATAATTTTAAGTAAATTAAATCACATTCAATAATCTGATATTTAAACCCCAAAACTGAGACTGTGAAATTTAGTTAAAATAGAGAGTAGGCCATGGATGATCACAGAAGAGTCGATGCAGTCAGAGGAAAAACTGATTTCACACTGTAAAAAAAATCCATTAAAAGACAAAATCCTTGCTAATTTTAGGGAATTGATATGTTTTCATGTTTTTTTTTTATCATGTTGGATTCTGGGATAGTCTGCTGATAAAGCAGGTGCTGTTACATCCTGAACACCTGCCAGCTATCGTTATCTTTTTGTTCAGTTGATCAGTTGAGAGGGAACGCTTATGCTTATTTACTAAAACACATGCTTCTGTCTATCGTCTATGTTGTGTTAGTAAACTTGCTTGTGTGTACTGAGTTAAAATCAAGTGTTGACAGCAACTGCTACAAGGTTTAGAGCACAGGTCTAGAAATTCAAGGTACTCCTTGATTCAAAGTTTAAATTTTAGATTTATTGTAACATTACACAACATAGAAATACATCCAGTACTTTCTTTTTATATTTATGGAATTGTCAAAACTGTACATTCTACAGTAGAATTGAAAATCTAAGCCTAGTCAAAACAATATCCTTGTTGTATGTGTTAAACAAATGTGCAAAACACTAAAATGTAAAACCTCAGTCTGACTGGATGTTAAGACCAAGAATGCAAAGAAAGAGTTGATTTTTTTCTTTTTTAAGAAAAATCAAGCAGAAAACAAAAACACCAAAACACGTCTTTGAGCTTCAGGGGTTATGTTAATAATACATCCAACACTAACCCCTGTCCTTAATATTCTCTTGAAGTTATAAAGTCTCTAAGGCTCATGCAAGGTCATTCAGTTTGACCAGACTTTACTACGACAACCCAACATAACGGTTTCTTTTTTGACACCCTTTTCTGACTGCCATCTTTATTTGTTGTACTATTGAGTAAAATGAAGTGAAAAGAGGAGCGCATCCATCACAAACGTCTGTCTCCTGTAGATGAGCGTGGTGGTGCACTACATTACCTGTTCTGATGTGGTCAGGACTGCTGCTGATGGTGTAGAATCACTCATCCCTGCAGAATCCTCGCTCACTAAAGACAGATCTCCGCTGTTCCCTCCTTAATGCTCCTTCACTAGGCTTCTTTGGAGATGGACCTGTGGCCTGTGTGCAGAGCATGCTGGGGCTGGGGAGATGGAGTGTGTCTGCTGCGTAATGTGGCATTATGGGAAATGTGTCTTTAACATGCCGTTAGATGGACCCTTGGCAGTGTGCTACAACATGGTCCTGCAAACACACTAGGGTGCTGATGGCTGCGCCGTCTACTGTGACACCTCTTCCCTTCACGTGTTCTTAGGAAGATTTTGACAAGCAGAAACTTTCTCCGATTTTAGATTTGAAGTCTTTTCCCATGCAACCCAGAATTATGTGTTTGAAATTATTAAATTTGGCGTCTTCATCATCCCCAAGCCTGTTCGGGTCTTGAGGTCTGCAGGGGATCTTTCTCTGAGGTTTTGAAAAGTGAGGATAAACCCTGAACATTTCTGGGTCAAAACGATTCTTTATTAGCAGTTTAATGTTTCTTTTGGGAACGGGAGTCTGTTCTGGAACTGTTCTGTTTGGGAAGTTTGTTTTCAGAGTCTGTCACCAAACGCTGATATTTGGCTTTAAATACTTTTTTTATTATATTAGTTGATATTTAACAAATAAACCATAACCTGATAACAAATCTCTTTGTTGGAAAATCCTTTTGAGAGTAATTTACTAAATAACATTACAAATGTTTTAAACTTAATTAAAACTTTTTTAAACCATTAAAAAACTCCAAATTAGACAACAATATATAAAGAAGAACTTGTATAAATGGCTGTAAAAGAGTAATAGTTCACATTGAAACCACTTTTATCACATATTTAGATATGCTAATATATTTTTAGCATAAGTCTATGGGGTTTCGTTTTCAAACAGGACTTTCGTGTGAATATACCTCCTAACTGAAGCAAACTTAATGTAAACATGTAAGATTGTGTTTGGACTAAAACAACATCAGTTAGACAAAGTTAATATGTAACAAATCAACCATGACATAATAATAGATCTCTGTTGAAAAATCGTTTCAAGAGTAATTTACTAAATCACACTAAATATGTCAAACTTAATTAAAACATGACTTTTAAACCATTAAAACACTCCCAATCAGTGTTTCATATATAAACCACTTTTATCACATATTTAGATATGCTAATATATTTTTAACATAAGTCTATGGGGGTTTGTATTCAAATTCTTTGCTTCTAAGCTACAAGACCTTCTTGTGAAAATCCTAACTTTGCTTCCTAACTGAAGCAAATTTAACGTAAACCTGTAAGAGAATGTTTTGACTGAAATAACTTTAGTTAGACAAAGAGAAACAGGAGTCATTACATGACTTTGTTCGACTGCTCGGTGCTGAAGGAGCAGGGAGCAGCTGTTGATTGGCTGTTGAATCTCATTTAGTGTCTTCCTTTTTTGGTCATCCTCCCTAATCACTTCCTGCGTTCCTTGTTAGATTGTTATAGTTCACCTTCGCATTTATGTTCTATTCATTATACGTTAATTCGTTTAACTTGTAGATACTTATTAACTTCACCTAAATTATCCTTTTAAGTTTGTTTAAAAAAATACGGTTTTCTACGTTTTTTCCAAGTAAACTGAACTGTGTATGCTTTTTTTACTCTTTTTTTAATGTTTAAACCGGAATTTTATAATAAGTATGAGATTACTTGTTAGTTTAAATCAACAATTGCCTCATACTACTGGGGCGGAAAGATAACGCAGTGGTTCAGTTGGTCATTCTGTAACTGGAAGGTTGGTGGTTCGATCCCGCTAGGGCTATTCTGCCATTGGGGCTCTGGGCAAGCCACTACACCCACATTGCCCAGTATGGATGTGTGTGACTGGAGCGGTGTGTTTGGGGGTGGGCAGGAGGCCGTAGGCGCAGAATGGCAGCCACGTCCTGTCAGACTTCCAAGGTAGCTTATCGCCACCAGAGTGTGAATGTGGAGTGAATGAATAATGCTCTGATAATTGTAAAGCGTCTTTGAGTGTCTAGAAAAACACTATATAAATTGAAGGCATTATTATTATTAACTTTTACAATCCCTAAAGGTAGCAGGTCCTATTTCTACACCATAGAATTATCCAAAAGGAATTCTTATCTAATTCCTACTCCACAGAAGGCCTTTGTGAAGCAGCTTTAAATCAACTGCTAAAAAAAGTTCTGTATAAAACAATTTGATTGAGTGAACTCCCTCGACTTGAATTTACGATGTATAGACAAACCTGAAAACATTACTGTAGCAGTGTTAGTTTTAAATTCATACAAATTGCTCCTTTAAATAATAACACCAGCATGAACCTTGGTTTGGTAGCATAGAAACAATTGGCATGAATGGCATGTTGACGATTGGGAGGGTTTTGGGCCGTCTGGCCTGCGCTCCCCTCGTGTTTGCATCTTCTGTCAGTATTCAGATCAGAAGTGTTGAGCTCTGACATACGCCTGCAGGAGTACTGACCCATACAGTCATTAGAGGAGGAATCAGCTCCTCTCGCACTCTGTCTGATCCCCATCACTGGACAGGATCAAATGAGAGGCGCTGGGCTTTACTTCCTCATTCATCTCATTTCTGTAGCGATGGCTGCAGCCGCCTCATCTCCTAACCACTGCTTAAGCTGCAAGGATTCAGAGTCCAGCCTGAGGGCAAGCACTCACAGCACTGCTACACCTAAACGGATTAACCCTCCATGTGCACACACACACACACACACACACGCATACACACAGCTCAGGTGGAGGCTTCATTACCCAGAGTGTGTTAGATGCAACTTCAGACTTAATGCATCATCAAAAAAGTGAGGGAAAAAGAACATTCCAGCGATACATGAAGGAGCGTGTTTATGGGTATTAGCTCAAAGCTTAGCACAGCATTTGCTCAAATAGGATTCCTATATGGGGATACACACCAACGGATCTCATTTAAAGAGGTATTGCCTTCTGGTATCGCTTGAGCATGGAACATCTAGGCCAGTGGATGATGCATTATGCAACAAAGAGAGCTCTTTGAACATTTAAAGTGAGGCGTTTAGGACAATAGGCGCTAGTGTGTTTTAATAGCTCAATAAACATTTTCGGTCCTTTAAAAAACTTTTAAATATGTTAAAAGAAAGAAAAAATCTAAAGGCTTTGTACAGCACTGATGCAAAAGTTTGGGAAAACAATCTTTACCTGCATTGAGTCTTAGAGTAATACCAACCAAAAAACCCAAGAATGAATTAATTTGAATAACATATAATAAGTTATAACAAATATTATTTAAGAAGAAAACCTTTCATTAATATTAAATAATCTTTGTAATATATTTTTGTTTTTACCAATACTTTATTTGGCGATAAATAACTTACAAAATAAGTAAATAAAGAAATAAAGTAAAATGGAGAACTATTTTTGTTCAAAGAAAACAAATGGAAAATGCAACATTGAAACATTAAAGCAACTTATTAAGTGTTTTTAAAAGTCACAAAAAACTTTCTGTGTTATTTTACTAAAATGTGATATAAACGTGATATGAAAATAATATAAAAAGAATTATGAACGAATATATGAAGTAAAATTTTACTGTTCTGACATAATTTTTGCTTGAAATTTTTTTTTATAAAATCAGCGGTACCTTCTACTGCATTAACCAGTGAGCGACTTCTCCAGAGTGATTAGTATCATATCGTTAACATCAATATCAATCCCTGTGACCTGATCAATGAGGAAAATAGATGAACGCAATGCTGTTTTAGAAATTAAATCAACTCGTTATAACATTTTTTTTCTTACCAAAACCATATTTTGCAATAAATAACTTACAACAATAATCAGAGATACACTATACTTTAAACAATGAATTTGAAATGATTTACTTTTTCTTCTTGAAATGTCTTTTTTTTACTCGTTAATCAAATATATTTAATGGTTTTAAATTTAATGATAATGTTAAACATACATAAAGACAATATAAGCATTTAACAATATTAAATTGATCATGTGCTAAGCAGAAAATGTTTTACCTCAACCTGATTAACCAAGTTGATCAATAACAACAACACAGTTTAACCTTACAAGAACATCAGTCAGTGTTTAGCAAGCTATTATACCACCAACGCAATTAACTGAGTTTAACAAAGTTAGTGGATTTCTGGCATAATAAGAATTCAAGAGCTTCCTCAAGCTTAAGCATGTGTCTCGGGTGCACAGTGTGTTTCTCTGTTCGTTTAAACTAGTTTAGTGCGAGTGATGTTGAATATTAATTTTGAATAGTGATCTGGGATCAGAGTGGCATGAATTTGACCTTGCTGAGACTCCAAGTTAAATGTGATCGAATCAGAACAGTGTTTAGTTATTGCTTGGCTTCCTTTACTGCTCGATTAAAAAGCTCCTGTAACAGTGGAAGGCGAGCAGGTGGGCTAGACAGCGTTTGCACAGGTATGAGAGAAATGTCTTTCTAGCCCCACACCTGTTTAGCCCGAAGGCCCTGAACCACAGAGAGCAATCTAAAAAGACAAGCATGATGGGAAAATGGGGGGGGAAACGAGTTTGGCCTCTTTTCTAAAGGTGACCACAAAAACATCCCCGCTGCTAAGTGATTGATCGCCGAGAAGAGAAATAAAAGAGAGTTGTTGGGAAGGTTTAAGATCAGTTGCTCTCACCACTGTGTAACTCTGTTTTATCACATTCCAAAAAAATAAATGCAAATTATTTTAGTCTGTCTCACACAAGGTTTATGGTTGTTAACTGAACTTTTTTTGCGTGTGTGTTTTCTAAGCTTGTAACATATGCTCACAACCACAAAAATTGGACAAATGAATGGAATAACACTTTTTGCTTCACAAGATACCTGCATCCAAAGTACATCAGGTTTCAAAATACTGGCTATTTTATGTTACAAAAACTGAACCGACTTTTACGTTTCAGTTTCACACGTTTATGCGTAAAAACACTTGTAATTGAATCCTATTCGATTTCTATGTGAAGGAAATGCGGCTCCAATGGGACACTCATGCGCAGAAGAGCAAACTACATCTCCCAGAATGCACTGCTAACACATAAACCAGAGTTCCCCAAACCTGGTCCTGGAGGGCCGAAGCCCTGCACATTTTTGTTGCAACCCTGCCATAGCATGCATACTACTCTAGCTTCAGCCAATCAGAGAACCTTAATTAGTGCCACAGGTGTGTTTCATGATGGTTGAACCAAAAGTTGCAACAGCTCCGGCTCTCCAGGACCAGGTTTGGAGACCCCCGACGTTTGAGCGGATATCACGTTGTGCGTAAACCAACTTTATTAGAATTAAACAATATCAATAAAAGACTGAGATGGAAAAGAACACTTATGGTAAACTCCTGGAAGAGGAATTAAATGTGCTGAAATAAAATTGGGTTTGGGTCACTTTGGGCTGTAGTCTTTACGTATTCAGACTGGAATCATCTGAGTGTCAATTATTAAATTTGTTTGTTTGATTGTTTATTTTAAGCTTAGATATATTTTTTATATTGTTTTTGATTTGTTGCAGAAGCAGAGGTTTTTTTACTGTAGGTTTGGAACATTTGTAAAAAACAATCAATAATTTTGATGTGAGGTGTAGCTTGTACAGAAAATGTTAGCATTGTGGAAATGTGTTTACTGACTGCAATTAGAGTGAAAGCAACATGAAGTGTGTGAAAGATACACAGCAGACTTATGCGTTTAATTAATTGCAGCAACTCGACAAAAAAACAGAGGCACTACCAATAATTGTAATACCTGTGAAACAGAACCCATGACATCTGTTCATTTTGTTTGACTTTTTCTTGAAACCTTGTTCACAGGGAAACTCCAGCTTGGAAATCGATCCTGGTATTACCAGTCCAGCCTTGGGAGTCTTCGTCTCTGGTATTTTTAAGGAATGTCATCAACCTGCATGGCTTTTGTCACCGAGCGTAACCCAACTCCAGAGTAAACGTGCGGTAAACATATGAGTAGCGTAACGAATCCCTTCGCTGCTCTGTTCGGAATGCTCATCTGTGGCAAACCCCTGACATCAATATCTGCCTCTTAAATCTGCCAGCTTACTCTCGCCAGCCGTGTTCAGAGGTGTCGCGTATCCCACCTCTTCCCTGCATCCTCCCAGCATCCATTGTCACTCGTTTAAGGTGTTATCTATCCTTCCATTCACTCTTGTAACGCATACACTGCTCACTTCTGTTCTGTTTGCCAGAATCGCTCTCGAGTTTCAGAAGACGAGATTTGGGAGAACGAGAAGGGAGATTTTTTTGAGCTAGCACGATGAGGGGTTTTTTAATCTAGTGTGAGAAAATTGTCACCTTTTTGTGTGTTTATGCTGGCATGTGAAGTAGAATTTTTAAATTTAATTGTAATTAGCTGCCTACCCACTGCAAACCAAAATTTCGACATACTATAAATAGGTTTATTTTGGTAAATTAATGAAATTGATATTGAGATTAGGTTGATAGAAGTTTATATATCATTTGTAAACTTAAATGTAAACCTCATAATGTTAAATGAAAACGTTTCTCGCAGGTTTAAGTATCGTTCTCTAGTCAAAAACATGCCAATATTCAGATTGGTTCAGGCATGTTTGAGTTATCCTGTTTTCTTTTTCTGGGAGCCCAAAACCACTCGATGACGTAGCCAAAGCAACGCCCACTATCCAATCAGATGAAGCACTAATGCGGCTTATCTCAATGACGAACGTTCGTGTTGACTGACCCAGAAGTGAACCATGGCAGAATCTCGCCAAAAAACAATGAAAAGAAAGTGTTTTTGATGTCTCGGACCAAAAGTGCAAAACCAACAAGCAAAACCCAACAGGGGGCGTGGTGAAATGGTGGGAGGAACATTAGATACCCGTCTTGTTTTGTGGAAAACAACCAACAGAAGGGATTCAAAAACATTTTTTTACGATAAATACTGCCTTCTCAAGGTTATTAAGGGAGCAGTGATAGTCTAGAGGGCTCAAGCATTTATTCCAAACTATTTAAAAGGGGGCTAATATGGCACCTATAACATGTTAGCTATTTTACTTCCCCTTCAGACGATTACTATGATGTATGTCGAGTACCAACTGTGAGACATAGTTCCTATAGTTGGTTCTCGATAGGCTCTCTGCTCCCTGTTTGGAGAACGTGGGTTATGCAGTTGAGCATATAGTTTTTAACCACTCTTTAACTAAAATTATTTTAATAATTGTATGTTCTTGCTAACATTTATTCAAGATTTCATTATTTTGTAGTCTGCAAACCATGCTAATGAATCCAAAATCATAAGCACAGAGCAGTCTGTAAATATCCTTATTTATATTTGTTTATTTATTCACTCACCGCTTTTTAAAACAACTTCCCAGAACGCCTATATTGGTGTGAAAAACTTGACTAGAAGGTTCTTACTTGTGAAAGAAAATTCCACTCACAGAGCTTTTTCATTTCTTGCATTGCCCTTTAAACCATGTGATCCCCTAAAGTAGTTTGCCGAAATTCTCGCACCATATATACATGCACACACAGGAAAAAATGAATGTTTTTTTTTGCTTACTAAATATTTGAATGCTTTGTTATTTGAAGTAGAGCTTTAAAAACTTAAAAGGTCATTAGTTTGTTAAATATTTATTACTTACACAACAAAAACAGACATTGTTATGAAATGCAGCACTTCTAAATCTATTTCAATTCAATCAGATGTCTTGCTTTTGAAACATAATCAAAATGTTGAAAGATCGCCACAAATGCTCCTCGATTAACACTAAAATGAACTCTTCCCAAGACATCAGTTTTGCTGTCACCACTCATGTCCTCTTCGGTGCTTCATCACCCTTGTTTCCAGCTTTTTTCTCAGAGTCTGAGAACAAATAGAATGATTAGGGAATCCTTCCCAGCTAATCACACTGCGCCGTGGCCACTTCCGCCATGTTGATTACCACGGAAACCATTAGAGAGAAGAAAGTGGCGGGATGTTTGATGGTGTCCGGCTGCTCAGGGGAGGTCAGAGTGGGGTGTGTGTGATCGGCCGTTTAGTCTTCCTGCGCCCATTACTTGAGTATTTCCTCTATCTCACAGACGCAGAAACACACACACAAACACGGCGGTCTGGACACTAATCATTACCATACCAGAAACTATGACTGTAGCCATACAGAGCTCAGAAAAGGAAACCAAATGATAGGTCCCTCTGCCCTGCGAAACTTGATATCGGGTGACAATTTAATGAATTCCACTGGTTTAATAAACATGTCAAGAGAAGTTTTTGCTTAAAATGTTTTTTTTTCTTCTGTATCTACCACGTTTCACAAGTGTGTGTTCAAGAGAGCTGGTTTAAACTTTTAGCCAATCAGCAGCAGCTATGAAATTTTGAGGTGCTCAAATAACATTGGTTCCCAATGATATCAATCAGCTCTATTTTATCTATAAATCAAAATGCAAGCAAAAGTCTCAAAAATATTATGGTTATTGTAAGCTAACCTCATCTTCAGTATCCTGTGAAAGGGCTACATTTTGGAAATGTTCTCAAGTACAAGTATGACTACTTCTGCGAAAATGTATTCAAGTGAAAGAATGACTACTTTGGTGAAAAGGCACTTAAGTACAAATATTACTACTTTGGTGAAAATGCATTTAAGTACAAGCATGGCTACTTCAGTGAAAATGTACTCAAGTACAAATATGAATACTTTGATGAAAATGCACTCAAGTACAAATATGACTACTTTGATGAAAATGTACTCAAGTACAAGAATGACTACTTCTGTGAAAAGGCACTTAAGTACAAGAATGGCTACTTCGGTGAAAAGGCACTCAAGTACAGGTACACATACTTTGGTAAAAATGTACTCTGCCTCTTCAGCAGCGCTGACTGTTCCTCAAACTGATCCATGGATTTTCTAAAGTGAATACTCTCTAGATTACACTTTTGTTTTAATTAAGAATTCACCCACAATCTTCTCTTTCTTCCTTGCTGTTGCTGCAGTGTGTTATTATTGCTCAACGGGGGATCTGAGAATTTAGCTAATTTTTTTGCACCAAATAACAGTTCCAGCTGGTATTGTTGGTGTTGGAATAGCGCTTGATTTGGAATGGACTTTGTTCATAAAAAAATCTAATTTAAATATAGAGAAGTACTTTACTTGAAATAAAATGTACTTTTATTCAACCTTTGAGTTAAGCTTTGACTTTGTTGTATTGAGGTGTTCATCAGCTAAGAAATAAAAACACACAAGAAATCTCAAACAATTTGAATGAGTCTCCACAAATATCAGCCTTCAATATCAATCATAGGAGGATATAAAAATGTTGTCTCCACAAAATCTTTTAGAAACAGCTTAATCTCAAATGTTCATTGTGGTGTCTACATGTATTTCCTCAACATCAAGCACGTGGACTCTATATCAGATAATTACGAATATACCCCAGAATGCATTTGCTCTGGTAAAAATTACATGATGTTTGGTCCATCAGTCTCTTTATGACCAGGACAGAAGCTTTGAGGGCATTCCTGATCAGATGGGTTGGATGTGAAGACTTTAAAAAGAAAAAGAAATTTCAGACTACTATTTAAACTCTTAAAGTATATTCAACACCCTATACTTTAAACGTAAAAGTGTAGAAAAGGATAAAGTCCTGGCAGAAAAGGTTCACTTTTTAAAAATGGACATTTTCCTTTTTTGTTTCTGATCAATGGTAGCAATAAAAAACACAAAAAGGGACCTTTTTATAAACTTAAAAACAGAAATGTGTAATTTTACAGGACATTTGTTAATACAATGATTATTATTGTCTTGCATAATGTTTAAAAATTCAGAAACAAACCTTCAACACTTTGTCATGAGTGGGATTCGAACTTGATGAAGTTAGTGGAAAAACAGTTTAAATTACTTTAGAAACGCAATATTCATTCAAACCTCACACGTTACAAGGTATAATTTTGCATGACTTAGATGAGATTCATTCCATAGTATAACACATTAAATAATTTTTTTCATTAATTGTTGGGAGACAACATGTAAATGAGATATATTCGATATGTAATATATTGGCAGCTGAAATAACCTTTAAGCACAGAGAACAATTGTCAGGGAAATTCCTCAAACAGGAGTCATTACCCAGAAACCCGATCAGCTCCTCATTGTGATGTGAGAGATGATTATAGCTCCTGAAAACTCTTTAACAGATCAAACTACAGCTTTCTTTTGTGGAACCAAATTCTTACTGAAATATGTAAAAATACCAAAAGCAAAGTGTGGACAAATCACTGTTACACTCCAAATGGGGATGAACATGATACGGATCGGGTGAAAATGGCTTCTCTGATTACAGAAACCCAACTTAGCTTTGTCATTAAAACTCTGTTTATGCTAAAACAGCCAGCTTTGTCCCAGATGTTTCTCAAGTAGCCCGCTCAACCCTATGTTTTAAGAAAGCGTGTTAAAACCCTGACAAAAATTATCATTAAAATGGTCTCACATCACTTCTCGTTCTTTGAATTACCTCATTTCATTTCTTTCATCCTTAATCAAATCTAAAATGTTTGCCTTTCTTTTGTTTCATGGGAGCCATGCGAGGTCCGTTTCATGCTTGATCATGTCTCAGTGAGGAAGTGCCTCGAGATTTAAACAGGATCAAAACATTTCAGGAGCGTGCATGAAAAATCTCCACTAATATAAACCTCAATGTGAATAGCAAATAATTGTGATTTTCAGCCATCGATGACTCGTGGGACTCATCGTCAACCTGTAAGACATGGGAAGCAACTAACGCAACACTAATAAATCTTTAAAATAACTTGTTTTTAAATCAGGTACTGTTTTTAAATACGAAGCTAATTCACTCACTGTACGTACTCCTCTACTCCAGGTGGCGACATAAAAACAAAATGTGTAACTTACCAAAAAAAAGAAGAAGAACAAAAAGAGACAGTTGACCATGTACTTCTCACATTTAAGAAATACAGTAAAGACCGACATAAATTTTATAAGGTATTTACAGAAAAAGTACACCGAGGCATTTCATTATCTGGTTTTAATAGAATGAAGTTCATAATACTCATTACAGCATGATCACATTCCTAAAGGAAAGAAAACTATATAAACGTATATAGATTTTTTTTTAAATTTATTTGTTTATTTATTGTTTAACTTCCTGATCCACACTCCAGTCCAGATGTTGGCGATAAAGCACCTTAAGGTTTGCACCTTGAATGCCAATCGTCATTAAAACAGTGAAGAAGAAGAATCAAGAACATCATTATGTTTTTGAAGAACATTAAAATTAAAATTAAAATGTAAAGAAAATACATCAAAAGGATAGTTATACATTATCATAAACAATGTTTCCATACATTTTGTGCATCAAATTACAGATCCATCTGGTGAGGGAAGCAAAGTCACAATCTGCTAAAAGAAAAGAAGAAAAGAACAGAATTATCATCTGCTTTGGAAGTACAAAGCATCAAAGAATCCAGAAAATCAACAAGGATTCGTCCTGAGGTAAACATTTTTTAATGTATCTTTCACCAGATGCTAAACAAGCTAACATTATCTCTGTGCTAGCCTACCTTGTTAGCATTTCTATGTCTGGAGTCATTTTAATCTATTCTAAGATTTTATAACTTTAATATTGTTCTGTTTGCGTTGTCGTCGGTGAACACATGTGTTGAATTGAATTTAAAATCTAATGTTTGCTAAATTACATGTATGTTTGCTTTACATACTTAAGCCTGCACAGTCTTTGAGACCTCAGGTTATTTTTATGCACTGCATTATTTAAGAGTATTATGCGTTGAAACCAAGTGGAAATCTCCCTTTTTTTTCCTTTCGAGGCTCATTTGGACCATCTTTGTAACTCTTTACCACATTATTAATAATGCTCCTGGCTTTAAATCTCTACTCAAAATATACCTGTTTTCTTTGTGTTATCCTTCTGATTTGTTCTACTGACCCCTAAGTGTAATACCTTTACCCTCTCTAAGAGTTAATTTTGCTCAATGTGAGCTTCACAACGACTCTGAGCTGTCATCATTTGATCACATCATTTTCGTTCCAATCCTGTGGATTTTTTGTGCTTATTTTAGTCGTATTTTAGGCAGTGATAGTGACACAGTACTTGGAAAAAATTGTTACCTACAGCAACTGTGAGCCTGTTAAAACATCGCAGACAATACATTTATAGTTTATACAATTGAAACTGAGATCCTCGATCGTGATTTTATTAAACGCGTGTAAAATGATGGCATGCTATTCAGAATCAGCAACACAATTGCTGTACAGGAATTGCTGTTTATGGAAGCTAATGTCTTTTACGGCTGATTCAGTGCTTATTTAACATGAAGGATATACTAAGTGATTCACCATCTTCTCCTTTAATCTAGAACGATACTTAAATGCAAACAAGTGAAGAAAACTCATATACTGCTGCTCTCTCCCAGGTGGCCTTGTTTTTAATTGCTGGCCTGATGCAATGCAACTGCAAAACTCATTTCTTTTTCTCATTAAGGTTTTATTTATTTATTTATTTTCTTCCTGATTGCAACATCATTTGAGGATAATAAGAGGCCGGAATCAAGACGAATCTAATGTGATGCTTAGCTTTGGTCCCACTCTATGTTAAAAGTATTTAAAGAAACTTTTAAAACACAAAGCAAGCACATGAACTGAGTGATGCGCACCTCCATGAGGTTTATTCCATCTTTTGTAAGAAATGTATAACCTAAAAAATAAACGTATATTTATCTGTGCAACTATATTTAAACCTAAATTGCTTTTAATTCATATTTTATATGTTTACAGTGTAAGATACTCCAAAAGGAGCTCCAAAAAGAGCGACAGCATAACAATAATGAAAAAAAAAGTCGTCTAGGTCACTGTCGTGTTGATGTCCGCTCTGTCTTCTCTCAGTCGAGCACCTGCTCCGTTCACCCCAAGGCACTGAGGGGAGCCCCAAAGCCCTCTGGGACATGAAAATCATCCGACAGCTTTCTAACAAAAGAGTAGCAACACGGTTACAAACAAAACCACCCTTAAAGCATTCCTCGATGTATTTAAAGAAGTGGACACTGAAACGAGCGCTGGCTTATCACTGCACACCGTTTGCCTCCTCTAATGAGAATGGCGCACTGCTGTCACTCACAGAGCTGCCGTAAATGACTGTCATATTGCTTCACACCTTGTGTTAACAAGGGGAGGCTAGGGTCTTATTAATATGCCCGGTTTAATTAGATGTCAAAATTTTGCTTAAATTATAGGCTGCAATTCTTCCATTTAAGTGCAATAAATACATGTGCGCTAATAGTGGAAATAATAAGCTAATTTGAGGATAGAACAGCCTGTTGCCCTGATGTGAACTGTATTGTTTAAAAAGCAATAAAATTGTAAAAAAAAATTGTATGATTGTGTGAATTCAAATCCCTAAAATACAATGGGTCTAGCAACTTTGTTAAAGTAACAATAATGAGAATGCCACACATCGTTTAAATTCTAAATGAGAAGAAATAATGTACAATAAATGAAGTATATTTTCTGTTTGTCATTTTTGTGGTGGCTAAAGTAAATATATTGGAAGTATTTTTACGTACGTGTCTTGATTGGGTGACTTAAAATACCCAGAAGGCAATGGGTCCACCAGACCCACAAACACTGCCCGAGTAGCAATAATATCAACAGCACACACAAGGGTTAAATGAAAACCTGAGAAAATAAAGTGATTACCAGTCCCCATCACAATATTATTGATCAGACAGTGTGTTTAAGAGAGCAGCCACATTATGAAATTCCACCAAGTAATAAGATCATAACAAGAACTATTTAACATGTTTATTAATTATACAAAGCATCATCCAATAGAACATTCACATGCAGAAAAAGACTCCAAATTGAGCTCAACTATAATTTCATCCACTCTCCACATTGTGCATCTATCCTTTCTCAACTTTAGGAAGCAAAGCTTGTTTCTGATTTGAGCATTTTCATAAACCGAGACCCAAACAGAATCCTGTCCATCTATAGAGAAGAGAACCAGTGCTCGGATGTTAATGCGTTTGTTTCATTGGTGGCATCGGTGTAGGAATACCAATTGTGTGACGGTGGGTTAATTTCAACAATCCTGTCTGGCAATAACAGCATCGAATAAAGAGTGAAATAACAATGCGAGGAACAGGGGCCGATCCATTTGTATGTTCATTCGTAATGAAGCATTTAAGAAAAGCCGCTGCTTTTATTGCTGCTCAATTAGACCACAATTTTCCAAATGGGAATGCTGAAATTGAGGCATGCTATAGGACTAAAGCTGACTGTGTTTCGAGGGCTAATCATGTAGAAGGGCTGCGTTAGACGAGGTGTGTTTGTCAACAAGAAACATCATGTCCTATTTACAGCCAGGGTTTCAAGTCAAAAATTGAAAAGCCCAAATTTTAGACCGTAAAATGTTTGAAATTCATTCTTCTAGATCTTAAATTGTTTCTTAAAGGTCTTCTTTTTCTGAAATCCATGTAAAGCTCATCTGATATGCGTTTTAATTGTTGCTTGGGGTTGCCAGTGATAGAGAAAATTCTCCTAAATGCTTAAACTTTCATAAATCCTAAAAAAACATAAAAGTGACGATAGAGAAAAGGCTTAGTGATGGTTAGGGTTGCCAAATATTGATGTAAGATTCATAAGTGTTAAAATATGTAAATGTTAAATGTAAAATGGTTACCAGAGTTTAAAGTAACGGTCATAAAGGCTTAATAGTCTAAAAGTGATTGTTGGTGGTTACTAGAGATTGAAAAAATGCTCCTAAATGTTAAAAAATTTAAAAATAAATAAATAAATAAGTACATTAAAAAATGGCTTATAAACACTTCATTTTGTAAAAGGCACGGTTAAGGGTGCTAGAGTTTGAGAAAACCTTCGAAAATGGCCAAAAACAGTTTGGGTTGCCAGATGTTAATATCGCAAATGAGTCAAATGTAAACAAAAATGTAAATATGAATGTAAAGGTTGCCAGATATTGACAAAACCTTTGTAAATGCTCAAAAACACAAAAGTGGCAGTTTTCGGTTTAAACAATGTATTTATACCATACTTTTTATTATGCAAAAAAGTGTTTGTGTTTTTGGAGTTATGACATAATTCTTTAATTAGATTCATAAGGTCTTAAAAAGTCTTAAATTTGACCTGATGACACCTGCAGAAACCCTCTACATCCCATCTTTTATTCTGAAGTAACGGATAAAGATTTAAAACAACAAATTCCAATGCTTTATTTACTTGTCTGCTTTAGAACGGGTTCATCAGCACAATCAACATTAAATTTTGAGTTTATATCTTCGTTTTATCAACATTCTATTAAAACATTCTCTGAACCGTGTTAGCCAGGCTTGTGAAAGTATCATGAGAAATTATCTTAGAGAAGTTTTGCAAAATTTTAGCAAGTTGGTTTGACCCACTTCCTGGACTCTTTCTCTCTTTTTTTTCCCTCTGTGGTGAGGCCTTGATTCAGCCAAATCTCTCTGGGTTCTGGATCAGCGCTTCAGTGGGGTATCTCAGGCTATCAAAGTACATCTCTTTAAGTTTCACACTTTGCAGGTTCCTTTTGTTCTCCTCGCGCGGTTCTCCAGGGGCCTGTGGATGGAGTCTCAGTGCTCTGCATGGCTCAGGGCGAGAGAGAAACTCTACCGGGAGACCGATGCTGCAGAATTGAACTGAGCTTATGACCAAAAAAAGGGGGGAAGGGGTTTAGAGAGAGAGAGAGAGAGAGAGAGAGAGAGAGAGAGAGATAGCAGAGAGATAGAGAGAGCGAGGAGAGAGAGAGCTGATGCGAGAGAGACAGCGAATAGCGCGTTCGATAGAGATAGGAGAAAGGAAGAGAAATGAGAGGCTCTTCACAGACAGTCAAGAGAAAGAAGTGGTTCTGGGGAGTTGCTCGAAGATGGTCTCTTTTAATTTTACAAACTAAATCTTCTATTGGTTCACTTTCTAAATTTTTTTTGTGAAATCTTGAATAGTTACAAGCATCACTTACATCCCATAGTGATCATAAAGAGATAATTAATGTTGCATAATAAATGTATGGGCTTATTATTATTATTATTATTATTATTTTCCATTTTACAGATGCTACTCTTCCGGTCTCCATAATCTTTTTCTCAGAGTAAACGCTTACACGTTGTGCCTCACTCCTGTGACGTATTTCCAGTGAAAAACAAATCGAGAGCTCGTTTAAGTGTCAAAAAGAGAGCGAGGACGCTTAAAGAGAGACGATTATTCAACGTCACAGCAATGCTATTATTTGTGCTCCTAAACTCTTTATATGTTCTTCGTTCCCACTCTTTAGCTCTCGGTTTTTGTTTTGCTCTCCCTATTCCCAATCCTGTGCTCGTTTTTTTCTGTCAGCTGCATGACGCCATAAGAAGAGTCTCCAAAGTATTCGAGACAAATTCAGAGCGGAGCGTACTCGTAAGTCAGGTTGCAAATCCACAATCAACGATGTGTAAATATATCTCTCATGGTTTGTAACCATTTGATGACAAGCAGCTGAAAATGTAATAAATTCCAATCTGGGAATCTGTTTTCAAATGCATTCAGGTTAAAAGCATACTTTTGCATATATTTATGCATATTTTGTACAGATTTAGTATATTTGAATTGTGTTGTGTATTTATGAACTGGATTGTACGAATTCAATGTTTTTGAAATAATCCTGGCAAGTTTTTAATTTGGCAAAAGTCATTTGGTTAAATGTTGGTAAAACTACGGTTGGTCCTGTTGGTTTTTCACCACAGAGTAATGTAGTTGTGGGCAGAAAGTTGGCGCAGTGGTGGAGTTGGTCATCTTGAAACTGGAGGATTGGTTGTACAAAAAATTATAAGGAAAAATTGGTTATATATATATATATTCATATATATATATATATATATATATATATATATATATATATATATATATATATATATATATATATATATATATATATATATATTTATTTATATTATAAAATTATAATAAAATTGGTTCTATTTTATGTAAAGTTATAGTAACATTACATTAAAGTTGGCTTTATTCTGGTTTGTTTTCTCACTTCACATGTGTAATAAAATATTACAACTTGAATGAGTGCTGTCACAGAAAGCCGTCTCACAGCAAGAAGGTCGCTGGTTCGAGCCTCGGGCGGAGTCAGTTGGCATTTCTGCATGGAGTTTGCATGTTCTCCCCGTGATCACGTGGGGGCACACAATTGTCCATAGCCTGAATTAGGGTGTGTGGATGAAGGGCATCCACTGCGTAAAACGTGTGCCAGATGAGTTGGTGGTTCAATCAGCTGTGGATTTTTAATGATTTTGCACAGCAGAACATGAATAAACCAAAGCATGAGTTGAGATGAAATTGCAAACTTTCTTCTAAAAAGTCCATATCTACTGAAGTGTATCTAAAAATACATTTGATGGCACTTCTTTTTTTTTTTTTTTTTTTTGATGCAGCTGTTGAAAGCTTTTGCATGCGAGCTGCGGTACACTGAGCGTTTTGTTAGAATGCACAGACACCGCACGGGTTAAAACACGCATGCAGTGTTAACACACCTATAGTTTCTTCTAAACTCTAATCCCTGAAACGTTCAGATAAACCCAGTTTCCACCACAAAGACCCCCAGCTCAAAGCCTCGGCGATGATTTGATTTCCAGTGATATCTGAAAACGGCCTCGTCGTGCTAACAAGATTAGCTTGAGTGCCTGTCTGTTTTCTGCACTGCAAATGTGCGGTCTGATTAAAAATGGCTCTGCTCTGGAGCACAAGCTGGCCACTGGGGTGGTTGCCAGGTAACAAGACTTGACTCCTGTTTGATCAGGCTAAAGGCTAACATTACAACACACGCACACACACACACACCTGGCTAATAAATGCATGTTTGCTTACACATCGAACGACTTCTGTTAAACGTCCTTTCTTCGCAAAATCAACTGTCAAGCGCAGCCCTCAGGAGTGCACCAGGAGCTTCAAATCCTTAAACAGGACGTAAAGCAGAGAATGATGCTATGAGCACTCAAACCTTCCAGAGAAAATGCACAGTATTAATCCTCCATTTCAATCCTGCATTTATTCAATTGGATTAGGTATGCATGGAAGCCTTAATGAGGATTTAAAAATGCAATTATTGCTTAAGCAAAAAATTTGACTTTTTTGATAAATGCCTCTATTAGCTAATAAATGGAGAATCAACAGACTTAGAAAACTGCCTTCTTCGGGGCTGGAAATTAGCCCATCAATCATCCCCGGAGTTTGTTAACTATTCTCTCTTGACTGGAGGTCTGTGTGTAAAGGATGATGAAGGGGTGCGTGAGAAGGGGTTCTGTGGGAGGCACGGGGGACGAATCAGTGACAATTATTTAGTCTAAACAATGTGACGGAACTGAAGAGAAGATAACATTCACATTGCACACAATCTGTAATCATGGCATCCATTATTCATGACGCTGGGTTTCAGGGGTAGAGGTCAGATAGTTATACAATTTCAGGATCGACATGTCTGCGTTTATTTTGAGATCACAGATTGTGTTGTTTTAATTGTGCAGGGATTGCAGGTTCGCTCTGTAGCTAAAGGGGAGCAGCACAAGGTCTTACATTTGCACAAGGAACATGTTAGTGTCTACCTTAAGTTTTAACCATTGCTTGACATTTGTCACAATTCTTTTCTTTTTCTCCTGTCAAGGAAGCTGCCACATGTTCAGCACATACTGTACAGAAAATCGAAAATGGCTTTACATTAAAAAACACAATAACTTAGCATTTAACCTGAAAAGTCACTAAATTCTCAAGAGGCTTCAGGGACCTATTTTTTACTCTTAAAATGCGGTAAATTAAAAGTAACCCATGGTCCAGGATAAATAATGCATACTCTTAAAATGTGTAAAAAGTAAACTTTTAATCTGAAAGCTTTTTATAATTTAGGCAATCACTTCGAGGTTTAAAGTATTTTCTCTGTAAACCACACAAAAATGCATTTAATAAAAAAAATCTATAGAAAAATTTGAATTTGGTTCATGTGTTTATATTAAAAATGGACAAATCTGCTACAGGAAATACTCCAGAGAGTCACAGTCCTGAGCAGTTTAGGTCGTAACAATGTGTTGTTTTCTTTTTACATGAAGGCATAATAATAAAAAAACTTTAAACTGTCTTCAAACATTGTAACCTTATAAAAAAGAAAACCTTTAACACTAATTTTAGTAAATCAAGTGTGATTTAAGTATAATGTTAATTAAGTGTGAAGACTATGTTTATTGTGTTATTATGTAATCTAATAAACAGAAAAATGTAACCAATGAATAGGGTTTTGTGATCTAACACATGTCTCCTGTCGAGCTAAATAAACGCAGAAAAAGATTAGGAAGGGTTTTAAAAGTAAACATAGTTATCAAGAAAGAAGTGAAAAAATATTTAAAAAAAAACATTTGAAGAGAGTTTTATGACCAAATTTAAATATTTGAAGTTGTTTAACCAAGTGGGACGAATATTTGTTGATGCTCAAATCTAAATCAAATGAATAATTATTTCTAATAAATGTGTATTTCTGGTGAAAAAATGCAGAGTTTGGGCTCCACCAGGCCGCGGCGAGCCCCTGCTGTCAGCTTGCAGCGGTGCCCAGACTTAACTCTAATGCTACATAATGCCTGCCGCTCAATGAGAACAACTCCCTTAATTGGAGGCCCCAAATTGTGTTTTATTTTGCTTCTGAGTTTTGAAATATAATCAGTTTGCCTAATTTTATTGCATTTCCTAATGACGCTCGCCCTGAGCAAGTGTAGTGTGTGTGCCTTAGCAAACAGCGCGTGTCAGCTAGCGAGATTAATCTTGATTACTTTAGCCCTTGATGAAGTAGGGCACAGAAATGCTCTAATTGAAGAATATTGCAGGATGGAAAGGTATGAGATAGACAGCGAGAGAGATGCAGGAATCCATTGGTAATTGGCATACTATTAAAGGCATTAGCACACAAATAGCTCAAAAGGCTAAAAGAGGTGAAACACAGAAACAAACGTTGATTAATGAGGCCGTCTGCTGTTATTTCTCTCGTTATTTGAACGGTTGTGATTCGCGGGAATGATTTCCAGAGCGACTGTCTGGAGTTATAAAGATGACACGTTTAAGTATAGACATCAGCCTTATTGAGTCTAAACCCTGAGATGCTAATAGCTCTCCAACTGTGGTAACAAGCATAAATAGACAAATGTGAAAATGATGGCCTGAATTGTGTTGAGTTCTATTAGAACAAAGGAATCACATCTTTGAGAATATAAATGAACTCTTGTGCATTGTGCAAAAGCACTACCTGTTCTTCATGTTAGTAGACTGAAAACTTCAGTAACTTATAGTAACTGCTGTAAAAATATATCACATAAATATTTTTTCCTTTTTGCTTCAATGTTAAATAATTTCAGTTCTGACCAAAAGTTTAAAAAGCGTATTCTAAATACATAAAAAGTCTAGAATGTTGACTATTTAATCGTCAAATTACGAAATGATGACACTGATTTGGAAAAGAAACACAAAATTGCTTAATTTCTGTATAAAGGGTAGTCATAGACTGGGTTTTTAACCTTTAACATGATCCTGGACTTGTGAAAGATGAGAAACATTGACTCTTCATTTTTACTTTTAATGCCGTGTCGTAATGAAATATTACTTCTTGTGGCCCATCGACTTCCATTAAAACATGTTTCTGAATTGCAATGCCATGACATGATTATTTTTGATTCTCTATCTCTATTGTGGGTGTTGTGGTTTTTACTGTTGATCATCAGTTTGGTCGATTCACTCTTTAAAATGTTTCTGGATTTTTCCTGGAGTTATGTTTAACAGCAGAGAATACTTTGGTGTGGACGTTTTTCTTCACTAACACAAGGAAATGGGAGTAAAATATTTTTGAGGGTTTTCTCAAAATATGATCTATATTATAATATAAAATATAATTTGTCGCCAAAAATCATTGCATTTGCTAAAAACACTGAAAAATCTGTGAACGGAAAGATCCCCCAAAATAAGCAATGGATGAAGTATCATTATGTATATTTTTATTTGTGTACGATGTTTATAGTGAACATGTAAGTAAATTGTATTTATAGAGCACTGATTTTAGCAAACAAGTTGCTCCAAAGAACAGTCTCACGATGGCGAAGTGGGTAGCACGGTCGTCTCACAGCAAGAAGGTCGGTGCTTCGAGCCTCGGCTGGGTCAGTTGGCATTTCTGTGTGGAGTTCTCATGTTCTCCCCGTGATCGCGTGGGTTTACTCCGGGTGCTCCGGTTTCCCCAAACCAAAATGTGTTCTAAAAGTTTCCCAGGTCATGGGAAATGGATACCATGTGTGAGTTTGAATGAGTGTGTGTGGCTGTTTCCCGGTGGTGGGTTTGCCGTTTCGCATTGGGAGCTTGAAGGGCATCCACCGCATAAAACATATGCCAGAAGAGTTGCGGGTTCATTCTGCTGTGGCGATCCCTGAAAAGAAGATGGATGGAGGGATGGATGGAGTCTCTCCAAAGAGTTTCACAGAGAATTAACAAAACAATAAAGGAAAAAAACGTAATTATTTAAACATTGGGTAAAAAAAACATACAACGACTCTTAAAATGTGTCTCAAAAAAATCACGAAATAGCAGGTTTACTTTCTGGCCATTAATTATTTTCTCTTTAAATACGCCAAATTAAATCACATTTTCATCAAGAGAACACAATCCAGGAAACATAATTTTTACTCTTAAAGTGATGAAAATGTAAACTTTTAAACTGAAAATTACCTTAAAGTTTTTAGTTAATTAATTCATTTAGTAAATTAACCTCAAAATGCATGTATTTTCTCTGTAAACTACATGAAAAGTGTTACATAAATGTATTTGTATCAATAATTTAATATAAAAAATATATGTGGACTCTTATGCATTTGTTTGCCTTGGGCCCCAAAATGTACAAATCTGCATTCTGAGTAGTTTAGCTTCGTGTTCTGTGTTCAAAGTTCTGGATGCAGAAGTGTGTAGAGTATGAGTTCTTCTGACTACTTTTACTCTACTTTTAAAGAAAAGTCTACTTATTTACTTGATGGAAAAAGTTCAGGAGAGTTCAAAAGGACTGTAATTAGCAACTAAGCACCTGAATTAATCAGATAAGATATCAAATAATTCCACCTTAGTGAATAAAAGTATAGCACAAGTAGTACGAAGTAATCAATGCTTGTTCTTTGTACACCTCTAATTTTAAGGCTTTACAATAAAATGTATCCTTTATTTGTACATTTTATTTCTTTATACGTGAATACATAATAATCTAAACTGTTTTACAAGTATCACAACCCTATAAAAATAGAGATTTTAGATTTTGATTTGTCGAATTCACTCTCATTTAAACAGCGAATGAGAGAAGAAAGTAAAGATTGTGAAATATAAGTTTGTGATGTTAGCGCAGTAGCTTTTCTACATACAGTACATCACAGCTTATGTGCATCATTCACTCGTGTAAAATAAGTCCAAAACTGTTCTCCTTTTTGTGTTTGTTATCTTTGGTTTGGAATTAGCCTGCTTCACCATTCTAAATCTAAACGATTTACCATAATCTAAATATTGATCTTTGTGGGTTAGTATTGATCCAATTCTGATACAACCCCACCAACAATACTAGGATCTGCCCACCCCAATAACATAGACCATAAACATAATGAATTTTGTGCAAAAAATACTGGACACATATTACATAGAGTTTAACCCTTTTTGTTGTTCATATTACTGTTACTCAGGCGGTGTTTGTGGGTTTCGTGGACCCATTGACTTTTGCGGATTTTAATTCATCCAATCAAAACATTTTATGTTAAAAACTTAAACAATATTTAGCCAAGAAACAAGTGATATAAACAGCAAATATACGTTATTTATTGTTCTTTAACCTGATTTCTTCACGTTTAGAATTTGAACCATGTGTGGTGTTCTCATTATTGTTACTTTGGCAGGGTTGGTGGCTCTGCTGGACCCATTGCATTTTGGCGCTTTTAATTCACACAATCACACAATTTTATTCCAAAATGTAAAAATTTATGTTTATGTGTGATTTATGTTTGTGTGGGAAGAGAGAATTAAGGTAAAGAATCTACCATTTTCACACTTTAAAATGCCCCGGGTCCAGTAGACCCGAACACCTTGTGTGTAATATAAACGTGTAGGGGGCGTACGTGTGGGGTCATAAAAACTATTTTCTGATATATGTTTTTCACAGGAAATGAGTCAAGCCCAGTGAATCTCAGCTTCAAATAATAAATGCTTGTTTAATTTTTCTTTTGATGATAACTGAAAATGGGTCCCACAGACCCGAACCCCATACAAGTGTTAACAGATTTATGATTGCTTTTCAAAAACCAAGCAACAGAAACAAACCAAAAGCTTCGTTTTAACAAGAGCTCCACTGGTGCGCACACGTCCTCCAACATCTCCCAGATCCACACTCTCCCAGTCACACTGCGATCCTCAGCAAAAGCTCAGTGGCAACAGAGATCAGCATTAATAAAAGCTCGGCCTCAGCATATGTCACCTCGCTTCATAACACCTTCAAGACAACCAGCCAATGAGAGAGAGTGAACACACTCCACCTCGCAGACCCAGAGTGCTCCTGACATTCAAGTCAAGGTCACGGATAGCCCTCCAGGAATAAATTGGTGAATGACCACTCATATAAACCAATCCACATCCAGGAGATCCTACAGCAGGGAAGAGGATTTTGCAGGGTGACTACTCAAAGGCAAATATGCTGCTTTATGCACCGGGTAAAAACAAAATGCCTTTAAAAGTTCCTTTTATTGAATACAAGCCTTGATTTGGAAGCATGAGGGGTGAAAGTACAGCACACTGTGTACTTTATGAGAACAACCTGAGAAATGACCAAAAGTTTGATCAGCGAAAGTCTGATTGCTCCTGAAGGTACGGGGCCCCTGGCATTTGATGTGTTTTCCTGTTGACAAGTGAAATTTCTGCGTGCACCAACATGGGCTGATTTGTTTTACCAATTCTCGTGGCCTTTTATAGAGTGATTTTAGTGAGTACCGAGCAGTTATTTCTATGTTGAAAAGCTGTGGAAAAGACGTCTTCACATGTCATCCAATTTTGGTTGAAATATAGTTGAAGAGAAAGTTGAAAAGTCGTCATTTGCAGGACGCCCTCGGACGTGCAATTATGACATTCTATGGATGCTCAAATGCTGCATTTCTACGCTAATATAGCCTTTTATAGTTACACACATTATTACATGTCCCATTATTACATTGAAAACCGGTTCAAATTCACTCTTCACGATCTACACAACCAAAACGAATATAGGAAAGTATTATTATTTAAAAACTCCAGTAAAATACGTCTCAAAGAGAACACATGAACCACCAATTTCCTCACAATTTCTGCCATTTCTTCATCACAGCTTATATAAAAAAAGTGTTTTAATGGATTAATATTGTTAATAACGTTCTGTAATGAGTAAAACATTCTCCCTTCTCTCGAGTGAAAGACTGGAAGTATAATTAATTTATGTATTACGTTGTTTAAAAGGTGGTCAAAAGTGTGTTTAACCTAAATACAGTTAGTGATAATATTTAGCAGTTACAAAAAACATTTCACAAAATTGGTCTTGTTCATTGTTGAGAAACTCTAAAATACTTCCAAACTGTTCTTATATGTACACCGATGTAAATAAATAGTTACCATATTATGTATAATATCCATGAACACGGCTAGAGATTAAGACGTTCTCGCTCAACACTCGTTCGATTTGAAAGATGAAAATCTCATGCTCGAGTTGTCTCTACCATCACGGAACTTGCAACTTCCGATTATATATTAATCTAATAATTATTTAAGATAATTCAATAATACAGATCATTTGGGATACAATAAACTATGAATTAAAGTCGGTGCATCTTTCTTATTTATAACACTTGTCGGGAACGAATGCCTCTTCAGAATAACATAATGTGAAGACTTCTTTTCAAAAGCCTTCTTAAAAGAGACGGATTTCATAAGGGTTTAAAAAAAACAACCTTGCATCACAAAACCTAAAATAGCATTGATAAAGGTAAGGCTGGACACCTGCAGGCACAAACAGCGCATTAAATCAATAAATCAATCAACCAATCAAAAAGTTTTTGTATAGCTCTCTTTTAGCAGTTGCTTCAAAGCAGCTTCACAAAGTCCTAGTTCTGTGGATAATTCTGTGGGGTAGAAAAATAACTACAATATAATGCTAGCATAGGGATTTATAAAGTTTATTAGTTTAAAGAACTTGTTGATTTAAGCTGGCCTGATTTAATTAAACCGGTTTAAAACCAATTTTGTGGTGAAATAAAGCAACCAATACACTTGCTTTTTATTGAGGGGAAAAATTGACAACTCTGAGTAAAAACCCCACACACATGCAAAGAAAACATCTCCCCCTGTGAAGAACCCCTCTGTGAGGTCACAGGAAGCTTCGCTTGCTGGTGCTAATCACCTTCCCGGCATAAAGACAAAACAAAAAAACAAGAATAAAAAGTGTTCTAAATCAGTGGTTAGAACAGTGTAACTCAAACAACAGACAGGTGATTTGCATCATCGGCAGTATGTGTGACCAAATTAAGTAGCAACTCAAGAATGGACCGTCCATCCAGGACTCTTTCTGGACATGAGCACCACATCTGTTCATCTTCTTCATATTGACCATCATGCCCATGCCCTTCTCCATCATGCCCATGTTTGCTGGGGAGAAGATTCAGAGATATTTTTGAGAAATCACAAATTGCTCCTTTAACTGAATCGTTCCATACGGAGCATGTTTGTGCAGTTTTAAATAACTATTTACTGTTCGTGTAATGCATTTATGAAACACAGTTGGAAGGCATTGCTTTCATTTCTTTTAGGGTACACCGTCAATATAGTACTTAAAACACCTTTACGGAACAATGAAGTATATTTCTGGACGAAGCACAATAAATAACAACAAATCAAGTTGTAGCAGGGGTCAGGCGCGCAGTGTTTCTGGAAGTATAACGATCGGTCACGCTCAGCTTGTTGTGTAAATGCAGCAGGCTGTCACAGCTCTGACACAGAGTCGACTCCATTATGCTCTTTGGAGTTTATTCCTCTAATTTAGAGCAGCAGACTCTAGCCTGGGATGATCTCCAAGGTTGCTGTCGGGATGAATTTTATGTCCTTGGCTTTTGCATCTTTCTGCAAGCTTGTCACATCCACTCAATGCAGCCTGGCACACCAGTCAGGACCTCTGGCATACTGGGTATTATTAGAATATTGATACAGCCCAAACACGGAGGAGGCTGAGGGTGGTGCTGGGATTTCTCTCCAGCTTCTTCGTCATTAGTCTATGCATTCTGCTCTGCTCCAGCATTTTAATTAGTGATTTTACAGCCTCATCCTCTCATTAAATTAATTATTAATTAAGCGAAATATAGGCATGCTTAATGCCTTAATTATCTGAGAGGGGTATTATGTTGTTTTGCCTTGATGTTGAGGATTGGTTTCTTTTATACGTGGGTTACTTTATAAATCTTTAATCTCTTGTACAGTGGCAGGATGTTGTATCAGGTTAAAGATCGTGGTTTAAAAAAAAAACATTTAACACATTTTTCAGGATCTGAGGTATTCACCTGCTTTCCTATGGAGCTAGAGTTATGCCAAAACAGCTTGAAAATATGTCTATAAATAATTCTGCTTTAAAACATTTATTACACACGTTCTATATTCAAGTTTCAAATTCCAATTAACAAATGCACTTTCAAAACATATTTTAATGTCATATAATATTCCATTTAATGTAATTACAGGTGTACAGTAAATTTCAGAATTTTTTTGTCATATCTCTGGCTGTACTAATCTACCCATACATAGCTATGGTCATGCTTGAACTAATCTTTATATAAACTATATTTCAGTTTTATATTTCAAATGAAAGCATTGAAACATTCATGCTTTGTAACAGTTATTTTCTATTTATGTAGTACCGATATATAGTTTTACAGCAGACAGCTGTGTATACATTTTATTTCAAAGCAGCAATGCTGTAAAGGGTCAGGATTTAAAACAATACTTTATTTAATATAATAATATAATATATATAATATAACTTTATTTAATTTTCACTTTTCTTTTGCACATGATAATTCAAAAAGCACCCAAACAAATCCAGACCTTTGATATTTAATGTGTTATGAATCACCATTGTCAGCATGAATTGAGAATTTTAAATTATACAGTAAAATTGAGCAACTGTCCATTAATGCCCAAATTAGTTATAGTTTTTGTTTTTACCAATAGATGAATTAAAAGTAGCATGCTTCGCTTTTAGCAGGACACACACACACACAGTCAAAAAGGGTATCTTTACTAAACACAGTCTATTGTTTTTCCTCTCATTTCTTTTTTTCCTCAAATGTTATGTTATCAATGAGTATAGGATTGGATGTGTGTCTCATGTTGACTGCGAGAGGTGGGATCCCTTTTACGGGGGATTTTTCACAATGGTATCATTGCAAACCAATCCCTGCCAAAGTACCCCTTGAAAGTTGGTGGGGGTCCCAAGTGTTTGCTTGGTTTGCCTGTTGACTAGATCTGTTTGCTTGGTTTGCCTGTTGATGAGACGTGCTTGCTTGGTTTTCCTGTTGATGAGACGTGCTTGCTTGGTTTTCCTGTTGATGAGACGTGTTTGCTTGGTTTGCCTGTTGACGAGACCTGTTTGCTTGGTTTTCCTGTTGATGAGACGTGCTTGCTTGGTTTGCCTGTTGACGAGACGTGTTTGCTTGGTTTTCCTGTTGATGAGACGTGCTTGCTTGGTTTTCCTGTTGATGAGACGTGCTTGCTTGGTTTTCCTGTTGATGAGACGTGCTTGCTTGGTTTTCCTGTTGATGAGACGTGTTTGCTTGGTTTGCCTGTTGACGAGACCTGTTTGCTTGGTTTTCCTGTTGATGAGACGTGCTTGCTTGGTTTGCCTGTTGACGAGACGTGTTTGCTTGGTTTTCCTGTTGATGAGACGTGCTTGCTTGGTTTTCCTGTTGACGAGACGTGTTTTGCTTGGTTTTCCTGTTGATGAGACGTGCTTGCTTGGTTTTCCTGTTGACGAGACGTGTTTGCTTGGTTTTCCTGTTGACGAGACGTGCTTGCTTGGTTTTCCTGTTGACGAGATGTGTTTGCTTGGTTTTCCTGTTGACGAGATGTGCTTGCTTGGTTTGCAGTGTGCACTATCATTCACCTTGAAGTGAATTTTTTTGTGGTTTTTATTTTAGTTAGTAGGCTGACTACTTTTATTGAAAAATCTCATGCAATGAAACATACATTGAGCAATAAAATGTTGTTTTAAAATAAAATTTAGGCCGTAAAAAGTCTTAAATTCACAGTTCTAGGTCTAAAATTATTGAAGCTCATATGATATGTGTTTGTTGTTGTTGCTTGTAGTTTCAAGAGAGAAAAGTATTACCAATCACAACCAAAAACACCCGGAAATCATGGTTCACAAAACCGGAGGATTGGAGAAATAGACATGGTTGCTATGGAGACATCATGTGCAAGAGAGTAAGTGAAAATATACATTTTGAACTAAAATCTCTCCACTTTAACAAACCAGCCAAACCTTTAAAATAAAATAGAGATTTACAGAACTATGTTAAAGCATAGCTCTCTTTTTCTATTTACAGATCTTTACCTTAAAGCACACATTATCAAAATACCAATTTGTGTTGAATAATTGACCCAAAAGAGTAAAAAGCCAGTTATTTCTCTGACACATATGCAGACAAAGGTATAGAAGTGCTAACGAGTCTGAAATCATTAGAGCGCTTTGTCTTCGATTTCAAACTTCCCAGCATCGTCCGCTCAAGAGGTGACAAAAACGCAAACCTATTTTCAATAATTGATTCTGTACTTTAATTGAACAGCATGAGTGAATGACATAGCTCATTAGTTCCCTCATTAGTTAATTATCGGAGAAGTAGGACAAGTCAATAAAAGTGAAGGCAGTAAATTTCAGCGCTAATTAGTTGCGTTCCCTTGGAGACATATTTAAAGGCAGATTAGTTACCTGAATGTCCCACGATGGAGCGGGGAGAAGAAAGAGGCGAGAGCTGCTTTCAAATCATCATTAAACTGGATAACGATATTTCCAGCTCTATTACAGCCTTCAGAAAGAAACGTAAACAGATAAAGGACAACAAGACATGACCCTGAGTCGATACGCAGTGCATTCTGGTTATGAGTGCATGCTAAGGAGAAACGATGAGACTCGGATTGTCCTCGTTAAACAATCTTTTAGTTGAGAATTTAGTCAGCAATTTAAAGAGTGGCAGGGGTCACTGAATCAAATGATTTGGTCTTATGAACAGTCGTTTATTCCCTTTCAGTGTTAATGTGTTAATAAAATCTGTTTTGACAAACGACGGCGCAGCGTAACAGCTGTCAGCGAGAGCGTGCCCCCGTCACAGGAGGTGTAACACACACACTGGCATCTAACTAGAGTGCGACACACACATTCGCACAAAACAAGCTGAAAAACACTTCCTTTGACATGCAAATGGCTCAATGAGATACTTAACACCTGACATAGACCATGACTATGTTATTCATGCTTTTTTAATCAAAGCGATCACCCCTCTTTGTCCGTCAGCTGTATTCTAACACTGCCGAGGCTGTTCTGGCAGGTCTCCGGGAGCCCGTCGCCATGTGTCCCTGCACAGGAAGTGACAGAAGGCGGCCTTTATTTACCTTTACAGCCTCCATGTCATCTGCTTAATCATGTGGCTAATCGACAACACTGCCTCCCCACTCGCACCGGGTCAAACAATGGAGTCCCATTCATATTTAATACAATGGAGCGTTTAAGTCATTGCACGCGTCTGAGGGCTGATATTGTGTCTCTTTTGTGGGAGTTCTCCATGGAGACTTGGCCTCCACCCCCCTGTTACACAAGCATATGCTTGCACCACTGCTGTTAAGCAGCTCGGTGCAGCTGGACGTAAAAACGGCCGCTGAATGGACGAATTAAAGCGTTGATTCCCATGATTAATTCAAACGGTTCATTCAGGAAGGCTTTTCAGAGGACGTATGAACACAAATATATACTGCAATGAATAATGATAGACTGGTATGACTGGAGCAAACACAAGAGGGTGCGTCTGGAGTTGATAATCATCTTTTTGGAGTGCCATCGAATTCTGTTCAATGAGAAAACAGGGCTTGATGAAGTCTTGAACCATCTGTTTACATGCTTCTTGTACTCAGGGATAATCTGAAGTCCTTGAAGTTGTTTAAATCCTCGATTTCACTCTTGTCACATTTGCTCTGGAACGATTATTGGGTAAACACAACGAGATGACTGCAGCAGTTGTTAAACTTTTATTAATGTTATTAACATGCTGTGTTAATTACATAAGTTTCAGGTAACTGGCTGCATATTTTACATTTCAAGGTAAACATTGTGGGTATTCATTTTAGGGAATTTATAGGTTAAAGTCATACATTTTCAACATTTTATGAGTTAAAAATGTGTTTGATGGAGAGTGGAGGGTGAGAATTGTGTGTCCTGGAGCATGGTTACGTAATTTAGGGGATTTTTTTAGGGATACATTTTTAAATATTCAACATTTAAAGAATAATATTGTGTATCCGAGAATGTTGTTTGTTGATTTTGGGGAATTTTCAGGTTAAAATTTTATATTTTCAACATTTTAAGAGTAAAACGTGTATGTCCAGGAATGTGGTTGTGTTGTTGTGTTTTGCAAATTTTTCAAAATTAAAGCTTTAGTTGTTTTTTAAATCCACGGTTATAAATTAAAAAGCAGTTCTTTACACGACGAGACTGATTCAGTGCTTCCAAAATGTTATTAAAAGATAATTTCCTCAAATCTATCACTGGATTATTTCGAAGTGGATATTAACATTTAAGCTCTTCTCTTCTGTCATTTTAGAAACGGTATTATTAAGTAATTTATTTACCCAAACCTTTCTAATTGGTTTTGGTTGTGATATTTAGGATACATTGTTGATGATTAATTGCTCAATAAAACCTTGCTGCTAGATCAATTGTACCTTGTTGATCGCTTCTACTGATTGGCTACTTAATTGTTTTGTTTCGATTGAACTCTGTGTGTTTTAGTATTCAAGTAAGGGCATCTAGTATTATTTAGTGTATTTAGTATTCTTTGACTTTAAATAAACATTCAATATGAATTATTTATTTATTGGCTAACTTATTTTTTTGTGGTTAGGTATAGACTTTAAGCAATGGTGGAGGCAAACAAATGCCCAGTTTCCCAATTTCTTATTATATATCATTTTAATTCAATTATTTGGAGAAAAAGTAATTTGGTGTGGCATACGGAGCAGATTAAACACAATTTCATAAATGTTTTATATTTTAAGGTAATCATTGTCTGTCATTGGAAAATTTTTCAGTTAAAAGTTTTCATTTTGCTGCGTTGTGCTGCATTTTCAAAACGTGGTCACTTGATTGTTCTGAATTTTCTGATTAAGTCTTAAATTTTAAGAGTAAAAATCTCCCTGCATCTACACCATCATCTGAGAGTCTGTGATTGAGTCTTACAGAAACAAATCAGTACAGATAACGAAAGCATCACCACACAAGAAACTAAGCAGATCAAGCAGTAGAAGTAGAAAAAGAAGTAAAAACAACCATAGAGATAAAACCCAGAGAGGTGACCCGGTGTGGGCTGGGCACACGGTGGAAACGTAGTTAGCATTAGCAGGCTCAGGGCAGCAGAAGGTCACACTATACTCATCCTGCTATTCCGGGTGTCATTCGTCAGCACTCGGGTGAGAGGTAGGCCACTGGCCTGAGGGGACAAGTCCGGGGTGTGAGGACCCAGCCTTGATAATGGGGTTAGAGTGTGATGGTTATCAGAAAAAGCCTGAGATGTTTTCAGTCCTCCCCCTTTCTCTTTAAATGACATTTTGAATTAGGGGTCAAGCACCACAGTTTCAAGGGGCCATCCTGAAATGGAAGGCTCTGTAAAGGAGATCTGTGTGGATCTCAAGTCAACGTTGGTGCGAGTGTTTTGGTGCAAACCCCGGATATTTTGGAATCAAATTTTAGGATTGATGCTCTGGATGTTACTGAGATAACACTCCCTTTACATTATTGTAATTGTATTATCTCATTATTGTTATTTACCCATATGAGTTTATGCCTCACACAAACCTTTGGTCAAAAACCTAGGTTTACATTTCAACATTTGTTGTGTTTTTAATCATATTTTTCTGCAACTACTTTTCAGGGCTTACTATAACTGTGTGTTTGTTGAAGACAGCTAGTAAGCGCTCACTAAACTATCACAGGCTCGAAACTAAGAGGTTCTAAGAACACATGGCTGAATGTACACTTAAGGGAAGGGATACACCTTCAAGAGCCTGTTGACTATCCCTAGATTGAGCATAAAATCAAGATAAACTCTGTGGCTGCTTACAAGCTGTTGAATATTCTTCTGAAAGACATCAGCTTGCTACTTACCTTTTTTTTTTGACAACTTTTAAGACTAAACCATTTACCCATTAATGAGTTGATATGATTGACGCCTTGTCCACAAATACTTCTACTTATTTTCCATCTGGGATCTGGGATGAGCTTATAGCGACCACAATATTTCATGAGGATTGGAAGCAAGTGTTTAGCTCTTAACCAATCGTGTCTCTCCCTCACCCTGACCACAGGTCTTATTGGCTCTCTAAATTTTAGCACATATATATGTATAATCATAAAATGTGCTTTTATGTTGAAGAGAAAATCAAACAAACACAGAATGTGCATATGACTGATGTCGACTGAGCATAAAAAGTTTGTTGATTCCGTTTTTTTCTTCAGACATCATTCATTGAAGGAATGGCTATAAGTTTGCTCAGTTTTTGTTGAAGAGTTGTTGATTGAACGATTTTTCTACATTCACATTCTTAGTTGTAGTGATGTGTTGAGCCAATTACAAAATATAGATGAAATAAACACAAAATAAGATTTCTGAGGAACTTTTCACGTAATTCAAGAATTGAAATTTCTGTATTGATTTTATGGCAAAATTATCAATATAACTTGCTGTTTTACTCTTCATTGGCTGGAATATATTTTAGCTTCTTTATCACATAATTTATCATAATGGAGGTGAATCCTGCTCCTCCGAACAATCGGTGCTAATTTGTAAGTAAAAAGTGAACCAAAAAATGTACTTCACAGAGCATTGTTTTTAAAAACGAAAAATGACCATAACTGAAAACTAATGTAAATGTAATGTAATTTAATTTAAAACTAAAACTATGTAGACTGCTCAAATAAATTGTGTGTGGTTCTAAAGTGTTTTATGCACTTTTTTCGCAATGAAATTTGCATTTAACAGTTGTCATGTTCATGTATTTTTTTTAAATGTAAAACTCTGCGGTCGTATTGTACTTCTTGTCTATTTTTTTATATTTATAATGTAATTCTAACTTAAATATCCTTTTAGCTGTGGAGGTAAGAATTGCATTGAAGGCTTTTGAAACTACTCCAAAGAATAAGAGCACAGCATGCAAACAAATATGTTAATAATAAAGAGTAAAGCATTTTAAAGGGTTAAACCATGTATTTTAACAGCACTAAGTTGACTGGGAAGATGGAGTTATGGGAGAACAGATCTCAACACAACATCTCATTTTTATTTGACTGTCTTTATATATAGTTTTTCTACCTCAGTAGCATACATGACAGTATACTGTAAAGCACTGTGGTAAACCTCTAGGTGTGAGTTTAATCATGCAATAATTTTCAGCCCATGCTAAACATATATTTAAGGAAGACATTTCGGCTATCTTAAGCCTCACTTTGAGAGCAAATAGAGAGCCATTGAGTAGAAAATGTCAGCAATGTCGGACACTTCTTCAGGAATCCGTTTGCGTTTCAAGGCTTTGTGTGTGAATAGCAGCAGGCCCAATCCCCTCTCCACATCTTCCTATTTATAAGAGCCGGTCTTTTGGAGCAGTGATAGTCCTTTGATAATTTCCCGTATTCATAGAAGCGGGCTTAGAGAGGATTGTGAAAAGGCCTTTTGGGGAAGGAGCGGTCTGAGTTTAGTTATTTGCAAGACTCCCCCATCCGCCTGCTCTGTTGTACAATCTCATTAAAGCAGTCTTTTGTTTTGCCACTTTCTAAGCACTGATCTCTGGCTTAGGACGAGTCAAGAGGCCAAGACAGTTTGAAAAAGACGGCGCACCACAAAGATGGGGCTTGTTCGCCAATGAAGTAAGCCTTCAGTTCTTTTTCCTGCTCTCTTCAGAGAGAAAAAAAGAGCAGGAAAGGTCATGAGGTGGCAAGATATCGTGAGAACTTAATGAAAGTTTTATAACTCTAGAAATGTTTATGACCTCTGCACTCAGCAGCTTGTCCTCTCAATTAATGGTGGGCTGCGCTGAAGCACATGGGCCACAGCTGCAGGAGATCAAGGTACGGAGCCACTCCGCAGCACAAACGCCTTCCAAAAGGAAAGCCTGATATACTTTTGTTTTCTTTATATCAAGAGTCTTAACTTACAGACATCTCAAGCAAACTAAACACTCAAAGAAGAGAGTTGAATGGTTTAAAACAGTCAAATCAAATTAAAAGCTTTATTTTAATGTCCCACAGTTTCACAGATGAAGATTTTTTTTCCTTGAAAATGTAGATACGCATTTACACGTTCATGAAACACATCCACGCTAATTTCGTTAAATATTTTAAAGAACGTAAAGAGCTTTTATGTTTGATGTTCAGAGTTGCTATTTCAAACTAGAAATGAACACTTACAGTATATGTTATATAACATTTTGAGGGTTTTATTTGCGTCCCAGTAAAAGTGGTTTAGGGAAGCCGTAATGGGTTTTACAATTTGAAAGAGAAATAAGAGGGGGAGAGAGAGAGAGAGAGATGAAAATCAAGAGAGTGAGAAAGAAAAAGAAAGGTAGAGAGAGATAAGTATGATGAAATTATATATATATATATATATATATATATATATCTATACTATATATATATCTATAGATATCTATATATATTAAACTTATATAATCTATATATATAATCATCTGAATGCGAGACAGCGCAGATAAGAGAGAGACAATGGGGAAAAAAAAAAATTTCTGGACGAATGATGAATAAAGAGAAATGATTGAAGGGAGGGAGGGAGGGAGAGAAAAAGAGAAGAAAAAAATATTATGGTAAGAGAGTGAGAGAGAGAGACGATAGATAGATAGATAGATAGATAGATAGATAGATAGATAGATAGATAGATAGATAGATAGATAGATAGATAGATAGATAGATAGATAGATAGATAGATATACAGACAAACAGATAGACAGATAGAAAGAGGAAGATAGATAATGGAAAGAAAGACAGAGAAAGTTGATTGAGAAAGAGAGATGATGGAAAGGTAGAGAGAAAGAAAGGTAGAGATAGGTAAATATGATGGAGAAAGAGAGAGGTTATGGAAATAAAGAAAGGGAGGCAGAGAAAGATGATTGAGAGAGAGAGATGATAGAAAGGTAGAGAGAGAGATAAATATGATAGAGAAAGAGAGAGTGATAGAGAGAGAGGTTATGGATGGTAAGAAAGCGAGGGAGAGAAAGATTATTGCAAGAAAGAGAGAAAAAGATGATGGAGAGAGAGAGAGAAAAAAGAGATTATGGAAATAAAGAAAGGGAGGCAGAGAAAGATGATGGAAATAGCAAGAGAGGGAGAGGAAAGAGAGGCGATAGAGAAATTTGGCCTGTAATAATTAACTTCTACTTCTACGAAACACGTTAAGTGCAGCCATGGCAACAATTTTGAAGTCATCGGATCACAGTGCAGGTTAGATGAGCTGTTTAAGATGTTCGGGGATTATTTTCGTCTGAACTGTCGTAGCGTGCAGAACGCTCTCAGTGGAGACTTTGACTGGAACTGTTGCAGCGGGTACCATGCTGCTGCTATCTATTAAATACTCAGTATGAGCACTTCAGACGGACGCAGAGCTCACTATTATGCGGACGCGCTATAAACTGATAACAACAGATGCAACTCAAACAGAGTGCCACTAACGGATTACCCACCGCTCACCTGCAGAAATGAGCATTAGCGCTCATAGCAGGAGTATTACTATGTCCAATCACAGCATGTGACAGGCTTTATTGAATCATCCTTCTGGAGGATACCACAGCGGATCCATCTTCAGCATGGAGAGCGACAGAGGACCTGCCGTCAAGCACACAGTCTGTCTGAAACAAATGACAGAATCTATTGCTCCAGGCCCATTCTCTCTCTCTCTCCCCCTCTCTCTATTTCTGTAACCCCCCCTGTTCAGAGGCGATGGGGAAGCCATTGCTGTCCACAAAATATGATCAAACCCACGGCATAATAGGATTCATAAACATGCCTAAATACAATTTGGTGAAATGTATTTCAGGAAGAGACAATCATTTACAACTTCTGAGAGGGATTTGGAATAAGTATGTTTGTATGCAAATCCGCAACACGTTTTTTATGTACTGTGCTCTTGCAGTTCATGAAAGCACATTAGATTTATGGCAGTGCGTGTGCATAATTGTGGGGCAAGGGTGGGTGGATTTGTGCTGAGACCTTTAGCGGCTTTCATTACAGGAGAAGAAGGAGCGTGTGTTTTCACGCCTTTAACGCTACAATCCTGTTGAGCCCAGTGCCATGCCATATCACCAAGCACGAGCTGTCGCCAACCCTTGTGATCAACTGTAGTGGCATTAACAGCCTTCCTTAAAGGGCCCGAGAAACAAAAGAGCGCGGAGACAAGGCATCCAGAAACCTTTGGAGTGAAGGGAGCAGATCTGCTTAGGTTGGGAACGCTGCCCTGCTTTGAAAATATGCTGCATTGTACAAGGCTGTCTTTCTGTTGATATCTTATCAAAGGAATGTCTTGTTTTGTCTTTAAAACGTTTTACTTTGTATGACAACATCTAAGTAAAATTAAGAGGATATAGTGAAAGATGATGGAGATAGAGATGATTGAAAGAAAGAGAGAGGGGGAGATTAAAAAGAGAGGAAAGAGGGAGGTAAGAGAGCGAGACAGACGGTGAAAAGAAAGAGAGTTGGGTAGAGATAAGAAGACAATTAAAAGAAAGATAGAGAGGGAAAGATGGATGGAAGAGAGAGAGAGAGAATAAGACAATGGAAAGAAAGATGGAGAGAGAGAAAATAGAAAGACAGATGATTGAAAGAAAGAGAGCGAGAAAGATAATGGTAAGAGAGAGAGACGTTTGAAAGAGAAAATGGGGAGAAAGAGAAAGGCAATTGAAAGAAAGAAAGAGAGGGAAAGATGATTTAGAGAGAGTGAGAGAAAAGATGATGGAAAGAAAGATATATAGAGATAATGGAGAGTGAGAGAGACAATGGAATGAAAAAAAGAAAGGAATGTAAAGAGAGAGAAAAATGAGGGAAAGAGAGAGGCTATTATACATCATTTGCTTTCTGCACACCCTGGAACTGATCATCTTCTTTTTATCATTACAAGTCCTTTTAATAACCTCCTTTTTAATAACACAAGTCCAAGTTGTGTGCTGCTCGCTCCGTCACGAGAGAAGTCATGTCTTTGTGGTCGTGACGTTACAATGTGACTCGCGTGCCGTCGTCAATGGCTCGAATAAAACCCCTTTTTAAAAGAAACAAATTCATTTTTTATTTGGGAACATCCATTGTTCGATCTTTTTTTATTCAATCTACTAAAGCACTATAAAAGCCACAAAAAGGCTCGCCATGGCATGAGCTCTTTAAGAACGATCAAAAAGTACAAGAAAAATATTTAGTACAAGAACTAAAAATAAGAAAAACATCTGCAAAGAAAAAGGCTTGATTGACAAAATAAAAAAAACATAAAAACCATCTTCTTACAAGAAAGAATCAACCTCGTCAAAATCCTCTTATTTGCCATTATTAAATTATTTAGCATGCCAATTACATGTGATACCAATGTCACATGTTTGTAAATACAAAGTTTTTTTTTGTAGTTCTTACTTATGATAATAGAAACTATGAGCTAGGATTCATGTAAGACAGTTGGTCAAAGTGAGGTGTGAGCTGTATGGGAGACATATCTAGTATATACAAAAAGAGCTTATATGAGGATATAATAAAGAAACAATACAAGAGACCTGCATATGCACATATATTCACCTCAGTTTTGCTTATATGTGCCATATAAACCCATCTATATTAATATATATGTGCATATATCATCATTTAGTTCTTTTCCTGTGGGCCATTTCAACTGTTCTGAATGAAATATCATCCTTTATTAATAAATGGTGTACAAAACTTCTAAATGTAATTATTCCCCTTGAAAAGCCTTGAGATGTTCATAGAGCTTCTAATATAGTAATTTAAGACACAAATGACATCAAACATCATGCCCCTTTGTTTTATATTCCACAAACATCCTCTGAAACACCAAAGATAGTCGCCGCACCCAAACCGAAGCCCAATTTTACTTACAAATGCAACGTGTAGTTTGTGCACTTAACACACAAACCCTTTAATAGCTTATCAAATGGCCAGTAAAGGCACAGTGAAACGTGAGCGGAGTTCCATAAAGATTCACAAGTTTCTGAGAATGTAGTCAAGCTGTGACGATAAAGTTGGCATAATCCAAACATTTGGGAGTTTAATGTCATTTACAAACTCGTTTACTAGCCATAAAGAAAGCAAACACCTGCTCCGGACTCCTTAAACTCTGAACGGGAATCCGCAAGCTTTTCTTCATTCCCGCAAAGAGCCGTTTCCTCAATGTGGCATGGATTTGCGTGTCTGCGACAGTGGCCTCCATTTTTTCCTGTGACCCCGAGCTGGAGGCGTTGGAAGCAGGGTTCAAAGGCGCTCCCTGCCGCTTACATAAACCACACTCAATTGGCTCAAAGAGGAAACTCAATTTGCAGGGAGCTGCGCGGTAGACGTTTTATAGAGGATCTTTGACTCATTACGAGGCCAGAGAGCGGGCCCGGCTCAAAGAGCAGAGACCCACAGGAGACGGACGCTCCTTTCAGCTCAGCTATTCTCATGAAAGCAAGCGTGTGAGGCTGAATAGGGGACGGGGGAAGTGAGGAGAAGTTTCTCTGTGTTTTAGGGGCCTGTACTCTATTTGTGAAGGCAAGTGGGCCATGTTGAAGCCTTCCTCCGCGGAAAGCTGCTTAGAAGCTGTAATCCCATCACGTTTGCATATAGTCGTCTTCAGGCGTGGCTGTACGGAAAAACAGCCAAGAGATGCTGAATCAAATTAAACGCTGGTAGCGCTGTGTGCGAGAGGTCTGAGATGCACGCAAACATGCCACGGATGCACGTTTATCAAATTTACTTTCAGCTCATCAACGTTTATTTGTTTCAAGAAAATGGAAACTGAGAACTGTCCTGAAGTTGAGAGTCTTGAAAAGCTGGTAACAAATTTATATACGGATTTATATATAAATAATTAACAATTATATTTTCAAGTATTGTAATATATTATCATATTTTACTTTACAAAGATTTTCTAAACGGCTTGCACCAACAAAAAGAGTTAGTTATTCTTAAAATGAATGGTGCTTTACACAAAAAAACGTTAGTTTCTAGAAGTACACACAAAATAGATATTTTTTTTAACTGCGGGTTTACATTTGTTACCTACATTTGTCTATCTCACAGTTTTTTTTGAAGCAGACAAACTCAATGTTGAAACCTAAAAAAGAAAAACTAAATAAATGAATAAAAATAGTTATTTAATACATAAAAAAAGTCCAAAAGAGTTTCAATTATTTGAGTTTGTTGAAATTGAAAACATTTATTTGCTTCCCCTTTCCATTTTATGTTCTCAAATACATGAATGTAAAAATGATATCCAACATCTTTATAAATAATATTTGGGTGCATAATATAATTATTATCAATTATAATAATAATAATAATAATAATAAGAAAAATTATAACAATAATAATAATATATGTGATGCGCTGTAGCTGTAGAACACAGAAAAGTAACAATCAATAAAACGATCAAAATAGAGTGAAGACATAAAACAAATGAAGGATCTGAAAGGGTTAACTGCTTGATATTCCACTGTATATCAAGCAGTAAACCCTTTCAGATCCTTCATCCATAACTGTAAATGTTACAAATCAGTACATTTTTGGTTCTAAAATAGTGCACAATTGTTAAACCTGCTTTATAACCATTTATTCAGCAAAACGTTTAAAAAGAAATCTAAAAATAAGCCTCAACGGTGCTCAATATTTTTATTGATGCAAAATTCACCAAAAAGTTGTTTTATTTCATTTTGAATACTTTAACATTAGTCAGGCTTAATGTTAACCAAATTTTGCAGAAAATCCCAGACAATTTTGAACTTGTTAATTTTTTTCGTTTGATTTAAGCAAGTCCTAAAGATGCAATTTATCAAAATGCTTTCTGGGTTGGGCCAACTCGTCTAAGTCCAAGCACATTACTTTAATAAAAATGATAAAGTCTACTGTGCACAAATTTTTCTGGGCACTCTAAAACCACTCTTTTTTTTATTTGACGTCAGTTTATAACTATTTTGATGGCAATTAACAAAAAAGCCATATTTAAAATGTTTGTATCTAAAGCCTTCAGAAAATTAGAAAAAGAGAAAAATTTAGGTCTGAATTGATGTAATGTTTTGGGTACACCTTTTTTGTTGAGAAAAGTAAACAAAAATTGCAAGCAAGACAAATTTACGCAATTATAACTTGAGCTAATTGTAAAGAGAAAACAATCAATTCTTGAATCAGATTACAGCCAAAAAAATCGGTTTAAACATCTACTAAACTAATCAAAACAAGCCAAAACAAAGAAGATACTTAAAAAAAGCATCAGCGATAAAAGTGACAGACTGTAAAATGTTTCCTAATTTGTGTATTTATACATTTTAAAGATATTTATATATAATATATCATAAACGGCTCAAAGACATTTCTCATACTCTTATGTGCATTAAATACATTAACCTTTCACCTCAAAGACGTCTACCTCCCTGACCCTCAATACTTCCTCTTCCTTTGTGTCCTGCGATGCCCTTCATACCCCACCCCCTCCTTCTTTCATTCCACCTCCATATATATTGCAGATTAATGACAGCTAATAATGTCTGATGTTCTTGGACGCTGGCCGATAATGAGATGCATTCCCACTGGGTTGCAAGGTGTCACCACTAACAAATTCTCCGCTGCGGCGCACAATTAGGCTGAAAAGAGGCAGATAGAGACGCCTGGCTCAGCACGGCCAAGACAAATCTGAGCAAACGGAAGAAAAATAATCCTGCAGAGAAAGTGAACATGGCAGGAGAGGACAACAGCAGAGTGGGGAGAATATGGATAGGTTACCTTTATGGTAATATTATTCCGTAATGTGCTGCTGGCAGGATTTCATTACACATCTCCACCAACGTTGAAATATTTTCTTCAAAATGTCAGCGTATGCAAATGAGCCCGAGTTCTCATTCCGATGTCATGTTTTGTTGAAAGTTGTGGCAAGCCTTTTTCTGATAATCTAATGCAGCTATGAACCATCAATTAATAAAAAACACACACAACGTCTTAGAAAAGGCATCAGAACTGTCATGAAAAATGTGTTTAATTAAAGTTTTTTTATCTCGCGAAAGAAAAAAAACTGAGACTATATTTGTCTATTTTTCATTGTGCACTGCATTCAAACATACCCTTTATTTTTTTTATAATTGGCTATAAAATAAAAATATAATCTTTGCCAACAAGTGTAGGGTATTTTTCCTGAAGAAAAGTACAAAAATAAAATATAAATAATTTTGCGAACTGAGCTGGAAAAAGAACTCTTTGTTATGCAATCTCAAACAAACATGTTTTCTATTTGCAAAGAAAGATATGACATGACATCCTGGTGATCGCTGATTGGTCAAACGCTAGAAAAAATGATTGGATGGCTTTTCGCCAGTTTCTCATCTCTCTCTACTATCATCTGTCTTCTAAAAAAGCCTTTTGTTCAACATACACAACATAGAGAACACCCTCCACGCCCCTCCATTTTGTTCCGTGTTGTGTAAGCTTTTTGCATTTTTCAATCAAGCAAAACTAGACTGTTGTAGGGAGGAAAATGTCTGAAACAAACCCTCTCAGTACTGATACTGATGCCAAACATGTCATGTAGTTGATTAAATCAGGTGGCTCTAACCACTTTATCATCAAAATCCAGAGTTAAAAGAACGTTGTGAATGAGAGATTGTAGATCGCTGGTGAAAAGGGGCAGCCCAGGGCCTTGTACCAGGAAGTCAGTACAAATAAATTGCAATTCCGGCGCTTAAAAAACAATATCTTCCTTTAAAGAACCTGGACTGATGTAGTGGAGTATTGGACATGTCTTAAATGTCTAAAGTGAAGTGAAGTGAAAGTGAGCAGTTGGCCAAATATGGAGTGATCCATACCCAGAATTTGTGCTCTGCATGTAACCCATCCAGTGTACACACACACAGCAGTGAACAAATGCTACATGAACACACACCTGTTATGGAAAATTGTAATTATATAAAATCAATTTATAAATTGAAAGCATTATTATTCATTATTACGTCTGACTTTCCTCCTGTTCACATCTATACGGAAGTTCATTTGACTAGAAACAATTGTCTTCACTACAGTCTAAAAAAATGCAACTAATTAAAGTTTGTTGACTCAATTTAAAAGTGTAATTAATTCAATAACTCATTTTAGTTGGCTCAGTTTCTGTTGGAGAGTTTCTGTTGGGCAGCCATCCTCTTTCCCTCTTAACGAGTAACAGGAAGTGACTGAACTGTAGCTCCTTGACTGGCCACTGAAGGCTGACTCCAGAAGTGAGCAGGTTCTCATTCACTCCCATGTTAAAACCAACTTTGATGCTGCCAAAAAATTATGTTTATTATGTTTGTTGATTCAGATTGCTAATTTAAGGGGGGTGAATTCCTTTTAAATTTGTTTGTTTTAAATGTATTAAAATTGAAACCTCCAACCAATCAGACACCTTCACTGCAACCATGTCCTGTCTATAAGAACGCATTTTTTGATTACTGGCTGTGCCCACTCTGATTCTCTTTTGCCAGAAAACTAAGGATGACATCACGGACAATACGTCCCTGTTATATACAGTGAATGGTAGAAACTTTCCCTAACTCTAACTGACAGCCATGTCAGTCAATATTGAACCGAGAAAGGAAGCTGGAGAGAGAGATTGTACAGTGAGCAAGATCTCAAGGCTCCTCCCATTTTGCTCTGGAGCGAGTACCACTTAACTTTTTGTTTGCCACCAGAATTTCTATTCTCTCTTGAAAATAAATGGAACCACAACGATTAGGCGGTGTGAAAATGAACACTCTCTCTGTACCCTAGCTCTTCAAGTCAAATAATACACTGTTCCCAAGACAGTCTATGTGACTACCATGCACAACCAAGTTCTTCCTCTGGGTTTCCTGCTAGCTGAACATGCCCTCGCCTCGTCAGGACTCCATCCGAAACAAATGCTTGAGACGCCTCTTCTGGCTGTGCATGAGGAGCATGTCTACTCCGAGCGCCTGACATCTCTCAGGAAGAGTTCTCTTAGCCTTAAATGCCCAGGGCTTTATAAATCCATTTATTAAATAAACTGGACATGGGAAGGGACTTTGATGCAGCATTGAGTTACAGTTGGAATCAATTGTGCCAATTTGAAACAGATGGAAACTTACTGGAAATGTACAGATTTTTTTTTAACTAATCTATCTAATACCTCACCACTAGAGGTCGCGTTTACGAAACCAGATGATGATTGTACTTTTCAATTTGAAAGTGAACTTTTCAACTTATATTGTTAGTAGTACGCTACTTGCCCAGATCTCTTCCAGAATCCTGCATGTTGCTTTTTTAATAAGGGCACTAAGCAGAATCCATCACTAAGTCAGAAGAGCGATTGGTGGTACATCTGACCAAGCTCCTGCATGAGGGCCTTTTAACATCATGTCCAGCTAGGCCGTCAGTGCCAGGACGAAACTCCATGCAGCATACTGTTCTTCCCAAACCCTCCCGGCGTACACACACGTCTCTGTCTCACTCTCTTCCTCCGTGCCGTCAGCTCCCGCGAACCGCATCAGACAAAAGCTTCTCTTCTCATTCACGTATTCCGCCTGTATCTGCTTCCAGAGCGAGACAATCTGCTCCGTTTGGGGCCTGGCTGCCTCTGCTCGGGCAGCTTTGTTCTTTGGCTGCTTGAAATATTCAAACAACCGAAAGCTGAGAGAAGACGGTGAAGGGAATCGGGAAGGGAGCCATGGATTCTGGTGTATAATGCAGTACGGCTCCTCTCGTTCCCTCTGTCGGGGGTCTGGTGCGCTGATGAAAATGCATTGGCATTCCCAGCTACTTGTTCGGTGTGCACTGCATAATGCAACAGATGAGGATAGGGGCCAGCACAATAAATTAAAGAACATACGTTAAAATAAGCATGAGCAAGAAACAGATAGAGAAGCTAGCGATTACTTTAAAACTCCTTAATGCACTCTTTGCTTTTCATCTCCTCCATACGTTCTGAGCTCGAACAGATTCGTTTCAAGTTTGTCGAAGCTCGCCTGCGAATTCCTCTCAAAACAAGAAGTTAAAATAATTTACTTCATTCTCATAACCGGGGAGCTCCACATCATTTGTTATGAGCTAAATGCATGCAATAACATAAGAAATCAAGTTAAGCAGCCCTGGATGTGTGATTACAATACATTTGCATGGAGATTTTGGCAGCCATCTACGATATTGCAAAAGTACGGAGTGAAAAACGCAAAGCTCGGATTCAATTATCATGTGGGTTGGAATAATCATAATGTTATTGGAAACTCAATTACTGAGGCAACCCGTGTTTGAGAATTAGCTGAACTTAGCTAAGGCAAGTCGGCCTTGAATTCATCAACCATAGATTATCACAATATTGCATGTTCGCTTTGATGGTGGCCGAAGACAAACAGACACGAGGATACGTGTTTTATTCATGAAGCGCCGGGGCCTGGGGCCTCACGCCACAGACGAAGAGTTAATTCTATTACTGTATACACATCCGCTATAATTGTACTGTACACTGCAGCCGAGCCACAATACATCCCAAATTGTGATTACAGTTTGTATCTAGTTATTTTTATTAGTCACAGTAATAATAGGATAGTTGCTGTACGTCAGGGGCTTGCAGACAAGTGCACGACCTTTCTTCTGAAACCATCATCAGCAGACACCATGACGTTAATATCATATAGACCCGGTGTCCTCAAATTGGAGGTAAATTACTTTGAAATTAAACACCAGACCACAGGTCATGCAGGCGGCGCCAGATAAGAGAATTAATTTGTTAAAAAAATTATTACTGGGGAATATTTTCAGCTCAGCAGGCTGTAAGAGCGTTCCGTCTCGTTTATATTCGGCGAGCAACTCTGCTATTATTTTCTGCATTGATAATGATGTCTTGTGCTTATTTACGATGGAAGATGTTATAAAATGTTTAAACCACAGCATCATCTCAGGCTATTTGTAGTGTTTATGATGCCAGATATAATAATCGAAACTATAATTCCAAACAAAAGAATACATGCAGCCTATTGATGCTTTACTGCTGCATTGCTAAGCAGCAAATAGTGTTAAATGCATTGCTATACAAACATTTTGAGACTGTGAATAAAATCAAATATATAGCATTATTTCTTTACAATTATTGTAGATGGTTTAAGGCAGTAAAACCCCTCACAACACACTTTATACACTTTTCTCACTTGATTAAACATTCTCAATGTTCAAATTTGTGTCTTCCTTTGTGTCCAAAGGAGCTTTTTGAGGTTAGCCCCTTCCTCAGTCTTTTGGGTGCTAGCGCAGGGGCCTGAGACGGTGCAGAACGCGTCGTGGAGGTTGTAGGGTTTGTTGGAAATAAAACTTGCAAACATCCAGTAAAGCCCTTCAGAGTCACGCTGCTAGAAATCTAAGATTTTGGGAAATTTGGCAAGCTGATTGCAATCTGTACTGTACAGAAAACACAGAATGGAAGATATTGATTTACAAGGGTCTACGCCCAATCAGCAGGAGGCATTATTTTTATTTGAATTTAAAAGAACCCAACCTCATTTTCTATAATGAAAAATTAAGAATGCTAAAAAAAGATTATTTTTAATAAAATTAGAAGAGAGAAAAAGAAGAATGGAGCTAAATAAGGATATATATGTACTGTTTTACACTGCCATTTAATTACCATCTGCTTAACTTTGTTTATCTACCTCAACCACTGCTACCATATATTTGCACACTATGTTTATTTGGTGCAATATGTCTTGCTTTATTTGCCTGTTTTTATATTGTATTGTTTTTATTTGTTGTCCTTGTGTATTTATTTACCATCAGGTCATTTATTAGCATACAGGTCAGTATATTTTTATACTGTATCAGCTATATATGACAATAAATCTTCTTGAATCTTCAACAACAGGAAAAAAAATCTAAAATGCAAAAAAAAAAACAAAAAAACTAATTATTTAAAAATTATAGCAAGGAACCACTGTATGCATATTAATATTAAATATATAATTATGTATGCATAAATAAACATTTGATCAAAAAATAGTAACAACAACAACATGCAGTATTGTTCATGGTAGTTGTAGTATTAGTAGTAATATTATAATTTCTGGTTACATTAATAAACATGCAATTTAAATTGCTGAAACAAAATAACGAGCGAAATACAAACTTAGCATAAACAGGCAAAATAAAACAATAATAAACGGAATAAAATAAGAATAAATAAGAATAAAAAACAAAGCAGAGAAAAGGATGAAAAAATAGTCTTTCCTGTAGTTTATATCATAAAGAAGATGGTTTATGTTGAGCATTTATTGCTTATCAGGTAGAAATCATGATGCTGAAAGTGCTTTCCAAACATTAACGATATACGTTCATCAGATTAAACATTTTTACTTACTTTAGAGTACTGTAAGGGACGCCTTAATTAATCTCCTTCATTTAACCTCACCATTTTTACTGTTGTATTTAAAAAAAACACTATATTTTCTACTCAGCACAAAAGCAACACCAAGACATGATTAACTTTGTAGAAGGAGGTCTGTTCCGACACTGTGCTAATGCTAGCCTACAGCATGCACAGGTCACAAGACAGCCAAAAACACACTCGGAAACACGCTGCAGGTAGTGTGTCAGTGTTTGAGAGAGCGAGAACTTTCCAGCTCCCTCGTCGTCGCTCTGTTTTTCTCCTCGTGTTGGAGACGGTGACAGTGCTAACACGGAGCAGTCGGCAGAAGCCTCAACCCAGTATTATCAGGGGAGAGCACATTGCCTCACACAAGGCTTTAATTTATTTGTGCCTGTTTCAGCCCCAGATTAAAGTTTAATTGGCACACACTGGCAGCTCCCAAGTTTTGACTAATTCTTCTTATCGGGAGTCCTTACTGAGTGGCTGAGGGCAATGCTGGGCCCACACACACACACACATGCACACACACACGCACACACGCAAGCACCCCTATGCACACATGCATGCATATGCTCAGAGGAAACTGGCGTAATTTATATTTTTTTCTGCTCTTTTTAATTGGACAACACATGAATACCCTAGACGAGTGACCCGGTGTGTCTATTTCTTTGACCTAAGCAGTGTAATTAGACATGCTCTAAATTATTTACAGCCATGTACTGTATAATGAATTAAAGCACATTGAGACTTGCTCTGATAAGACAGCTCTGACGCCAACTTTTTCATACGTGTTTTCAGCTAGCTCGAACATAAAAACGTGTGCGTGGAACACGTTTCCAGTAGGTTTGGGGAGTTTTAGCACGTAATGAAGATGATTCATCGGTCTTGCTGCTTGGCTCTTCCTGATGTGTGTGTGGTAATCTTCACATTACTCATTTTTAAGTGCATTACTGTGAGGAGGATATTTGCATGTGTTTATGCCAAACTGGAGTGTTTCCATAAATTACACACAACGCATTATTGCCGTCACCAAATGACAACAAACATCAGGATGATGATGGCTAGTATTGTCATTTGGAAACAGTGACTGAAATGTGGATGCATAAGGTCAGCATGAGTATTTTATCAGTTGTATTCATAGAATATATATAAAAATACACTTCTTTACTCAACTTTGTGTTTCCAGTTGTGAATAAAGTGCATTCTAAACAACGAATTCAAAGAGGCAAACAATGATCTGAAAACAATTTTTAAAAGAGATTTAAATCTGATTTTTTATTATTATTAATGCATGTTTTTTATATCTCTACCTTTGAAAAAATTGGAAAGATTGCAAAAGACCTTTGCTACGTCCCAAACCACACACTATTCACCCTTTTATGAGTACGAAATGAGAATTAGGGTGTCCCAAACCATATATAACATGGTTAATTTTAATATCAACATAGAGTGTGTTATATTTATTATTTTCATATATTTTAATGGAGGATTGAGAAAGAAGGAGTTACGTTCTCACACATGTCGTGCGTGATGACATGTCACAACTAATTCCGTCACGTATTCTTTTAGTGCTTCCCAGATCGTGCACACTTTTATCTCACACACTAAAAAGTATGTATATTTTCTTCTGAAAATAAGTACCTACTTTAAGGGTGCAGTGTATAGTGCTCGATTGGGACGCAGCACTAGGGTAAGTGACAAGACACTCAAAAATATTTAAGATCAACTTAAAAGTGATTCCATATTGCCCAATTTTGCCATTGATTGAAGTTCATCTCAAAATTAAAAGTGATTTAATATTTCATGTTATACTACCCATTCCTTGAATTATATAATTGTTTTAAATAAATGAAACTATTAAAATGCTTGGTATTTACCAAATTTTTTATTCAGTCATATAATCTTAATAAGTTCTGTCAAAAATTCTACATTACTTTACATTAAAAAGCACATGTTAGCGTTGAACGCTAAAAACTTCCAGCATTCTCTGCTTTAGAGGCCTCTGTTTTTAAATTAGCCAAATTTAAGCTTTTATTTTGAAATGTCAGTGATGTCCAGATTCTGAAACCACGCTTTATTACCGTCGGTTCTCATAAAATATTTCAATTTAAATATTTTAACCTGACAAAAACGGCAAAATTGTCTTTGGAAGTTCACTGACTGACGCAATTTTTACTTCGGCATTGAGAAAGAGTATGTTTTGGTTATATACAGAATTTTCTCATGTTAAAAGATCGCTAGCGGAGAAGCTAACGGTTTGAATGTAAAACACCTTAGATATATGCTAAAAAATATTAGCATGCTTTAAAGATATGTTTAAACTTGTTTGTTAAATACTACTCTTTTTTTTTGCTTTTGGGTTGTATAGAAATGCTGATTTACATGTTAAAAGAGTGAGAGTGTTAGGATAGTTTACAAGTCAGGTGTTTTGAATTGTTAAACATTTAGTGTGATTTAGCAAGTTACCCTTGAGTTATGTATTTTTAAATTAAGAGATCTATTTTATGTTGTTTGTTAATTGAATAAAATAAATGTTAAAAAATAAATATCTGAGTTTGGTGACAAATAATGACTCACTGAAATCTGAAAAATATGAAGTTTTAATGTCATTTTAGGGGGCTAGAAGATCAGCAGATGATGCGGCATAAACGCAGAAGGACCAGGAGCTGGAAGGCCAGCAGATGAAGTGGCATAAATGCAGGAGGACCAGGACAATCCGAAATGAGTAGGTAAATTAAATTTTGGGCAGATTTAGCAGCATGAAATGTAACTTTAACAATGATTAAATTGAGTAGAAGTGCCTTTATACTAGTGCCGATGATTAGATGGATATGTGGCTGTGTGCTGATTTGAATCCTGGTGATTTGGGACAAGTTGATTGAGATTGTTATGAATGTATGATTACAGTTATTGGCAGCATGTGTCAGTCATTGTTATTATTATTTTTTATTATTTAGTGAATCCACAAATCATCTCTCCGACCATCGCATTGAATTACATTTTACGAAGAAATCTTATGCTTTATGAAATGCAAAATTCATTTGCTTACTAAAGATCTTGGAACATGTGTAACCTATTCAAATCGATATATCCCAGCTCTAAAAACCAGGCTAAACCGATTATGCCAATCCCATCACAGGTAAAGATCTCACTCTGAGCCCAGCTGAGAACCCATTCCGCTCTAATGCAAATAGTGTGTTAACACGCAGTCCCTAAACACATTATCACTCACTGAAACCTGCCAGTGTACTGCTGCACCTGTGGGAACTCTGCACATGTGTGTTTAAACTGGAACCTGCAGCGCCTGCGATGGCTGTGTATGTTTGGATGGCTGTTTGTGTGTGCTAATGTGTCTGGAAAGCCTCTAGGACTAAGGGGTCATTTCCACCCCGCTGGACTCTGAATTAGCCAATTATGCCACTTTGATCAGTCTGTATGGCCAGTCAGGCTGAAAGATGCCACAGGAGCATGCAGACGTATGCCGCTCTGGGGGAGGAGAACTCTTAGCACTTGAGACGGCACTGAGGGATGGTTTCCTGAGCGTCCAAGAGTTCCAGCGAAATGTCCTTCAAGCGTTGGTTGCAGTCACTGAGCTGAGCACAGGCACTGGAGGCTTTGACTTCAGATCTGTGAACATCTTGTCAGTCTGGTTGTGGCCACTTGTCTTCGGCGAGGCTTGTTTTTTGATTGGCTCTTGCTTAATTGCAGCGGACACCACAGAGATGGGGAACTCAAACACAAACTCTTTTATTCAATTCAGTTATTATTATTATTATTATTATTATTATTATTATTATTATTACTATTATTATTATTATTATTATTATTATTATTATTATTATATAAACACCAATCGTTATTAGCCAGTCAGAAAAATCTAAATTAAAAAAATTTCTATTAAAAAGTTGGGCTATGTTTTGTGTTTGTCTAGCAAAATCATCTGCCTCAAAGCCTTATTCCTTTTATGTCACGATCTGTCTGAATCCTTGATTCTGATTGGCTTGGAAAATGTTACCCGCACAGGTACTCCAGCTTGGTTTGTTCACGATATCTATCAACCATAGTAACAAACATTTCCTGATTACTCAATAGTAGCTCTAGATCACAGTTTAGTAATCGTTCAAAGATTCCCACTACTTGGATTCTTTGGCAACCGTAATTCTATTAGCAGGTCTATTCAAAACGGAGTGACATTCGATTGTGAAGAGAGATGGTCATGGCCGTGTCATTCAGAAAATGGAGAGCATGGAGGGAATGTCTCTTTTTATTCTGTATTTTCACAGGGCTTCAAATAAGCATTCGTCTGTTTTAATCCATGCTAATACCTTAACGGTACATCAAAGTGTTACTATAACACTAGCTGCAAGAGCGACATATTTCTCACTCCTCGGTCAACGAAGGCCAGCTCAGTGAAGGGTTGAATTTGTTTGAGTTAGGGTAAGTTGTTGCTGATAATCATTTCTAGCAACTAATTTCACTCAGATAAACATCCACCTGTGCTGAAATAGGGAAGTCTCTCAATGTACAGAGAGCCTACTATGGGAAAGGAATAGTCAGATCGAAGTGACGTTAAATGCTCCGTCTGCAGAGCAAATATTAATAATATCTTTAATACGCTAATGTTGACCAAAGATAATGGTAGAAACAGCATAATCCACGTTAATCGTTAAAACATAACGTTTTTCTGCATGGTCAAAGCAAGATGTAAAACGGAAGAAAAAAACCTTCAGCTGTATTGTGCCATTGATTTTTTGCAGTCCAGATATTAATAATAACTTAAATTTGTGAGTGTTGGCTAAAGACCATGGCATAAAAAGTGGAAACTGCTGTTCAGAAAACTGTAAGACCGGGTTATTTTTTCGAGGGTTTTCTCCTCTAACTTGCGATGTAACAGCACATTCCACTTTATTAGGACGCCTTGACTTATATTATATTAACTTATATTAACAGTGTTTTAGATATTAGATAATAATCTAAGTTTCAGTGCTTTTTACCATTGAATATTGATGTGCGAGTGAAGCGGCAGGTCCTGAAAGCGATGTGTGATAACCGATTACTCAATTACAGTTTCAGTAGAATACCAGATTACTAAAATATTTGATGGCTACAGCCTAATGTATTTAACGTGGCACAAAATTCACTAGCCAGACTTTAAACTTAAACTAGCTGGCTGAAACTGGGACCAGCCATGAGCCTATGGTGTCCCATCTTTCGCCCTTGTCTGGAACATAAAAAAATGACTTTTTCCAGCGAAACACTTTCTAAGTGGGTATGTATTTGTGTGCAAATTAAAATGAGTCAGCGTATTAAAATGCCCTGTTTTTCTCCTCAAATACAGATTAAAACCAAAATTTTGTGTTCATATTGTGTGTTTAGCATGTCTCAAATGAAAGCTTAAAGATTTTTTTTTATTTCTCGGATTTTATATATGCACTTAAAATTCCTTACACTGCCCCAGAATGTGGATGTCCTCCAGTGAGTAGTCAGAGCTCTATGATGGAACGGTCTTGTGAGTACGAGACCCCATGGCACTAACTAGCATTCATAAGCCGCTGTGTATGATTAATGCATCAATTTGTTCATCTTTAATTTGTTTATGGAGTCTAATAGCGATGAACACAATCCGTCACCCCATCTGGAAATGTTTTGTTTATTTGACAGGATTATTGTATGCCGAAACTGTCTGCAATCCTCATAGAGACAAGCTCCCTAAAACGTGTGCCCCTTTCACCAAGACGTTCTGCTCCATGTGCACTTCCTTTAAGAGTACGAACGCCTCAGGACTTCCTTTCCCTTGTGAAACAAAGCTACTCTACACACAATGGTTCAGCAGCCAATGCATGTGCAACAGATGGTGTGAGAGCCACATCACTGCGTGCGGAAAAAAATGCCAGTTATAGTTGGCTCTTGCATGCACAGAGCCACTGTCACAAATTAAGATTATTAAGAGATACAATCCAAAATGTTGGAAATGAGAGTATTATGATTGAGTGAATTAGAAAATTGTGACTTTAATATCTGACATTAATATCTTATACACAGAATCAGAATCAGCTTTATTGGCATGTGTGTGTGTGTGCACACACAAGGAATTTCCTTTGGTACAAAGGAGCCGCCAGTGCAAACAACAAAGTACAATATAATCCACTTAAGTACAGTAAAGTGCAACACAACAAGCAATTAACATAAGGCTATGAGGTAGAATTAAGGAGTGATGAAATGTAAACAGTTGAACAAAGTCTATAAAGTGTGGTGTGCTTAAGTGCAAAATGTAAGGAGATGAGATGAGCGAGAGTCCAGGTGCAGGTAACAGATCGCGGGGAGATAAGGGTTAAGCTTTCTGCAGACGGATAGCTTGGGGAAAGAAGCTCTGTTTGTGCCATACAGTCCTGGTGTTGGTGGTTCTGAAGCGGCGGCCAGAGGGCAAGAGCTCAAAAAGGTGGGGTATAGAGAACATAGATGTTTGAGCAGAGTACTTCAGTCTCAGATGTAGCCCTCCCCAAGACTGGAACCGTATTGATGCTGCAAAGACTCTCCTGCTTGTGTGTGTTAACTTAACTATGTTCCAGTAGCACGGTGGATGAAGATCATAACTGAGAATCTTATAGAAACTTCAAACTCATGACACTTAAGGAACTTCGAGTTATTGAAAACTAATGGGTATGGTTTACACACTATTTTATAGATAACGCAAGCTATAACTTGGGGTTGGGCTATGAGCTCACAGTCCCAAGTCAGAATTTTTACATTTTACCAGCCCCTCCATAGCAACCTTTGTCAAAGATTTGGAAAAGAGTTAAGACATAGGGGTTGGTTTATATGAATCATATTGACAAGAGGAACATTACATAATGCTACTGATCCCTCCGTAGCAACCATACTGTTTACCCTAGCAACAATGTATATCTCGGGTTTTGAAAAGTGTTAAGACATGGGATTTGGTATATATGACTCCTATTGACAAAAGGAACATTATATGACACCACTGATCCCTCCATAGTAACCAGATAATAGTGTTTATCCTAGCAACCATCTTTACAGACCTCTTATCTCTTTTGGAAAAATTGATGGCGTGTGCCCTATTTAAACTACTTGTAAACTACCTTTTTTACGCTGATTTAAACTTTAAACAGCTTAAAGCTTTGAACTTTTCTCAACTGGCTAATGCTTTAACAAACTTTTTAAGATCGGCTTTCTCAAGTTTGCTATACGAAATTTTAAAATCAAGTTTTATAGTAAAACCTTATCGATGCTGCAAAAATACCATGTGTCAGCACAGTATCGCTATGAACGCTGGGTCAAGAGTATTACACATAAAAAAAAAAAACCTAAGCCTATGGCGCTGCATGAATCAAGCCATAGTGCACTGATGCTACATGTGGCTTCTTACAGCATCTCTGAATTTGATTGCGTCTTGAGGATATCATAACTACAGCTCAGCTGGGAGCTTTATGACGGACGACAGTGGCTGCAGCTCACTGACAGCTCACTTAGCGTGCTTTACAATTTTGATTGTGTATTCAACTCAGCACTCAGCAGTCGTGTAAAGCTGACCTGATGCTCTCTGACACACCAACAGTACGGCCCAATGGTCCTGTTCAAGGTACACTCTCACATCAGCTCTACCTACACAGACACACTCAAGTCTAAAACATCTCCTGACTGGACAACCTGCTGTGTGTCCGAGGGTGTCAGGCTAGTGCAAGGAGCGAGACGAAGGGAAGTCTAAACACTGAGATCAAGATGTTGATTCACTTCTTCTTCTAGGGTGAGCAAAACAAGTCTTGGCTTACCTGTTTTTTTATTTATGGCTATGTATTGGTGAAGAACACATTGCTCATGTTTCCACCAAAGTTTGGTATTTGAGATCAGCTTCACCTAAATACTAGTGGTCTAATCTAGTTATTAACCAATAGCCTTTTTACTGGACTCGTATAAAAGGACTTCAGTTCCCATCACTCAGCGTCCATCAATAGTTGCGCTCCCGGATGTTTTACCAATGATCACTTTGAACTTGTTTTTTTTATCTGTTTTTTTTCTCACTCATTTTCTTCAGAGTGCACCGTTATCCACATCTGCCTTATCAACTGTTGCAGACATGATGACGTGTCTGTTTTAGATGGCTATCAAACCACATCAAGCAGAGTTATTGTTAACAGTATTGGCACCAAAAAGTTCACCACCATTATTGGGATTGGAGCAACTGGAGCAAAATGTCTTGAGCAAAGAAACACATGTATTTGTAGATCCATAAATAAAATATGTCCACTCCTTCCTTAAAGATTCCTTTGATGGGAGTAAATGGGTACAGTTCTATTCTTTATATCTCAAAACATCCACAGACCTTCGAAACAGAGGTCTAATATGTTTACAACCTGACACAGAGGGGCGGAGTTTATGGTAATTCATGCGGGCCTTACAGTACTTAACTTCATTTATTGTGAGATTCACACCGACTTGTTCTCAGAAAGTGTAAAGCATCTGTTGTGATTCAAATAAGTCCCTTGGATGGATTTTTATCATTTTAGTGGAAAGCCACATTTCTGTCCAAAGATCTGAAAAGTTTTGACTTTCATCTGAGGCCTCCTTAAAACAGTAACGTCCTTATGTAATATTGGCTAATGAAATTAGTGCACAGCAGAATAATGATTTGAGTGAGCACAATGTGACTTCAGCAATATTGTTGCACAAATTTTGGTACATTTACATCAGGCCTTGTGGAAATGAATGCCTTCCCTGAATACGTGGCATCTTAAAAGGATGCACTTGGGTCGTTTCTGAGCCTCTTGTTCATTCTTTTTATCCAACCCTCCATTAGAGGGTTTTAAAAGGTTATTCTGTGAATGAAGGAACGTGTTCCCATCATTCTGTCTATTCTGGAGCTAAAAAAGGAACAATGTGACACTGGGGCGTATGGTATGGATGCTTACACAATTAAACCACTTCCATTAAGATGCAAGCTTGGCTTAGTTTTCACAATGTGCTCCGGTTGAGAGATATGCAAGATGCTTCCATACAGTCCAATGCTCCAAATTCCTCAAAGTAGAGAGATTGCATGCGTGTGTCTGTTGCAATATTGAGTGCAATCCCAGAAGTCTCGCTTGCCCCTCGCTCGATGGCTCTATTTTTGGAGCACATTGTTTTAATGCAAATTATAAACCATAAAAGCCAGTGCCCCATTCTGTTAAATTAATAGAATTAGGAAAAAAATGTAATGATAGCAATTAAGTCTTGAAAATGCAAATTTTATAGTCAAGGACAATTACCTCATTTATAGGATGTGCTGGAGAGATGCCAGAGCGAGGAATACAGATTCCGGTTGCTCTGCGTTACATCATGACGGATGTTTGCTGTGAGATTGCGAACCTACAGATGCAACTAACAAGCACAACATGCAACATCACAATCAGCTCTTCTTTGTTCCTCTGCTTGATTTCCGCTGACGCTTAAACCAACAGCTCCGATTTGATCAAAATCAAGCTGTAAAAATATCCCTAAACCAAAGTGACCAGCTTAAAAAGCACATTTATTGACTCAGAAAAGAAATTGTGATCAGAAAACATGTATAAATAGAGTCTTCGGATGTCAATGGTGTCAGTCTGGTGTTAACCCTCTCTGTCTCATAAATAAAACATTTATATCCACCTAAGTGTGGAAATGACATTCAATGCTGCGGTGAGAGGGAGCCAACAACGTTTACGTGGGTGAAATACTCACAGAAGTTAATTATCGGAGAAAGGAGAGGCATAATGAAATGAATCTTTAATGACTCTGCGTAGCTGTAACCTTTTCTGTGTGCTCTGCCTCACTCGCAATGTTAAATCATCCAGCATGCAACACTTTGAAACAGCCTCAACTGCAGAAATCCAGGCTGATGTTTTCATTTATTAAAAATCTGAATCCAGTTATGATTGAAAGATCGGAGACTTGGATTGTTTCTTAGGTTCTGTTTAGGGGAGTGCAAAATAAAAATCCTAATTAATTCAACATTAGGGCTGGGCAATTTGGCCAAAAATACAACACAATAACTGTTTCCTTATCAGTAGATATCAATAATTATCACAATATTGTTATTTCTGTTATTGTCATTGTTAACCTTGGAGTTGTACAAACCTGATCATTAACAACTATTTTTATTATCAATACAAGGCAATCATTTTCTAAACTGTTTTAGGTCATATTATTGTATAATTGAAATCATTGGGATATAGTATATATCAGGGTCAGATTTATTTGTATTAATTATTTTCAACTGAGGGGAATTTCTCTCTTTTAATTGATTTTGATTGCCTTCCAAAGTCTTCAATTCATTGTATTTTTCTGATGTTTATGTATAGCTCATCTGACAAGTGCCTTTTTGTTGTTTAGGGTTGCCATAGTCTGAGAAAATGTGTATAAATGCTAAAAAATTAAAAGTTGTGATTAGGTCAGCGTTTGAGAAACCTTCGTAAATCCTCAAAAACACAAAAGTGACGTTTAGTAGTTCTATAGATTGAGAAAAGGTCCATATACACTCAAAATAGTAAAGTGAGGGTTAGGGTTGACCGAGTTTGAGAAAACGCTTGTTTACATTCATAAATGCTCAAAATCTTATAACTGATAATTAGGGTTATATTGATGTCATTTGTTTAATTTGGTATATACTAGGTATTTTGTGTGCGAACATATTGAACTTAAATTTTGAATTCAGAGGTCCTGTCCTGTTTTATTTGTAGCTTTACCCAAAAACATCTTTCTAAATGATCAGATTTTTATAAAAGAATCAAAACAACGAATCCAATATGGCCACCTCCCCTTTTTCATGGCTTTGTAACAGAATATTATTCTCTCCATGTCATAGCCACGCTGTCTTATTTAGCAAATACTCCAGACCAGTTCCATCAATTCAGTCCCAGGACAAACACAACACTGCTGACTGCCAGGAGATGATATAAGAACACTATTACAGTGAAGTTGTAAACCTCCACACGCTTAACACACTATCATAATAGAATATTGATTATATAAGGAGCGACCCCACTACCCTGGACTCCAAAGCATGAAAGGTCATTTGGTGGAGGAGAGTAATAGTGCGGGAGAAATATACTCCACTGGCTTTTCATTAGATTTTTTTGTCAGATAATGTGTTGTGTGAGCCAGCAACAAGAGAATAATTCTTACTGAGCTGGAAATCAGAAAGCAGAGAGAGAATTCCTGATCGTACGGTGTGTTTAGTTCTGAAAGTCTATGTCCTAGCATGGTGGATTCTGAAGGTTTTGAGAGCCACCGTTCACATAATTAGTTTTGTTCATCATCGCTGTGTTGCATGTGGCATATGGTTTCTTCTGCTGTGTTTTCAGACATTAATTTAGCTCTGCAAACATGCATGCTGTACTTTGCAGCAAATCCACATCTGTCCACATTCTCATTAGTAACAGAGCAGCAATTTAGAGCATTAAAGGCTGATCATGTAGCGTTTGTGAAACGTGCTACAGGAAAACAATGACAAACAACCTCCCTGCATGCAAACAGAGCCACAAATTACGCCGCGCTGGAAACTGCCTCGTTTGATTAAAGCAATTTGATTAAAAAGACAAAAAACTTCAGCATGGTATTGTTTAAAAAAATGTATTACTAGTAATTTTTTTATTTACGGACTCTGGATCATTGGAAAACATCAGGAGAAATACCAATCAAACTAGGGATGCAACGGTACACAAATCTCATGCTTTGTTTTTTTTAAACCACGTTTTTCTTTTCGGTTCTGAAGGCTTAGCAAATTAAAAGATGGCTAATCATAATTTGTTTGTATAGATCACATCCATCATGAAACACACCTGTGGAACTAATTATGGTCCTCTGATTGGCTAAAGTAGAGTAGTATGCATACTACAGCAGGGTTGCAACTAAAATGTGCAGGACTCCGGCTCTCCAGGACCGACTTTGGACACCCCTGTACTAGTGCAATAGAACTTATTTAGACCCTATGCCCAAAAATTCTGAGAATTAACATGAAATACAACATTCACAACACAAATATCTTCCCTAATATCCATTTTAGTCTGTCATTAACCAACATGCTTTATCTGCTATTTTATTTTTAGGTTCTTATGTAGAAAACGAGTATATCCGGAAGGATCTCCGTACGAGAAATTTTTAATGCTTCTTAATTGTTTTACACTTAGCAGTATATTGTATTGATAATTGGAGCAGGGGGACCAAAATCGTTTTATTTAGTCTCAATGAATCTTGGAGGATATCCTTCCTAGGGCTGGGAGAACCTTTCGATAAAGATAACTATCTTCATTATGCATTTTCTTGATCAGGTGATATAGGGAGGATGATATAGAGCTCGATATTTAACAGGTTTGTACAACTTTCACTCCCGAGCAAAAACCTGTGTTTATTTTTATCAGAAATAAAGATTTTACAATATTGTGATAATTATCATTAGTGACTGAAATGGAAAAAATAAGATGGTGATATATATTTTTTCCCCATATCGCCCAATCAAACAATCTAACTGTAAATATATTTAAGTACTCTGGAACCAAATGTTTAGGAGACACATCAAATTATTTAACCAAAACTCAAGCAACCGTTACATGCTCAATATTGAACCACCCGAAACCTTTAGATTTGAGGCTTTTAAACAGTTTAGACAAATAATATTTGTCTACAAATTTGTATGAGTTAATGTTTGTTTGGGTGGATGTTGATGAATGAGTCCAGCTATATATTTTTTTATAAAAAACGGTTTTAATAGTCAAAGATACCGTTATCTTTCCAGTAGATCGACGTCTGTGTAAGGCTTCATGTTATTTCAATCACAAAGATGACCATTTCTCTTTTTTTGCTAGCCTGCTGTCTTCGTTGCGTAATTGAACATTGTTACCGCAGTGCACTGTTTGTTCAGGAGCAAATGAAACTGCCAATTTAGCATCAAAAATAATCAGTTTGATGGGTATTGTATATACTGCCAGCTCGATGTAATATGCTATTGATTTCTCCACTAGAGAGAGAGAGGGAGGGAGAGAGAGAGAGAGAGGGAGGGAGGGAGAGAAGGAGGGAGGGAGAGAAGGAGGGAGGGAGAGAAGGAGAGAGAGAGAGGGAGAGAGAGAGAGAGAGAGGGAGGAGGGAGAGAGAGAGGAGAGGGAGAGAGAGGGAGAGAGAGAGAGAGAGAGAGAGAGGGAGGAGGGAGAGAGGGAGGGAGAGAGGGGGGAAGAAGGAGGAAGAGGGGAAGAAAGAGGAGAGAGAGAGAGGGAGGGAGAGAGAGAGGGGGGGGGGGGGGAAGAGGGAGAGAGAGAGAGAGAGAGGGAGGAAGAGAGAGAGAGAGTGGGAAGTGTTTATTTCAGGAATACAGACTGATTATTTGTGTCTTGTGATGGCTTTCATGAACTTTGGCACTGTATGTCTCTTTTCTTTGAAAACTGTCCTAATTATGGATAAAATATCACATTTTTATTTTGGGCAGTGTGGAAATTGAAGCCGGTGAGCTGTTCAGTTTTGGAAGTAACATATTACAAAATAAATATAGCACAGCTCCTTAACTTTTCTGTAGTAAGTAACTCATTATACACTCAGTGTCTTATAAATACTAATTTTATCCAAAAAAAGTTTTTGTTAAAATGAGATCTCTTCTGTTGTTGAGCTTCAGATTGCTCCACTTTACCTTAAACTTTATTTATATATGTCATAGTATTTATGAAATTACTGCATTTTCCACTTCTGAGTTTACTTTGTGAAATTCACAGTAACAAATCTCATCAGATTGATTTAAAAGTAGTGTGGTCCAGGAGTTTAATGTAGAGGGTAAATGTTTAATTTACATTTTAAATTAAATGTTTACTTGAGTAGATTTAAGATGGATATCTTAAGTAAATTTTAATACAATTAATTAAATTAGCAATAGTTTTACTTTTTACAAAAACTTACAGTATTTTTGTACTCTTTCCAGTCTATTAAAATAGTGGGAATTTATTTGATCGGCACAACACCAAAGTTCCAAAGTTTTCATTTGTGTAGCATAAAAATGAACGAAATGACAGAAATATATGTTACCATATTTATTAAAGATCTGCATGTGCAAGTTTTTTTTTTTAGCTGAATTCCAGTTTTTACATTGCAAAAATAAAACATAGATGGTTGTAAAAACATTTCTCACACTGACTTAAATTTTTTCATAAAATAAGTAGTTTTTAGTTACTTATCTAATTGTTAACTAAGAGCTTCATCATTGCTTATAAATGACCACCAGATTGCAAATATTATTTTTCCCAATGGCTTTCTGAGAACGCTTGAGCAGCTCACATTTGATTGGCCAACACAAGTATGTCTTTTATCTATATTTTGCTGCCAATATCTGTAATTATAGATACTTTTGCTCTGTTTCTGCAGAAACCAGTAGACTAGCTGGTTAGCTTAGCAGGTGCAGTTGAGCTCGACGCCCTGAAATGCTTTGTTCGTAGCATCTATGTGTCCACTGTTTCCTGTTTATGGCCAAACACAGACACTCACCTTTCTGCACCAGTGAGTTGTAGGAAAGAGAATGAATTGTTAAAAGCAATCCGCATTGATGCTTGCTTTTTTAGACTTGTGCAATCTAAAAGTTGCCTTAATATGCTGATGTGACCATTTTTCAGTCTTCTCAGCCAACGGGTGTCTGCAAGCATAAATAAATGAGTCTGCGAGTGCTGCAGGCGGCATTTCCTCCGTGGTGTCCACATGAAAACACCCCTCTCTCTCACACAAAGGGCTCTGCACATGGAAAAATCAATAGAATGGTGATAGAAATACGCAGCACTCGTTCCCCAGGTAAAAGATTGATCGAGGGCTCCGCTGAGGATCTGCCCGAGCTCCAAATAATGGTTAGAGGCCACCGACCTCCAATTCTCCGAAGAGCACAAACACACACAAATACACACACCAGCCCTTCAATAATTATAGAGAAAACATACAAGTAAACATGCTTTATTTAAGCATGGGATGTGAAAATATTGCAATTTTCCTTTCGAGAGAACTGTCTTCCAAAGAGCTCTAGCGTAACCCTTCTGTTCTTGGTTATTTTATTATTCTATTTAGAAATCCGTAATTAGTTGAGTCTCCATGTCTTCTGATGAGCGCTATTATCATGAATGAAAGTATATGCTAATAAACCTGTGCTGCGGCGCATCCAATAGCAACACCTCGAGTCCATCAGTAAAGCATGCACACTTTGAGTGATGACTTTCCTACAGGAGTTAACAGCTGTATGTGCAAATCATGCATATAAATCAATTACCGGAGCCTATGTACTTTAAATGCACCCATTAATTAAGCAATGTCAGATGCAATGGAGCGTGAAGTTCATTACATTTTTAGCATTCATGCTCAGGATTATTTGAAGAGAAGACGGTTTTACCTACTGATCAAACATTCTGCTGCTGCCAGAGAGATGGAGATGGAGAACAGGTTTTGATAAATAAAACTACTGCACTGTATGCAAAGGTTTTCTTATTATTCTTATTTTTGTGATATCCTGTGAAAGAGGGCGCAATGGTAAAAGTAGGCATTTGGTTTGGGCCCCCAACTTTTTTGAGACATGATGAACACTTAAATATGTTTTTCTAGATTTTTTTTGCTCACAAACAATTTCCACCTTGTGTCAGACCTGTTGGTAAAAAGGATGTAGTTGAAAATAATGATTACAGTAGTTAAAGGCCGTGTGTTAATCTTGTGTTTCTGAGTTTGGAGGGGTTGACGAAGGAATGCACCTTTTACGATGTTAACCCTTGAAATAATCTGAAGAGAAGCCAAACTCTAATCTTTAGCTGTTCTTTTCCATCCCGAGGGAAGGATTTAGACTAATAAAAGAGACTAGCACGGAATGAATTTGATTGGAAGGGTTATTTGATTGGATATTTGAGGCCAGGGAGGAGAAGAACACTCTGCCCCCGATATGGACGCAGAAAGAGCTGAGCGCTCTGGTTGTGGCTTATTATGACTTCATTAAAACCGTATTTGATTTGACTTCTAAAATCTTTACTTACTATTTTTTTTCCAAACTTAAAATTGCAGTTCTACAAAAATAACAGCAGGGTACTTTATATGTGATCGTGTCTTTGTGCTCCCTTCAATGGAAGTGTAGGACACTGACTGATAATAACGTTTGATGTCTGACATGAGTGAGAATTTGAGAAAACGTTGTTCCGAACAAGCCTAAAGTTACAAAATTGCACCGTCACCTGACAGAAGAAGAAGAAAGATAAGCCATAAGCATTTTCCTTCATTGTAGTGACAAATGTGCTGAAATGTAAAGAGAGGAACAAGATTATTTTCCACTGGTTGTTTAGCATCTCTTGTTTGCTCTTTTGTCTTCTTTAGTAAAACAAGAACGACAAGGAGTAGAGCAAGGGGCCATCTTTAACTCGTGCCAGAGTCTTGTGCCATACGTGAATAACAATATGAAGTAGATTTTTTAAATGCTTCTTTTGCTTTTGTAAGTGTAATGTAAAACAAATGTTTTTCCTTCAGTTGGAAATCTCTGCATAATCATCTAAAGACTGGATTAGTTTCTTACTTGAAAGTGAACTTTAATTATTCTGATTAAAGCATTTGAGAGAAGCTACAGGGGCTCCTGTGCCTTTGTTTGCCTTGGGCCCCAAAAAGACTAAATCCGCCCATCTATGAGTTTACTCATTTACTTTCCAATTTACTTTTCCTTATTGTTCACCAGATAAAGGACATCAGCCTCTGCTGTTTTAGACTTTTCATGGAACTTCATGGAAGTTCGTATGGTTTAAATTCTTGCTTCATTCTTTCTTAACTCCATTTTATTGTTCAGGAACTAGAATTATTAGTTGTTGGATTTAAAACATTTTATTTCAGCAAAGTGGCTTGTTGGTGATCAATGTTGCCCTTCTGTGGGGAGGAGTCTGGTTTACTCCTGATTATAACACATTTCTGAGTTAATTGCTCTGTGCTTGAGTGCCACGTTTTTCATTTACAGACACCAATATTATTTGAAGTTCAAATGAAGAGTTTTTCTTCTTTTTTTAACAATTTAATTTATTTGCCTGCAGAGGGGCCTTGTACCATACAGAATGCTCTCATCTCAACTTTTGTACATTCAGTACCTGCAGCCGTACTTAGATATAGAATAAAGACTGATTTCTTTCATGTTTCATTTCAACAAGCAGAAAAAGAATCCAAAGAAACATTATCAAAAAATATTTTTTTTCTCTCTTTAAAATCAGCAAAAGCAAGTCAGAAGAGATTTTACCTGCAGCTTCCACTAAGACAAGTGCTGTCGGGATCCATTTCAATTTAAAATAGCTGCGTAGCATTATTTTCTTTTACGAGAAATATTTAAAGTCGGAGCGATGGTCTCTGTTTTATGCACAGAATCGTTCAGCGAAGAGGTTCTGCTGTATCACCTGAATGAAAGAAAATAATCAGCCTCTTAGCATCTCACAAGATTTGCTTACTTATCAAAAATAGTTTGCTATAAAAAATAATAGTTTTATTTTTCCGTGATATTGGTAATGGAGGAATGCCTGCAAATGTAACTACTGTAAGTAAAAGTACAGATATTTTAGAATTTTTTTTTTAAATACACCTTTTTAAAGTACTCAAAGTACTAGTTTACCTAAACATTTACTAAAGTAAATAAATCACTACCCACCTCTGAAATTAACTACACATTGTTTTATTTATTTATTTTTTTAATTGGGTTATCTTTTTTTCCTCAGATAATGATCCTTGAATAAGTAAAGGTATAAATATGCATCTTTCTTTGCTTTAATGCTTGTTTATTTCAGCAAAAATATTCTCTCATACACTGTCCACCACTTTAATTATTGAAGAGTTATCGTTAGCGCTCCTGAGGGCATTTATTTACTTTTAAGATGATGGTTTGAAATAGAAATATAATCCAATATGTATTGAAAATAAATTTTAAAACACAATGCAATGTTTGTCCTGCAGTAGCATTTCATCCTCAAAGCATGGCACTAAAAAATAAGGTTGATGGTCATGAAAGCGTTTTATGGGCTCTATTAATTTCTTTGATGCTGGACCGGGAAGAAGCTCTCTTGAACAGTTCAGAGAGCGAGAGAAGCAGATGAAGGCTCATCTCAGCTGGGCTGTTCCAAGCTAAAAGCCCTCTGGTCACTACTCACTGATGCTCTCTCGTCACATAAAAGGCAGAAAGTTCAATGAGCACACGGGAGTCATAAGAGACGAGGTGCTGGGAGTCCCAAGCAGCTTTTCCCCAAACAGCCGCAACTTTGAGCTGTAATGGCCGACCATAAAGAAAACCATCATCAATGAAAATGACAGGTTATTAAGATCTGATATTAAGCAATGGGGTTTAATAATGATAGGTTATCTATAAAACCTTTACTGCCTGGCTCCGTACGAGCAGATTTAATCTCGCCAGGCCACCGCCTCTGACACATGTTAATAAGCCCACAACCTTTAATTAAGCAGTATATATAAGTAGGTCCCCATTAAGGGCTGATTTGTGACCGAGTTCATTACGTCAAGCACCGGGCAGCGGACACATACTCAATAGAAATCTAGGCAGATGGGATAATATCCTGCTTAATGTTGCATCAATATTGAAATTTTATCACTGTGTCCCGATAAGTGACTTTTAGAACTCTAATCTTTCATGGTGTGGAAGCAAAGAAGATGACCTGTGTTTGAAAGTATCTCACTGTGGCCAAGAAGTGCAAATCATATCAGAATATAGGAAAATAACAAGTTTAAAAAAAACACTAGCAGAAAACACATCGACAATTCAATTGGATGAGATCTTGGTCAAAGTAAATGGAGAGTGAATAAAAAAATCGTTTAGTTTAGCTAAGACAGTAACCGATTGTTAGATGTTGTTAAATTATTGTTTGTTTTTATGCAAAGTGTATCACTCGTTTTGTGGCATACAGTACGAGACTACACATTAGTTCTGCAGTTTATGTGGGAAAAGTGTTTAGGGTTTTAAAAAGACAAGACAGACATTGTTTGTGAACTTTCAGCGAGCGCAAAAAACATATGATGATAAAACCTGAAATTTCAATCAATCGATCGACTGACCGACCAACCAAACAATCAACACACTGATTGACCAGCTAACCAACCAACCAATAGATAAATAGATCGATCAATCAACCAACCAACCAAACCAACAGTTCAACCAATCAACCGACAAACTGACAAGATAATCAATTGACCGACCAACCAATCAAACAATCGACCAACCTGTCAATCAATCAATCAATCAATCAGTAAATCTACCAATCAACCCACCAAACCAACAATTTAACCAATCAATGGACCGACCAACCAAACCAAACCAAGCCATATTCTTATAGTGCCACATTAGAGCACTTGTCAGCAGTTGTCAGGATGCTGAACAGCAAACCTACATAAAGGACATGCAGCATACATAATAATAAAATAAAAAAAAAAACATTAAAATAGACACACTTTTAAATACAAACATGTTAAAATTAGTTAACAAAAAGGACCGTACAACCATATAAAACCATATAAAATATATACCACATAAAAATGTTTTGAAAAAAAAAAAAAAAAAAAGGTTATTTTGTTTTTTATCTTAAATTTGCTTTGCACCTCACGGTCATTGCATAAAGGTATGATAAGCAAGTTTTGTATTTCATTAAAAGACCACTTGCTTGAATGTATCTCTTGCAAAAAGAAATAAAAAGATAAAGCAATACAAGTTAGCTTTCTTGGCTTAAAACCTTCATACATAAAACATTCATACATTGGCATTTACTCCAGATCTGTGCATATTCATACACCATCGACCAATCAGAGAATTCAGTTCAATCCATGAAGAAAAGTGGGCTTTTAAGGTCACTCATTTATTACATTTCAACAGTACCTTTCTTACATTTCTTATTTCTTTTTGTAAATATAATTCATGTGTCAGTTTCATTTGTTTCTATGGCTGAGATGCTTTCTCCAAGTGGCTCAACCCTATGAGATCCTGCGAAATATATAGAAAACATACATCAATGTTTTGTTTATGTTTATAACCTTGAGAATTAAATCTGCGTTAAATCCTTTGATGCTTGTATTTGTTACTCACGCCACGCATGTTTTTTCCTCTTCCTTTCTCTGAGATGTGTCGAACTCTGTATTTGTTCGTCTCGATCTTGGAGCTCTGATCTATGAAGCTCATTATTGCTGGAATCACTCATAACCTGCAACACATCATGTAATTTCTTAAAGAACTTTGTAGTTACTTGTAGTTAATCGTAAAAGTAACCAACATGATCATCGGCATTAACCCTTTCAGAGCTGAATTCTTTTCAAAGTTTCAGAAACAATCCTATTGTAGTTGTTGTTATGTTTGCAATAATAGAATAATTAGTAATTTAAATATCTACATTTTTGTAGTTGCAACAGTCTCAAATCAAATAAAATGAAAAAAAAGAAGCTCAACTTGCTTTTTAATCCACATTTTCAATTAGTGTTAAAGTTATAGATTATATACAAGATTATATACATGTGAAATCATAAAAAACATCAGTTAAAAATGTGAAACAAACTGAAACATGAGTATTTTGTGTTGTGATTGATGCAGGGTCTGAAATGGTAAAATTTTATTTGATATAATATATAATTTATATACTCTGAAACACTAATTCAGGTGAAATCTACTAATGGAAAAGTAAAAATACACATTTCAAAAACAACTCAAAATGTGCGTATAAAATCATAAAATTAAAATGAATTCTATTCAGAATGTATTTGGTCCTACTCCAGACAGAGTACAAATAACACTCAAACCGAGTTAAAATATATATGAGGTCAACCACCATTTCTTCCACCAAAAACTCACATTTGAAATAAATGCGTGTATTTAAATAAACGTTCTCACAACTCTATTTTCCCATCACAGTGTAATAAAACAAGAGTTTTACTTAACCGATTTTATGGTTGAAGTTAAGAAGCTCGGTTTTAATTTAATGCAATATAGTGTATGACCAAATAGACTAACAACTGAGACCAAACTCAATGTGTATGTGAATCAAGTTTTTACTTTATTTACTTTCCACCCCTGAAAATCACATGTTAATAACACAACCACAGCAGCCGCATTCATCGATTAGCATTTGGCTATGATGACATAGGTCAATTACTACGGTAACAGTTTGCACTCTGGGTAAAAAAAGTAGAGGGAGCGTTATTATTATATTATTTTCTGAAAGCTGTCTGTATTTCAAGTAGATTACATGAAAAATAATGCTAGTGAGAAAACTATTTTTATATAGCGAATCAGCTTCTTTTTTCTTCTTATTTTTTTTTACAAAAAACACCTTTAAGTAGAGAGGACCCTTCAAGAACTAACGCTCTGGTCTATATAGCAAAGCAAAAAAGACATTTTTTTATTATAAGATGACATATGAGACATACTCAATCCAACATAAAGATCAGTGATTACATAGAGACATGAGAGGAGGAATCGAGGTTGTTTGTCAATGATTTTAGCTGCGGGATCATTTTAAAGGTTAAAGATTTAATTTGTGGATGTTGATCTGGGTCAGTTTGGCTTCAGTCATCTGTCCTGCACTCTGATTCATTACTTTGAGCTCATGAAAAGGACATAAAATGTCACAACCGTCGTCTCTCGGAGCAAACGATCACCCCAGGTTAGAGCAGAAGTCTTTTAAAATCTCAATTTAATAACATCCGTTGAAAAAGGAGTCATATTCCTGGTTGAGGAACACATCCTGCAGACGTATGACTAAATCTGAATCTGCTCTTGTGAATGTTTTATTGCAAGGGTCAGCTATCTTTTTTTTTACTTGTTAAAAAGCGTCTCCATTAAAAGTCCCCTTCAATGACAAACAAAGGACGCATAAAACACACGTCTGCATGCGTCGTAACCTCAAAAGCCTCATGATAAAACCAGGCTGGTGCAAGGTGGTGTGTTTAATGCGCGCTGTGTGCTTATCAGCGGTTTTGCCTAGCATTAATAATTTGTGCAGAAGTAATACTCAAGCTGTTGGATCTGTAGTTGTACATTTTTAATGGAAGTTTTACAGAAGTGGCGGCAGGCTCCACATATGCTGCAGACGGCATATGGGAACACGAGATGATGCAGCACAGTTGGCCAGACCGCTGCTTTTTTAGGCCGGAGACACTTAAATGCTAGCCCGAGAGGAAAAGACACGCTTCTGCACATAAACCTACTGCCGTTTTAGCACGCTCCGTAATGAATTCACACACATTTATGTCCACGCCATCTTGTTTCCACATATGAGGTAGACGCTGGCCCAATCTGAACCGCACAAGTTATAGCCGCATTCAAATCTGAGCTATTATCTCAAGCAATTTGTAGTTACACAGAGAGAGAAATAAACATCTGGTTATTTAACGTTTGCTTTGAAAGCATCTCTGACTTTAATCAAATCATCAGAGGAGGATCGTAAAGTTGCAGCAGAGTTGTAACTAATTTAACAGCACTTTTTTCTCGCATGCTGACAAAGCTTAACAAAAACAAAATTACTTCGAGTGGTGTTGAGTCGATGTCGAGCACCTGATTCCACCGATCTCGTCCTCACTTGTTCACACCATCACCTCAGCCTTCTTTAAAAGCCCCCCTCTTTGATGGCTACTTAATTAACAATTATTTCATTTACTTCTCTGTGTCCTATTGCTGGCCACTTCAATTGGTTTGAAATTTTTTGAATTTGTCACAAAAAACAGATAGTTACTGTTTTCCTGTTATTTTACAAAAAACATACAGAGGATGACCAATCAGATTGTCTCAGGTCGCCACAAGAGACTACCGCGTTGCCATGTGCTGCTTTGTAAAATAATTGGTTGTAGGGGTCCTGGTACTTGGCTCAAAGATGGATACCAGTCGGGACTGAAGGCTCATGTGTCCTTTGATGCTGGAGATAAAGGGTTAAGAGAAGGCACTCCACTATTTTATTATGTGAATGTTAAAATCAACACCCCAGACCCCGGAAAACGCCTATCATTTCCAGCCTTACTCCGTGTTATCATAGTTGGCCGCCAGATATACAGCTTTTCTCAGCGCCAACTTTAAACGATTTGAACTGATATTTAGTTAATAAAAAACATGTACGTATAAAAACTTCGACCATTAGCTAACTTGAGGCATATAAATGAGTTATCTTAAGTTTTGATTAACTTTTTTGAACTTAACATAAATTAGACAACCGTAGCAAAATAACTTAGACAACCGTGAAAGCGCCACCCAGTGGAAATGAAGCAATATGATTTCCTTGATGCGGGTGCCGCGGCAGTCATTTTAATTGGTCAACATCTGTACCTGAACATTTAAAGCGGGTCCACTTCCGTGTAGATTTTTTTTCATTTTAACCCTCTCCATGGTCTGGGCCCTGAGTACTTATCGTCTCTTTTAATCATTTACACTCAGAGTCGTACGCTCCGCTCCTCACAGTCTAAGCTTCTGTCTGTTTCACACACGCACACTAAAACTATGAGAAACAGTTTTTTCTGTCTCTGCACCATCACTGTGGAACTCTCTTCAGGGTGAGCTCAGGGATGCACAAAGCTACACCATTTTTAAATCTCATCTTAAAACTCTCTTTTTAAAACTGGCTTATGATTGTTGACATTTTATACTTTATGCTGCTTTTAACTATCCCTGGATTTGAATTTACTAGCCTGATTATCTATTTTTTTATCTTGTTTTTCTTCATTTTATCTCTGTTGCTAATGTTCTTTTTTTGTAGTGTTTAATGTTGTTCTCTGTACAACGCTTTGGGAAGGTAGCTTTAAAGGCGCTTTATAAAATAAAGAATATTATAAAAAACGAATGAAAATTCTCATTTATGTTACAAGCATCACTTGTTTTTTAACAGTGTTGTTCTGTTAGAAATTGGTTTTAAATACAAATATAATGTATACCCTCCTGTATAACGAAAGGATCCACACAGGTGAGTAATTCTCACTAGCCTTGCTTCCAATGCTAACCTGGTTTTTCCCTTTCGTCCTTGAGTTTCCGGTAGATGTAATAGTTTGTGGTGTTCATTAACTTTGATCTTGAGCAAATTATGCTGGTGTTGGAAAAACTATTGACAGCTTCTTGACTCATTTTCTGCACAGTATCATCCCTGATGCCTTTGTGATTCTTCAGGGCCACCCTCTCCGTCTGATTAATAAGCAGAGCATTGTGTGGAGCTCTCATCAGTCACAAACAGCTCAGGACGCCATTAACCGAGCGCACTGCCTCCGAGCTGTCGATGAGCACGCAGCATAAATCTGCTGTTTTTGACACCAAAGTTCTAAAATATTAATTTTGTTAGGATGATCCAGGTTGTTCTCGGGGGGATGGGAGTTAATTCATGTGCGTGCAGTTGTTACCGAGCAGAATCAGCTGTACATTTAATTAGACGGCAATCTGGATGACAGTCTGCGCTCTGCTGTTCCGTCACGTTTATTAACGTGTGAAGCTATGGGTGTGTATGTGTATATTCATAATACATTCATTACATTCGTTGGTGAGATAACCTTGTCTACACACGTACTGTGTTCGTTCACGCGCAAATGAAGCCCCTTCTTTTTAATAACACATAATATTTTTGAAAAGCGAGCCTGAGTGATTTTTTTTTTTAATGCTGGGTACTACATTCTCGTGTGGACAGAATAACCAGAGTGTTTGCAGGGAGAGGCGAACCTTAAAAAAAACATCTGCCCAGTCTATGGCAGATATAGAGAGGATTATGTCATTTTAAAGGTGCTAAATTGGCTTCTACAGGGGTTAAAAAGGGTTCACAAATATTGTGCGCGAGTAGAAATAGTTGAGGTAAAATCTACTTAAGTAAAAAGTAGTTTACGAGTACGAGTACAAGTACTGAGTAATGATGCGGTTAGATTACAAAAATATAAGCTGATGTTAATACAGCCAGCTGACTTTAGTAGCAGTATCTTTAGTAACTTTGACATGACAGATTTCCTGTAAAAAAAAATGGGTTGCAAAAACATTTGAGCATCTGAATCACATATTCCATGAAACAGAATAAAAGAGTAAAGCTCCAAAGAATTCTCTGCTATTTCAGGTTAGGTTTTGGAGTCAACTGTAAAACATTACAAAATAGAGTGATGTGAGTTTTAGAAATGTGCCAGTATTCTAACATTATTCGAACAGCATTAGTGTAATGAAAAATAAAAAAAACCTCCTGCTGAGAAGCTATCCATGTGAGCGAGCAAATTAAGTGCGTCTAGATGTGTTCACTTTTTTTGGCCTCAACCTTCATAAAATAGATTCCTGGATTAACTTTACATGGATATCGACTAGTCCAGACTAGAATTCTAAAATCTAGATGTGAGATTTTCCAGAGAAGACCCTCACCTCTAAAATGGTTCCATCTGGTTGTCTGAGGAAATGTCTGTAATCTTGGCGCTGACCGCTCAGGTGAAGTGTATAGATGGACACATGGGTGCTAGTCTCACTTCCTGTCATGGATGTGGATGTGGCTGTAGGTATAGCAGCGCCCCCTGGAGGCTCCTCCTCTGTCCAGATGTAGTCATGCACAGCCACCTTGTAAGACACATGGATTGACACAAATGAAAAGTGTTTTTTGGACTCTTTCCCGCTCTAGTCGAGATCAAAGGTCTCTTACCCTGTCACAATCCTAAACCCTACCTGCGGTCATAGTTCAGCGCACAGGAGATGAATGCAAACAGGGATGGCTGACAGTAATGGTCTGTAATTTACAGCTGGGCTTGTGAGGTGATGAGCTCTGACTGAAAGATGCAGGAATGCGGCGTGTCAGGTTGCTGCATGACTCGGGCAGCCATTGAGCCCATCACCAATACACCACACAAGTCCAATTTTGACCCACTTTATACTAATCCTTAAATGAGGGAAAAAAAAACAAAACAAACTAGCGGCCCGTAGTGCTCATACATGCCCTTTGCGAGGACTATAGCGTGCTATTTAGAGATACTCACACTTTACTTCTGTGAATACCTGATGAACTTTTAAGGTTCACTCAGGATTAATAATGCAGCCGGTGATAAACCAGAGCACTTAAATAACTTTCTTTTCCTAATCGATCCAAGAGGATTAGGTCGAATCCTGAAGGGATTGGTTAAAAAACTGCTAAAATATGTATTTAAAAACGGAACGCAGGAATTGTATGTTCAAAGTGGTATGTAAATAAATTTTATAGATTTGTGTTATTATTATACTATATTAGTGTTTTTCCCCTAATGTGCTGCATACGATTCAAGCAATCATTTACCTTGAGTTTGGGAACTTTACTTTAGGAAATAAAGTGGGTTGGATTCAAAGTGCTGCACAACAGCATATGTACAAAATAGGAGACTACATTATAATGCATCAAATTGATAAAATAAGTAAAAATGACTAAAACAGATCAACCAGATAACACACAATAAAATAAAATGCTAACAGCAGTAGAACTCACCGAGAACCATACGGCTCGCGCAGAGTAAAATCCAAGTTTGTGTGGCTGATAACTGGCTAAATACATTCTTGTTGTTACATTTACTGCTAATATTATATATGCACACATACTAAACTATTCCTATTCGTAATCACTGATCACAACATTCACACGGAACTATGTAAAATAACCTCCCGTTTCAGTATTGATGGGTTCCGGAGACGAGCAGAGCTGTGAAAATCAAAGGGCATTAGCTCGATGCACACAAGATAAACAAGCAAACCCAAACACAAACACAAATCTGATGTTGTGATTAAATCAGATCGTAAGTGTCTCAGCAGGTCTGATTTCATGAGGGATGCCTGTGATCCGTGTGTACACGTCCCTTGTGTGTTTTCTACCTGTAATGCGCTGCTCTGCTCTATTAGAGGAACACAGGAGACAAGCAGAGCGTGTAACATGCTATATAGGTCATGGATCTCGGATGCATTGGTGTGTGAAGATCACAGCTCCTCTCACCCAACTGGGCCAGCTTCACACTTGTGTCATCTCTGCTGCACACACATCTCTCTGACCTCAAACGCACGCACGCGCACACACACACACACACACACGCACACACGCACACACACACACACGCACACACACACACTATAAACTCATCATTTCTCAAACATATGTGAGAACAAGCTGTCAAAGCACATTAAAGGCAACACACTGTGTTCGTTTTAGGTTTATCATCACTAACAATATAATTACCGTGGTGCACCACAAATCTGGGTAGATTTAAGTTAGAGCTTTAGGAATTTTAGATATATTGTGTTATATATGTTATATGTATTACACACAGATGTTACCGGAAGAACCATATTTTTGGAAAGCACTGAGAACTATTATAGCATACGTACATCAATCTGCAAAATATAGGAAAATGCCTGTTTAATTTGAAAGAGTCTGTTTTCATGACTTACAAGGCTTTATAATAATCTATGAAGCTCTTGTTCTCTTTTTTTTTCCAAATGGATTTCATCTGCTTAAATTTCAAAGCTCACCACATCCATGATTATTGAGCTAGAAACAGAAAACTGGTATCATTCTTAACAAGGCACTTTGACCTTTTTTTTTTAAATACAGCTGAAATTCTCTTTATATTATATATGCTAAAGAGAAGTAATACTTTTTTTGCAGCTTCAGATGTAACACTGCGTAACTTTGGTCCTGTATGCTGTATGAAGTTACTGGAAAGTTTACCAGTTTTTTATCATCATCTTAACTTTTGCCTGTGTTATTCAAATAAAACCGGAGAGAGTAGAGACACAGTCCACAAATGTGAAGACATGTTTTAACGATTTGTGTTGTCCCATAAACAAAATATCTTTAAATAAATGCTGTTTTTGACTTTTTACTTTGGTGCAAGTCTTTGGAATCAACTTAACTCACTCTGAAATTGTAAAAATAAAAATGTTTATGTAGTTTTTACAGGATAACCCTAACTTTTTTATGGTCTTATCCTGATTTTTATGAGTGAATATCTAAGCTTATGTAAACTTAATAAAATTGCTTATAGTTGTGGATGTTTCCAGAATAAGTCAGCAAACAAGAGTTAAAAGTTTTGAAACTGGAACTGAACAGAGAGGAAATGAGATGTTGTGCTATACATGGTTTCGGGTTGATTCTCTCTTAGAGACATTTCGAAGGATTTCCTTCTTTAATGACTTTGACAAAAGCTATGAATACTCTAATTTTGCTGACAACAGTCAACAATAATTGAAAATATTGCGAACATTCCAGTTTAGATTGCTATCTGTTGCTATTGTAGTGTATTTTCAGTAATATCTCAAACCATTTTGCCTCCTCATACGTTTATATACGTCATCGTTTATTCTATGATCGAACAATCTGCAGATACTTTTTTTGACCAAAAAATATTTTTGAAGGTTATTTATGAGACTGAGAGGTGACATAAGTTTTATGCACTATAAAGGAGTATTCAATAAGGTGGAACAATACAATACTCTCGTTTTATAAAATAAACAATAAAATGGTAAGATTGTAAGATTTAAGCTTACAAATGTTACCAAATATGTCTTCCTATATCTATAACACAGCCTCCTAAAAGTGAAAGTGATGATGTAGGTCAAAACTCGATAAAGGTGTGATCTCAACCTTTCTTTCTGTTTTCTGTGCTCCCCCCCCCCTCTCTCTTTTAACGGAAAGTTTTTCAGCCCACAGCCGAGTTTATAAATTGAAGGTGACCCCTTAATTGACTCTGTAATTACGACTCCTCTGCAAAAACATAGGTCTTGTCAGGGAGGGTCAGAGTGAAGGAGAACTTTAATTTCACTGTGTACCCACAGCTTGATTTTCCAAGCACTTAAGACTGTTGGCTAAACACAGGTCGGAAATTGAGACTCATTACCGCATGTAATTAGACACGTCTTAAATACCGAGCGCCTTAGAGAAGGTCCTCACTGAGCATTGTTACAGGACACATTAAACTTCATCAGGAAAACACCCTGCACTCTGAGAACAATGAAGGGCTCTGAATGTTTCATGTGTGGCCTCCACAGACTCTGGAAGCTTTTTAATGTTAAATGACTATTTAAACATCTTGTCTTAAAGTGTTCGATCTGTATGTGAAATTCATTGTGTTTCTTCTGAAAATAAAAACCATGTTTCTCCAACACTGTCTTCACACTGGCTGTAAGTGCTCGAGTCAGACTCAATGCCTGGCTGTTCTCCGAGAACCCATTTGTGGGTTAAGCAGATACTATTCAAGTGAGCTAACCCAATTGAAACCAATCAAGCTTGGATTTATTGTGGACATCTGTATTCAGAAATCTGATAGAGTCCATATCAGTCTCTTTATTTGAATCTGGAGAGACAGCCATTGCTTTTTTGAGGACTATAAACATCAAGCCATGTCTCCCAGGCCCGACATAAATTCAGATTTTCAGGCGTTACGGCAAACGGACAGACATGCAGGGGTCCGGGAAGGGAAAATACAGACTAGAGCTCCATTCCTCGGAAAATGAGTCTGTGCCTGTGCCTCCTCTAATAAGATTACGGAACTCCATATTTGTAAAAATGGATATCAAAATTTGGTAAGTGCGTTATTTAAATGTGATAGGCTTTTTGTGACAAACCTAATAGGCGAAGCTTCTCAGTGTGTACAAGAGCTTCTGTCTATATGATAGTGAGAGCTCAGGCAAGTTCTGTTAACCCCATGTGTTAAAAAAACAACAAAAAAAGCCAGTTGACTAATAACTTGGGCCAACCTCAGAAAAGCTGTGAGTCAGAATGTTTTCCAAATAGCTGGTTAACAAAATTCCTTAGAAAGTTGCATAAATAATGAAAAAGTGAAGATAATGAAATTAAACTATAAGGAACACAAAGTTACAAGGCTTCATTTGAAGAGTTGTCTGATGATTTGGGACCGCATCCTTTTGTAACTAAGAACAACTGAGAAGAACTCTATGACCTTCTAAATGCTAAATTTACATCTTGCACAACCAAATAACTTTCAAAGCAAGCATTTAGAGGCGCAGTATGTATGCTTCATCGAGTGCTTGTTGTGTGTATATATATATATATATATATATATATATATATATATATATATATATATATATATATATATATATATATATATATATATATATATGCATATCTTTACAAACTGAATATCTGCAGTCTCAAGACAACATAATAATACAACAGTGAATGGTTAAGAATCATTTACCTTTAGTTTATTAGTGTTATAGAGAAGAATAGCGTCCCCTTAGCTGCAAACAATCGCCAGAAAAATGCAGATATGTGATGTGATTGGCCAAAACGCTTCATCACCTGCTTTGTTTCCTGTAGACGACCTCTAACTTACAGCCTTTGGTCTGGATTTTACGATTCAATATAATTTCGGTTTCATTATTGACATTTTCTTCATCTTGAAAACTTGAAACTGAATTGTGAGAGCAATTATTAACAATTATTTCAGACCCAGCGTTTTATTCTAACAAGCTTAATTTGTTGAACGATAAAACTTATATTTAAATGAATAACGTTTATGATTGATGGTGTGGAAATTTCTATCACTTCCATAGTTTGCTTGCTTTCTACTCCACGAACAGTGCCTGCTGTTTTTCTTCTTTTCTTATGTGATCTTATGCAAAATGCAGTTGACCCTCCTCTGCCGCTCAACCCACTCATCTGCCTGAGCGGAGTTTATATAGAGTGCCGCTCCACCACTGGAGTCTGCAGCGTCGAAGTTCTGTCCCACTTGGCTTTAATTTACAGTGCGAAAATAATTAGAATCTCACTTTTGCAAAGAGTGGAGTGAAAATGTAAACAATGCTTCCCTGCGGGCGAGTGCTTCATCAAGTTGACAGGTGCATTTGAATGAGACTGTAAGTGTTCGTGAGTGTGTGTGGTGGACAGGCTTGGTTATTTATGTGGCAGTTGCACATGGCAGGCCTGGTATGGTACGGTGTGGTGTGATGGCGAATTAGAGCGGACCATCGCTGGAGTGAGAGAGGCGAGTGGAGCACGGCCTTCAAAGATCTTTTAGGAACTCAAATTGAACAAAGATGCATTCAATATTTTTGCCAATTTTGAGGTCAATCTGTTGCTCACAAACTCTATTTTGAGTTTGGTACTGAAACGTGATAAAAAAAACATTCATTTTGATTCCACAAGATGCAATGCCTGCAATGTTGTGCAGGATAAACTCCAGTTTGAACCAATCACAACGCAGTGGCTGTTGGCTCCTGGAGTCTGTGTCATAAAAAAAGTTTTTGAGAAAAAATAATAAGAAGAAGAAACACAACATGAACACTTTTAATGACCTGTGCTGGTTTCTGCTGTTAGCAAAAAGCTAAAGCTATCGAAAAGCAATCCTTTTCGTGGGAATATTTAGAAGACCAGCTCTCGAGAGGTAGAAAATGCCAGCTGTCATCTGACATTTTTCATTCAGTTACTGTAATGCCGAAATTTTTATTTTTTTTTACAAAAATTCGGAGCAAGATGTGAAATGTGAAAAAAAGATTTTTAGCACACTCAGCTTGTCTTTCAGCATTGAGTTTGAGGAGATGATACTTTAGATTTAAAGCATGTTTTATTATTGTTTCCTCCTCAAAATCATGCCTCTAGTCTTATTGGTTTATGCATGTTTGTGTAACCCTATTTTCTTTTTGTGTTCGCACAAAGCTGCTTGATGGTTGTAGCCACGCCCACTGACAGAAGCACCACCTGCTAACCAATCAGATGAAATACCAATGCAGCTCATCTCAATGAAGAAAGCACGCATTGACTGACCCCGAATTGAATCATAGCAGAACCTCATAGATAAACAAAAAGTGTTTTTGGATGCCCCGAACCAAGTTTCTTTTTTGGGAGGCACTCCAAAAGATGAATGTATTTTATGTGTGCCAACAAGCACAACCCAGCAGTGGGCGTGCCAGAAGTATGGCAGTGAGAGGAACAGGGATTACACAACTCGTTTTGCAGAGCACAACAATTTGTGGTGATTCAAAGACATTGTTGAACACTGTACACTCCTCTCCTAATGATCAATTACTGCAAATGAAAATAAACTAAACAACTAGAAATCACTTATACTGCTTATTTTTATTTTGCTAACTGGTAGTGTCTGATCATAGAACTCATTCACCTCTGTGAACCCATGCAACTCAAATGCCAATCTACTTTGATGTGTGCTTTAATGAATCGAGGCTGTTCGAGAGAATTATAAACTAAACGGCTATGAATATTTAACATGGAACTCCAAGCAGATAAAGATAAAGAGGAGATGGTATCTGTGCTCGGAATAATCTGCCTGATGCATCTGCATAATTCACTGTTACTAATCTGCTTTTAGAAATGCTCAAAAAGCCCTTTTTAATCCGTAAACAACTCTGGGAAAGGAAGGGACTAATAAAGCAAAGATGCCTTGAAGTGAAACTTTTTCCAGGTTTGTTTGGAGGCGAGAGGAGAGAACTTACTTTAGCTGTGTTATTGTTTTTTTTGTGTGTTTGTTTGATGCAAGTCACCCAGAAACACATGTTTGGAAATTGTAGTTATGAAAGTTTCTACTTTCCTAGTTTTTATTTCTGTTATGAAGTTGCTTTTCAGCATTCTTAGAAGGTTCAAGGTGCGTACAGAAATTAAAGATGGAAAATTGCAGGAATGCACTGAATGTATATATTGTACTTTAATCAGCTAAATACCAGAAAAACACAAAAAAAACACTGTACAAAAAAACGGTAAGAAATAAACAAAATACTGCACAATGGCAAAAAGTTCTAGTAATGTTACGAGATGTGCTGAGGCTTCGAAGCTTGTGTCGAAAAATGAAAGGCCCGTTTTAGCAGAGCGAGGCTTGTTTCGTTTAAGGGAGGAGACAAAAATGATGACATCCGAAGCCTCGCTAGCCAGCTGTACCATGTGATTGTTTCGAGAGGTGGTTCATATTGTGCTGCAAGGTTTTACAGACCCCTCACAATGTGGGTTTTTGAACGAGAGTTGCGGTCAGGTGATGGTTAGAATGACTGGTTGATTTATATTAGGGCTGAAAAGATTCTTCGAGTTACTCAAATAACTCGATTTCAAAAATTGATAGAGACAAAATCCTCCGCCTAGAAACCTCTATTAATTCCTTTTATCCCATTATCTGCCGGAATACTGGAATCTGATTGGCTGGTAGGTGTTGGCCCACTGTTTGTATTCTTGCGTGGCGTTAGTCACAAACATTAGCCATCCTTCACGGTTCACTCAACGCGAGGGCTAGATCACAGCTCAGTAATCGTTTATGGAGTTGCTCAACTTGGATTCTTTTAGCGACTGAGTTAATTACGTTTTATGAGATTTTTTACTTCAACCAGCATTTGTGAAGCTCTACTGGACTGAAACTGAGAGGTATTCAATTCTGAAGAGAGATGATGGCGGATCCATCATTCAGAAAACACGGCATGGATTGACTGTTACAGTCTCCTCTTCTATATTTCACAATAAAGGAAACCTTCAAATTGGCATTCGCCTGTTTTCATTCATGTCAATACCTTAACATTACATTCATAAGATTGTTGTGAAGTATGACTTTTAGCTTTCGTATTACAGCGAGCGCCTCAAGTTACTATGGGAAGGGTGTGGCCAGGTCAATGTAATAATGTAATGCTATCGTTAAATGCTCTGTCTGCATAGCAAATATTAATCATATCTTTAATCTGTTAATGTCAACCAAAGATGATATAAAATGCATAATCCACGCCAAATGTGAAGACATTTCAGCATTAAACGTCCACTCTACTTCTGTCAGCGTAGTTAAAACGAGATTTAGACTCAGTGGGAAAACTGTTAGCTGTAATTAATTATTAATTCAATAATAAAATAATTAATAATAGATTAATTATGCGACTGTTGGCAAAAAAAAGCATGGCAACAAACTATGGTCAAAAGACTATGTTAACAAAATGAAAACTGCTGTTCAGAAACGAAAGTTAAAGACAGGTGCTGTTTACACGTGGTTTCTCATCTAACTTGCTCTCCAGAACAGCACGTTGCATTTTATAAACTTATTTTTAGGACATCTTGACTCTAACCTTTATTAGAGCATTATTGGTTATCTGCGCCGTCTACCATTGAATGTCTGTGGGTGAGTCCGGGCAAGCGCCGAAGTGGCACGTGACGTCACACTTGTTTTATTCGGTTACTCGGTTAGTCGATTAATTTTTCAGTAGAATATCCGATTACTAAAATATTCGATAGCTACTACTGCACTAATTTATATAGTTTAGAGGGAAAGAGATTTTGGAGGGTGAGGAGAGAAGGATATAAAAATTTTAAAATGAGTAAAAGTTGCCCTGTTCTGTACATCAAAGATACATCCATAATCTGTGTTCTTTTCGTAGTTCCACAATACTGTCCTCCGCCTAATGATGGAAGATGTGCGTAGCTCACTTAAGAATGCTCACCTAAAACCAATGAGCTGCCATGGTAATTTGTGCAATTCTCTGTGCAGAAACTATTACAAATGAAAGGAAAAAACGGCTAGTAGCACTGCTTCAACGAGCCACAAGGAGAAACACAGGCTGATTTGAAAAATAGTTGCATGACTGAACATTTTTGCCAAAATGGACTAACAATTGGACATTGTCTGTGCGGCTTATGAGGTTCTGATACAGCTGCCCTTGATTATACTTTCGGCACTAGGTGGTTTTATGTGCACACTTAAAACTTTGAGCAATGAATGCTTTTTTTACCGATAGGCTGAAGTGGTTCAACGCCTGATGAGGCTTCATCATACCATCACTTAACAAACACTGAGCAAAAAAAGTTAAATACTGCACAAGAGAAAAACGTATGCAACACAAAATGTAATAAATCCCAAAGAGAGTATTTATACACATCCACCCAATGCTGTTTCTCAATGGGTTTGTGGAGTTTTGGACCCTTGCTCATCATTGTGTGGCCTACCAAGAGACACTGAACCAATGCTCCTTTTGTATCCTTCCTGTGCCAAGCCTAATTTCCTCTTCAAGGCTGCTTCAAAATAAATGTCCATTCACACAAATGTTTGGTTTCTGTTTCACAACTGGTCCCCAACTGAAGTGAAGCAGGTCTGAGCCTGGTTAGTACCTGGATGAGAGCTAGAGGGAGAACCAGGTTGCTAAGGGAAGTAGTGCAAGTGAGGCCAGCAGCTCACCCTATGCTTTTGTGGGTCCTAGCGCCCCAGAACAATGAGGTCTCGCATTAAATGCAAATGCGAGACTGTTATGACCCGATCCGTTTCAGCACCGATGTGCTTCTTTCTTCCTGTGTTTGTCTTCTTCTGCTCTGTTCTATCGTTCCATTCATGCTCCTGCTTTCACAGTTTTTCCCTGATTCGCCGGTCTGGATGCCAATGAGCTTCATAGAGATGAACCACATTCAGCTTGTACACGAATCAGAGCCGACAGCTGCAGGTTCACAGAAACCTGTTATATATTATATAGTCAATGACTGAAGTGATATCAATGATAGATTATTTTTTGACGAAAACTAGACTAGAACATTTTATATTTTCATCAACTAAAACTATTTTTTGTGTTCAGTTAGTTACAATTATCATCTAATGTAACCTAATTCAGGGTTTCATGGTGGCGCAGTGGGTAGCACGGTCGTCGCAGGTTCGAGCCTCGGCTGGGTCGGTTGGCATTTCTGTGTGGATTTTGCATGTTCTCCCCGTGATCGTGTGGGTTTTCTCCGGGTGCTCCGGTTTTCCCACAAGTCCAAAGACATGCGGTATAAATGAATTGAGAAATAAACAATTGTCCATAGAGTATGAATGAGTGTGTGTGTGAATGTTTCTCAGCAATGAGTTGCAGCTGGAAGGGCATCCGCTGCATAAAACATATGCAGGAATAGTTGGTGGTTCATTCCGCTGTGGCGACCCCGAAAGGGAATATGCCAACAAGATAACGGATGGATGGATGGATGTCATGACCATTGTAGCTTAAATTAAAGGTTAAAAAAGAGCTTCTTCTATGCTACAACTCATATACTCACCAAAAGTCATAATTGTTTGCTGTTCTGTACTGTCTTGAGACAAAGACTGATGAAGTGCATAAAACAAGTTTAATTTGGATTTCTTCCCAAAACTAATTTTCCAGAGCCCCTGTTCGACTCTATTGTAACTAAAGCTCACATGTTTTCTGAAATTTGTTCCTCCTGTTTTCCATTATGAGAGAAAGCAAGAGCGAGGGAGATTGAGAGCGAGAGATTACAGGATCTTACGAGTTTAAACATGTGGACTTGATTTCAAGCTTCAGCTGTTTTGACAGCTGACTTCGTGCAATATGTTCGGATAAAGCTAAAGAAACATCCATCGCTGATAAAACCAACGTCCGGCATGCTATGTGAAAAACAAACCACAAAAATGAAGGTTGTGTTGCCATGTTTTCGGACTGTTTTTGTGACACTTTCTATAATAATTGTGATTTCCATAAAAATGCAACCTCACTGAAAAAAATAAAATGTTGTGAAAATGCTAAAAATAAGGCAACATATCGCACAAAGACTTTTATGTTGTTTCAACAAATGTTTTGTAGTTTTTGCAAGTGTAAAAACTTTGTTGTGCTAACATAAATTACTTTGTTGGCACAATCATGATGGTGTTATTTTGTCAATGAATACAAATATGTCAGAGTAACAAAATTAGCGTCATGATTGTTATGCTTATTAATTTTCTGTTAACTAGATAAATTAAATAAAATTGACATCATTAACTATTGCTAGTCCTCATAATAAAATTCATAGCAGAGTGATTTAGCGATTGTTGTCTTATGATGAAGTTATGGATCGTTTTAAAAACTTTAATGCAAATTTGTTTTGCAGAGGACATTTTTCACCACTATTAACCAACAGTCGTAACAATATCATTTCATGAGAAACACTAAAGTGTCTCTTACATCATTTTCTCTGCTAGAATAAGAGGATCGCCATTGATGGTATCCAAACCAAACCAATCAAAAGTGTTGAGTTTAACATTGCCTAAAAAAACTAATCTCCAGCCATCAGCAAACAAAAGAGGACACACTTGAACACAGTAAACACACTTTCACAACACAAACTATCTTATAAGAACACATTTTAACACACGAGCACATTCTCTTAACTGTGAATGACATCACAGATCTCTTGTCCAATCAGGACTCAAAGTGGCGCACCTGCTCACTGAAAATCTCTAAAAGTATTTCAAGCAAAGAAGGATACAAAAGCAAAACGTTTGCTCAAAGGTGCTTATATTTACTGAAGGTTTCTGATTCTGCAGCGCTGTATACTCTGATAGCACCCTTAGCTTAGCATAGACTGAGTAAACCGTTGTAGTTTGACTAAACCTCCCTGAACGATCGCAGAGTTTAATTATTCTTCTTCAGTAAAGCTGGACTCTTCTAGTTACACCGTGCACTAAAAACAAATGAAATGTTGTGTTCCAGACCAATATCTTTAGGTACTAAACTCAAAATGAAGCTTCTAAGACCCTCGTGTGTGAAATCTTCAGCACCAACTGATGTTTGAATATAAAAACGATGTTACTAAACAGTTTTGAGATTTCTGTTGCGCTAACCTGCATGTTTATATTGATTCACATGATTTACTATTACCCACAAGTAATACTGAAAAAGTAGCATCAGGTGGACAAATGGCAATTTAGCTTTTTACAGTGAATTCTTTTGATTGCAAGGTTGAACGTTACAAATGTAGAAGTTCTTCTATTAGCCTTAAAAGAGTGAATGAAAAAAAAATCTGAACCTTGCTTGAAAGACTTTTTTAAAAATATCTCGTTATGAAGCTTCATTAAGCTTCAAATAAACATCTGAGTGTCTTCCTGCAAAACATTGTCTTCTCCAACAACTCGTATCTGTGAGAAACTCTGTTTAAGTTGGACTTGATACTTGATGACGGAAAATTCAGCAAAATGTGACATGAGCGTTCAGACTGAGGTCATATTGAAAAAAATTTGATATATATTCGATTCAGGAACTCATATGAAAACGGCAAGCAGAATTGTTCTGTTCAGACTTGGTTAGTTTTCCAATATGGGCAAAAAGAAGAAGAAAATAAAAGAATTGTGTTGGTGTCACTTTGGCCTCCATTCTGAACATTCGTAAATTTGAGCACACCGACTTCAGAGCCTCAACATTTTCCAGTTTGGTAAGCATACAGTATGGTATGGTAACATATTATAACATATTATATAGCAGATTCTATGTTGAAAAATACTGATGAACACCATAAATACCAAATATTGTTTATCTATAATGATTTAATTGTAGACTCTGATAAATCAAGTCAGATTGGTGCTGCTACGATCACCACAATACTTTATTGGGTCCAATAAACACCAGCTCACGTGAATAAAATGTAAAAAAAAAAAAACAGTAAAACAGATGAGTTTTTTTGTTCCCGTAAAAAAGCGTCTTTGTTTGATTTAGAACTTGTTATTTCTTCAAATATATTCTTTAGTTACAAATCTATTTTAACTCACACTTGATTGAGGGTTGATAATAGATAAATAAAATTATTATTTTAATCAATGAAAGAGTAATCTATGGCTGCGCGACCTGATCATAAGAGTAAAATCATCATCATCATCATCATCACTCCCCCTGTGTGAGATCAAATAACTAAAAAAATTAGTTTGAAGGTGTACAATAAAATAATTTTATTATTTCAATAAATACAAGAGCATCATGGCATGACGACCATCAGAACCCGCCCTGATCACTGAAAGTGAAACCTTAAGGAGTTGTAAGCTATCTGGTTATCAGAGACGCCAGAATAAAACACACTAAATCCAGTAGAAAGAGAGAGATTCATCGACATATTTTCAAGAAAACGACCTCTTCAAAGGCTTCCAAATTCTTTTCAGATTAGGGTCTCGCCCCCCACGCCCCTCTCTCTCTCCCCCAAACAATTGTGCGACTGCAACACTTTCACACATTGCTGCCCAGCAAAAGTCGTTGACCTTTTCTGCATGGCAGGCGTGTCTCCTCTGCAGTCATGTCGTATTGAGCTCTGTTGTGTGGCTCTGTGCTGCTGTAGCCCGAGGCCTTGCAGCTTCTGTGCACTGTCCACTAATAGCCTCCTGTAATTGAAGAAGCGGCTTTCAGAACTAATGCAAGCAAACAGGCCGGCCGAGCGGAGGGGGAAGGGCTGCAGGTGCCTTCCTGTGACCCTTCAGATATCAGGCCAGATTCCGAGCGGCCTCCCTCCTTCATTCCTGTGTTTATGTTCCTGTTTGGGGTGTTTCTGCAGGGCTGTTTCAGAGCCTTTGTTGCTTGACAGCGTCTCCGGACCTCGCAGGTCACGGGCTGATAATCAGCAGGTGAGCTTTGGGGTGTCAATACGCCATTGGACCGGAGAATAAATGAATGAAGGGTTAAGTTGGGCCACACGAGTAATCGAATTACAATCACTACGTTGACCAGTGTTATGGTCTTATCTTGCTGCTTTTTGCATTACACGATCACATTTTACTAACATGCTAAAACCACGTGTGTTGATAGCACAGAAACACACCGAACTGGACAGTGAATTTTAATATTTACAGAAATTCCAAAAAAGGAGATCATTTGAAAGCAAAATGAATCAATAAGTGTGAAGAGGATTGCATGGGATTATAATTTTTTTATGTATATATTTGGCAACAAAAACCACTAGATAATGTCCTAATAGTAACTAAGTGAGTGATTAGGAAAAATTAAGGGAGAGAGCTGATAAAAAGAGACATCAATGCATTTATACAGATTTAACTTTATGCATACACTAACTTATTAAAAAAAAATGTAAACATATAAGAAATCCAACTAAAACATCTCACAACAGGGTATGAAGCTCAATTCCTGGAGGATCCCAGCGCCCCTGCTGGTTTTTGTTCTTATTTTTTTTTTAAGAGGTGCTCCACACAAGCCAAACGCAGATTAATTAGTAGAGTCAGGTGTGTTAAGTTCTGGAGCTTTTGCTCAAACCATAACTGGAGTCTACATTAATAAATATGGGAAATGTGCAAACTAAATTAAATGAATTTTTGAATCTGAATGATTTATTTATGATGTATAAACTGTGAAGCCATTGATCCCGAGGAGTTTTTGATGAAACTATGAACGCAGAGACTGAGTGGCAGCATTCATTGCAAATGTCTATATCTATATCGAATATCTCTTGTAGTTTTCCCTTAACTCTGAATTCATCTGCTCTGTGTCCCAATCTGAAGTCCCAACATCAAACAATGGAAAACTTTTCTAGATTCAGGTACTCGCAAACATTGAAAAAGTAGAGTTTGAGCTAAGTGGCAACCCCCACTTTCCTTTCAAGTGCTTAACAGGAGGTAACTGAAGTTGTAAAATTGACTGACCACTTGAGGCTTGTCCCAGAAGCGAGCAGATTGTATTTGATTTTTTTAACTTATTAAGCTTATTAAAATAAGCATATCTAATGCTGGGCACAGACGGTTTTTTTTACGATTATTATGATTGTTATTATTATTATTATTATTTGGTATTTTTGATATGCATGACTACTCTGACGGTAGGAATCTTATATTACTATGTTGTAATTTATGTTGTGTTAAACTTTGTTATTTTTCCCATTTTTGACTCTGTTACACTTTCTGGCCTTAAAACAGGTTGTTTTGAGGTCTTCATGCCAGTTATATTATCTCAGTAAATCATAAATTATATTTAGAAAAATTACTGTTACAATTAATATCTATAAATGGCTATGTGACAAAGTCAAATATAGTCATCACTCATCAGAGCAGATATTTTTATGGTTTACAGGTTTAAATGTAAACTCCGCTCAGTGTCTTTCTCTCGTCTTGGCTTCGCCTCCATCTGGAACCAAACATGACGTAGCACTGGACAGTCCTATGCTGGCTAATCCCAATTATAACTTATGAGGTTTAGTAGTTATTTTATAGCAGTGACATTATATTATATTTCTGTTCAAACTATCATTTTGTCAGTACTATCTAGCAGCAAAAGTATTTTCTATTTGTGTTTAAGCCACCATTATCATTACTGTGCTCTTCTACCTTGTTTATTACTGAGTTTTATCGTAATATTTCTATGATATGTGTTCTGTCTTCCTTTTTGCTCGAGTGTACAGTAAACTTGAGAGTCCTGAAAGGTGCCTAAAATAAAATGGTTTGTTATTATTGTTACGTAACACCGTCCCAGTTCGTTCTCAACCCCAATATCACTGTTTTTAACACGTACTTGTAAAAGATCTGACATTTTTTCGCAAAACAAGTTCAGGAGAGCCATAAGAATAAAATCCCGCCATGTCAAAAAGGCAGAATATCTCTGACTATATAGATATTTTTCAGCATCATTTGTATGTGTATGCATGTTCCTTAAATTAACTTGACTCATGAAAGTACCTGTCATATTTGTTCATAAATGTTTTATGGAAATATGAAAGAGTCCGGAACAAAGTCACTTAAACCACACAAAATAAAGGTTATGCAGGAACTATGGAGTTTCTGCTGAGATCAATAAACTGAAAAAATCATATCTTTTATTGCATCGACAGAGGAAAAATTAGCGTTGAGTTTTGCATAATAGACACAGGTGACAATATATCATACTTTGAAGGCGAAAAAACTTGAGCGAGTTCTTTGATTAATTTGCCGTCATAGATTTGGACTAAGGCAACAGTCTGAAAAGGTCCTGTCTGAATAATTACAGATGGAAAGACAGAGAGATGAGTGGAGGGGGTGCTCAGGAAGAGAGCGGCAGTCTGCTCATTAGTTCTTCGTGGCGTTCGTTCCCCTTCCTGCGACAGGTTGGGCCCCCTGTCAGTTGTTTTGCAAAGCACCTTGGGTGTTCCCTAAATTCAGCCCATGGAAAGACATTACGGAGACGTGTGGAGACAAATAGCATGACAGAGAGCAAATCTCGATGCGATTCAGAAGCAAAAACATCTCCAGGGCTATCAGCAGCCATTAGCGTAGCGTTCTGGTGAATTACGATGAAGATTACAGCAACGCCGGACTCCTCTGTCACTGTCACACAGCCGGTGACAAAACAGTTTGCGTTACCTGCTTAAGCACGGCAGACATTAGCGCCTCCCTTCCAGGTACAGTAATCAAGAAGGTGACGGCACGCAATTAATGAGGTCCATCTGCAGCTGTGCCTATTCATAATTAATGGGCTCATTATCTGCACGCTTTGACTTTAGGCCCCTTCACAGGACGCACACGAGTGCAGTTAGAGCATAAACGCTTTCACGACAGAAACCGCAGTTTAACGCTGAACGCTTAAAGTTTAGCAGCTAGCTGAATGTGAGGAGTGGGCTCTGATGAGAGAAGCCCAGTACAAAAATAAATAAAACTCGCTAGAAGACTTTTAAAAGGACATTTTATCACATGAGACAACATCTGTGTAAGAAGACTTTTCAGTGCAAAAGCTTTGACATTTTATTCATCTGAAATATAAAAAAGTATGTCTCTTTTTAAACTGTGCTTTTACATTGATGTTGTTCATACATGTCTGTAAAAAATTGTTATAAACAGAACTTAACTGATTAAAAAAGTATTTTATTACCATAGCTTGGAAATTATATTTAAAATGGTTTAATTCTGAGGGTGAATATTGCTTAAGACACAACAAAAACATAAACAGGGCTGTCATTTTGGGGCCCACAGCCTTATCCATCCATCCTTCATTCCGTTCATCAATCCATCCATCCATCCATCCATCAATCCTTCATTCCCTTCATCAATCCATCCTTCATTCCTTCCATCCATCCATCCATCCTTCATTCCTTCCATCCATCCATCCATCAATCTATCTACCCATCCTTCATTCCATCCAGCCATCCATCCATCCATCAATCCTTCATTCCATCCATTCATCCATCCATCCATCCATCCATCTAATCATCCATTCATCCATCCATCCATCCAGCCAGCCAGTTGAAATATTTTTACAATTAATAAATTTAAAATGGCTCCATTTATGTATTGAAATAAGTTATGTGTCAATTATGTACTTGCTTATTATTCGGTTATTATTCATGAGAATTTATAGAATTTCTTTGTTATGTGTTTATGTAATTGTATGTTTATTCATGGAATTGCTCATTTGTTTGTAGTTTTTTTTTTGTTTTTGTAAAAATATTTTACTTATTTTCACTTAAAAAATATTTCCCTCCCTCTTTGCCTTTTTGTTTTCTGCATTTTGTAAACTCACAGGAAGTGAGGATAAAATATGGATTGGAGCTAGTTTTAAATTTACTTAAAATTTCAAAATCAATTAACCAAGCAAAAGTTTTTAAAAATCCTTTAAAACAGTAAACTTTACAGGGATAAGTGAAATAAATTAAAAAAATGCTCTATTCTGCCCTCGATTGTTGGGTGCATTGAAGGAATAAAAATTAAATAATTTTCTGTTGAAACCATTGGTCATTTTTTAACTATTTAGCTTTAAACTGTTGTATACATTTATAAAACATTTATATTTGTTTTTCTCAATATATATTTTTTGCAATAAAAACATGTTTAAGGCTTTGCAGCTCTGAGAAGCCGCAGGCGTTCATTCGAGCTGCTAAAACTCTCAAAACTTCTGAGACACTTTCTGTACCTTCCATCTCTTCTCCCCTCTTTTCTTCTAATCAAGGCCTTGTGGCCGCTTGTTATTAAAGCTCACGCCTCTCTGCTTTATTAATTAGGTTCGTACTGTAATAAGGAATGTGCCGGATTCATTATTTAATTGAAGGGGAACTTTCGGAGTACAGATACTGAAATGTATTTTTAATGAAAACTACTGCGTCCTGTCCTAATCATATCAAGCACATTCTATCTAATTAAGAATGCAAAAAACCATTAGAGTTGCAAAATATTAGTTTCAGCTCTGTCTGGCTGCTCCCTTCTATCCAACACATCTTTTTCTCCTCTGCGACGATAAATAGTTAATGAGAGAAAAATGACGAAAATTTGCATGTAGGCAAATTAGTTTAATAAGGGATATGTCTTTGCGGAGTTGGGAAAGTGACCCTTTTTTGCATAGAGAAATTGCCACAATAATTATGAAATAATGGCCTAACCCATCTTATTTAAATGAAAAATCGTCAGCCTGAATAATGTAAAAATTGTGAAATGCAATAACCCTAAATTTTCATCATGCTGGCAAATGTGTTTAATGCGCTAGCATTTTATCAGTTCAATAACGGCAAATTACAGCTAATATGGGAAAGAGGGTTATGACTGCATGTTCTGGAGGGAGCAGAGCTATCAGCTCAGCTCAGCTATCCTCGGCAGAGTTTCTAACTGCAGCCCAAACATCTCGTCCTCCTGGAATTCTGAGCTTCTCTGCATTCACAAGGGTTTTGGGATGTTGAGCTTTAAAGTTCTAGCATTTCATGCAGCAAAAGTAAATATTGATCCAGTTTCTTTCAGAGATGAAAACAACAGACACTCTCAATGTGTTTTATAGCTTTATATCATGTGTAAGGTCAAATGCATTAACTATTTTGGTTTTGCTTAGTATTTTTCCCAAAGCAGATAATCAAACACAACATTTCATGAATAATTTAAGCATGTATTTTTATAAACAAGCGGAAATCATGTATATTACTAAAGCAAAAAAACAAAACAACAACTAAATATTCAACTACATAACAAATAAATAATAATTAGAGGGTTTCTGCTGGGTCTTAAAAATTTAAAAGTCCAAGTTTTAGGCCTTACAAAGTCTTAAATTCACTGTCTTAAAAAAAATAAGATCTGTGAAAAATAATTTTGTCCATGTAAAGCTCATCTGATATATGTTTTTTGTTGTTGCTTGGGGTTGCCAAAGATTGAGAATTGAGAGATTGAGAGAGGTTCTAAATGCTAATAAAAATGTAAAAAGTATGCTATAGTCTGAGAAAAATGTGCTTAAATGCTCAAAAATATAAACACGATGGTTAGGTAATTTGGTAAATGCACCAATCGTTGCTGAATCAACTCTAAAATACAAATTCAAACATGCATTGAAATGTCGTAAATAATTTTGCGTACCGCGGTGGATCAGTGACGTGAGTGGTGGGGAGGAGCTTCCAGTAAGCCCTTTCTCGATATTTATATTTTGATATTTATGTTTTCTGAAGGCAGAAACTACAGGCTAATGTTTTTCCAGCAGTGCTGGAATTGATCTCTCCCCAGTATGTAATTCTTTTAACTTGTCCACCATGTTTTTTTGGTGGTCCTCCAGTAAAAACACATCATAAACTGAAGAAGCCCTGGCTGGCACAATTCCCAAAAATCCATCGTGAACGAGCGTCAGAAGTTCTAAAATTTCAACCTTCTTCTGTCGTAGATGGTCCTCCCTGTCAGAGACGCTACGCCACTAAGAGACGCTCCGGCGCACAGATAACATATCGAGGCTAGCCATTGACTTTTATAGCCACTGACCAACACAAAAATCTTTCACTAACCACACAAACTCTGTTCTCAATGTGAACGTGTGCGTTTGATCGTACAAACGTGCATAAATACTCAGAATCATAAAAGTGATTTTTGGGGTTGCCAGAGATTAAGAAAATGCTCTTAACCGCTCAACTTTGTAAAAGTCATGGTTATGGTTGCCAGAGTTTGAGAAAACCTTCGTAAATGCTCAAAAACATAAAAGTGATGGTTAGGGTTTCACGCATTGTATTTGAAGCATAATGTTTATCATGAAAATTTGATTTTATTTCCCAACCTCCATGAAAGAGAGTACCTCCACTTAAAACACTGAATAGAAACGTTTTGCTTTTAAATAAAAAGTCAAAAAAATTAAATAGCTTTCCATAAAAATCACATCACATAATATAAATACAATGTCAAAGAATCCTAAATTACTTAATTTTGAATCCTTAAAATACCAAGGGAGCGAGTTGTTAAAAGCAGCTATATTAGTACCACAGCTGTAGTTGCATGCTTTCGAATCTAACGGGGTTGCGTTCTGTGAATTCAGAAAGTCACTTGTACTTCAACAACTCTAAAACATCGGTCGCCACCCGAGCTGTGTGCGTGCGTGCGTGTGTGCATGCGTACGTGCGTGCGTGTGTGTGTGCATGTGCGCGTGTGCGTGTGTGTGTGTGTGTGTGTGTGTGTAAACTCATAGTGATTTTTTTTCTTAATGAAATTCATTTATGTGGATTAATCAAGCCAAATTCCGCATTGGCTAATTAGCCTCAACTAATTAGGCAAGATACAAAACCTTTGACAATTTTTTGGCATCCACAAACGCATGCTGAAGTAAACAGAATTATTCTCAATAATAACGCCGTAGCCTTTAATTCAATTTTATGTTAATTATAATGCATTTGATGAAGCTCAGTGAACGTCCAACGTGACAGTCCGTTTCTGAAAGCAGTCACAAAGGGTTTCTTACTCACAAATGCTAGCGGGCATCTGTGAGCCATCAGGCAGACGGAAATACTTTGCAGGGACAATCTGATGGATTGGGATGAATACTATTTTGCGCATCTGTTTTTAAAACAACCATTAATCCAATTAAGCGCCTCAGACTTGAGTGCAGCTTTGCAACAGGCATCGTGTGACAATGCTCCTCGTCCCTTATGAAAAAGAAGTATGTTCAAGCATATAATTAGTAGGTTTATTTTCAGTTAATCTGCTCAAAAACGATTGGATAGGTTTGAAAAGTACATTCAGTCGCTAGTGTACCTGTCAGAAGCAAGTCTGTACTCTTATACTTGTGCTTCTGGGTTGAGTAAAATTATATTTAAAGGTGCATTGTTTACGCAATATTTCTCAGGTAATGATAAATGGTTTATTTTCATTGTGTTAATTTCAAGGCCTATATGGCTCTTGAAAACCTTTGCACAGCACAGCACAGTTCTGTATGGTTCTGCACGGTATTTTGCCCTTTTCCATCGGTTGATCGTTGTGGAACTGACACCGTTTTTGGTTCCTCCTTCGAGCTGGTTCCACAACCAACGCTAAATCTGTAACCTACCTCATTCTCGCTGATTGGTTGATCAAGCGTGACGTACCGTAACACTGATTGGTTCGAGAGTCGTCATTGCATGTGTCATTAACTTGCGCAAAGTAGATATATAAATATGAAGAGTGGATTCATCATTCACAAGAGGAAACAGCTTTTATTGTGTGTATTATTGTTGCTTGGGATCAAAAAACTATGTCTTGGCAATCTTGGAAGCGTGTGTAATACATCCACACGCCCAGAAGCAGAAAAAAACAGTCCAACGACATGTTCGGGATGCATTGTTGTGTGTATCCGAATCTCTGTCGTACTCTTCATTACGTAAAATTGAGTGGCATTGCCTATTTAACATACAGACACTATAAACTGTGTTGTACTGTACTGTGTTGTACAATGGAAAAGAGCCAATAGAGTTTTTGCACAACGTATCATCAACTGGAAGCCGGCCATGTTGGAGATACTTCCCGAAGAAAATACCTTCAAACAGAACAGGACTCACCACTTTTCAGCGAGAAAAGGATCAATTATTGTCATGTTTTCGGTTGTTTATCGGTCGGACCGTGAACAACATTTGAAATAATTCAAACTGCTGCAAGTTATATTAAATAAAGGAGATGAGAGCAAAAAACTGTCAGAGGAAAGGAGCCAGGATTCACAAGAATTTGTTGGAGTTAGGTTAATGAAGATAATCGTTTCTAGTGACCAATTTCACTCAGATAAACGTCTGAGTTAATGTTCCGTGCATTTCACTTCGCAGAGGCTCGTTGTTCTTCTCCATGTTGTGCATTAAAGTGAATATTGCATGCTTAACCTTTGTATATTGCTTACAAATATACTAAAGTCTGCTCCAGACCTACCTTCCTCCTCTCCCCACTGAAGCCTCTCCATTGCTCTGCTTTCTTTACAATGTAATCAAGCTCCTGGTTGGAGACCTCCATGTCGTGCGGAACAAAGAAAGACCCGTCCATGCTGTGGAGGCGTTGGTAGATATCGATCAATCTGCCGTCATCGTGAAGTCTGCAGAAGAAAATATAAAGAAAGAGAACAATTAGTGTTAATTAGTGCTGCATAGTGTGAGCGTTTTCAATGCGAATTGAAATCATATTGACCTTTTCCCACCATGCGTACATTAAAATGGGCATTGCATTTCTAATTTTTATGTTAGACGCTGCTTTATATGAAGTTTTCTTTATAATTGTTCAGAACTCAAAGTTGAGTCTCCTTCAGGACATTACTTCTCATTCTTTTGCTTTTCTTGAAAGATTGCATCCAAAGAGAGCTGTTAGCCCATAAAAATCAGCTGCTTTCATATTATAAGCCAAAGAGTTCAAAATGTGAGCAAAGTACACTTTTAGTCTGGAAAATACAGTAATCAATTATTTCAATTATAAGTTTGAGTGGAGCTTGTCTTATAATTAGTAACTAATCAGATGTTCCTCAAACACACACACGCAGGCATAAAAAATCCGTTTTTTTCCAGTTTACTTTTCAGCAACAGGAAACTTTTTTTACTGAATACCTGAAATACAGAACTAATAAAATCAACCTAAACACAGGAGCTCTGACCATTAAAGAAAATTCTCTCAAAAGTAAGCAACATGTTCAGAAAATATATAATAATAATGATGTTATTCATATTCATAAATAATATTCTTCTCAGACATTGCATTCATTAGGATATGCTGTATGTATCTGTATCTGTTAAATATTATGGTGGAAACACCTTATCTCCCGTTTTGTTCTCGACTCGCAGAAGAAAACTTCCAGACTCAAACAGGTTTCTTGTCACCTTGTCAGATGCTGAGGATTTAGCTGTCAAGGCTGTTAACGTCTGACGAACAGCTCACCTGACCTTTCCAACGCAGTGAAATTCTGATGAGCTTCATCTCGGCAGAGGAGCAGGCCTGATAAGTCAATGTCAACCGATAGAACAGAAGTGACTTCAGTCTGCACTCACACAACTACACACTGTTCTCTGTTTCTTCGTCTTCTTCTTCTTCTTTCAGTCATCTCAAGAAAAAAAAAAACATTGAGATGCTAGACTTAAACCTAGTGAATAGGGCTTATTACAAATTTCATCATTACCCGTCTACTAGCTTGTAATATCAAGTCAAAGCAGCTATTTGTTCCAAAACATGAACCATATATTTTTTTTTTTGGAAATTGAATTAACATTTGGGCGTCACAGTGGCGCAGTGGGTAGCACGGTCGTCTCACTGCAAGAAAGTCGCTGGTTCGAGCCTCGGCTGGGTCGGTTGGCATTTCTGTGTGGAGTTCTCATGTTCTCCCCGTGATCGCGTGGGTTTTCGCCGGGTGCTCCGGTTTCCCCACAAGAACAAAGACATGCAGTATAAGTGAATTGAGTAAGAACAATTGCCCATAGTGTTAAAGTGTGAATGTGTGTGTGAATGTTTCCCAGCGATGGGTTGCGGCTGGAAGGTATCCGCTGCGTAATGCCAAAAAACATATGCCAGAGAGTTGGCGGTTCATGCTGCTGTGGCGACCCCGAAAGGGAAGAAAGCATGAAGATTTTAATTATTTTTCAATTAACATTGAATCTTTTTACGTACACAAATCTTTTTAAGAACACTTTTTGGGAGTTGCTTCAAAGCAACTTCACAAATGAGAGGTCTAATGTTAGTCAACATAGTTTAAATGAAAATTCATAATGGCAAATGTTATAGGATAAGAATAGAAGTGTAATTTACTGTTAACTTAGTAACAATATAGTTCCTTTTGTAACACAGATTGTTTTTTGATAGATGCTAGTGAGTGATCTCCATGTTGTGTGAGCCACATATTGATCCTAACCACTAGGGGCAGTAGGGCAGCCTAGATGTTTTATAGATGTCTTAGTGGAAGTTAACACAGTTGTGACTGCATGGCATCCATAATCTTTGGTTTTGTAAGTACTAACAATCTAGCAGTTTCTTCTTGTTTGCATGGAAATGTCAGTCAAGATCATAAACTGTAAAAAAAATAGTTTTATTTGTATGTTGATTCCAAATAAACTAATATGTTGAAATGCAAAGCTAAACGATCCCATCAATGGTACCGGCTCTCAAAGGAAGAGGCTCTGGACATGTACACCGATGCTTTTGATATCTTTAAAGGTTTTATATCTTATTCCTTTTAAATCATTTAGAACAAATATTTGAGACATCTAGACCAGTGTTCCCCAAACCTGACCCTGGAGGGCCCCAGCCCTGCACATTTTAGTTGCAACCCTGCTTTAGTATGAGGACTGTACTTTGGCCAGTGGGTGTGGCTAAGCCGTCAATCCGTTTTGAGCTCCCAGAAAAAAAGAAGATATTAATAATCTGACTCAAGGCTTTTTTTTTTTTTGATGAAGAAAAACACAAAAAAATGCAAGACAAATATTGTTTCTATTATAAATGATTTAAAACGAGCATAAAATGGCATCTTTAACCCTAACCCTTTGAGGTAACAAACCTAGTTTTCGTAAGCAAAGCTAACTTAGTATCTGCATCTCACCTGACAACACTGCAAACAACCAGATGTTGAGGTGGAGCGCCATTTTAAATTTTTGTTTATTTTATAGCTTTTTAAAGCAACTGTCCTCAACATTTTCTCAACATATTAAAAATTGTTTCATATAACCTTTTTAAGACAAACAGAGTGCCAAAATGCAAAACATGCCTTTTCCCTGAGTGAATCAGGGCTTGCTAAAATGTAATTAAAAACAGATAACAGTTCATTCTATCTATACGAACAGCCTGAGGCTCTATTTTAGAAATAGGTCAGGGACTGTGTCAGTGCTTCTCTCCATACAGTGAATAGAAGGAGATAACCCATAAAAATCTGCAAGCCTGCTCACAATCAGACGGCTGGCCTACATTTGCACAGTACAGACACTCCAGCGCTTCAGCTTACGTTAGACGCACCAACCCGGCTATTCTCGAGCACAGTGCTGTTCGTCCAGCCATTAGGAGGAAAAAGATGAAAGTGTGTGTTGTGTGATCCTTTTGTTGTTTCTGCAAGCTTAGAGCTGCACTTCAATGGTGAGATGTTCCAAAGGTCTCCAACAGGTCACTCTCAAGCTTGTTGTCAATTTGAACACAGCTTTTCAAAACCTTATTTTTCCAGATAAAAAAAAACGTTTAGTTGCTAGACCTAATGTTCACACAATTACTGTGAATTCTCAAAAGAACTTAGATAGTAGTTTTGATAAGTATAATTTTTATGCCATGTTACCAACACATACATGAGTTTTGAGGTAAATATAGTAAAAAAAAAAACCATGTGATTGGTTTTGTCTCTTTTGGTGGCTGAGCAATCTGTCTCTCTGCATTTACACTCTAGAACTCCATGAACTCTGAATAAATTTTCTCCAAATGTATGATTTTCCCCCATCTATCTGTTTTCTCTCATGACCCATGTTTTTGGTTTTGCTTATTTCTTATGAAAAATCTTGTACTCTATACTGTTATGTTTTTTTGTGCTATAGTATTAATGAGAAGCTATTTTGAGTGTCTAAAATGGCACTATGTAAAAGAATATATTATTATTAATATTATTATTACTACTTTACTGTTAATTTTATTAGTAGTAGTATTCATAGTAGTAGAAGTAGCAGTAACAGTATTCGCTGTATTAGTGCTAGTAGTGACATTAGTATTAGCAGTAGTAGTAGTAGTATTACTAATAGTAACAGCACTAGCAGTCATATTAATGTTATTAGTAGTATCTAAAGTAGTAGTAGTCACATTATTAGCAATATTATAATTATTATTATTATTATTTTTAGTAGTAGCAGTAGTACTATTAGTGGTGGTAGTAGTTGTAGTATTATTAGTATTAGTAGTGGTATTAGTATTAACAGTATTTGTAGTAGTAGTATTGCTAATAGTAGTAGCATTCGTAGTAGTAGTATTAGTGGTAGTCATAGTAGTAGAAGTATTTATACTAGTAGTAGTAGCAATTATAGTAGTAGTAGCAGTAGTATTAGTTGCAGTAGTATTATAAGTAGTAGAATTAGCACGATTATTATTAGAAGTCATAGAAGTAGTAGTATTAGTCAAAGTTATAGCAGTCAATTTTGGGCCACCTGAAAGAAAAACATTGTGGGACACGCCTGGACCCCACCAACACACCCACAAAATGCTCCTGGAGTCTCCTATAACGCTGTTAATAACAAGGGCTGGGTTTTTATCTGTGAAGGCTCGCTAATGGACACTGAAAGGTCTATCGTCTCATTTTATATTTATTTCAGACAATTGCACATTATCATAGAACATACCATCATTAACCCAAAGGGTAGAAGTTGCCCAAATAATACAGCGTTGCTTATTATTGTTCATAATTATTCATATATATAGTTATTTTTTCTGATTGCAGGATTAGAGATTTAGCGGTGAAATCACCTGATAAATACAGAGTGTGCTCTACATATAATAAAATAAGTAAGTTTTGTTCTATACTGTGCTGCTAAAAGCTGTATAGGATAGACTCGCAACTGCTCATTCTAGCTATATGAATACTACATGTCTAATTAACATAAGCTGCAAGGCCATGCACATTTTTAAGAACATATATAATTTTTGGCAAAAGAAATGAAAGATAAATGTATTTTTAAAATATAAATGTAATGTAATATAAAATGTAATATTCTTTTTTCGATCTTCTATCTAAAACAAAAACATGTATAGCATTAAAGTGTACAAAAAGTCTCCAATCATTTATGATTAAAAAATATGTGATATACAAAATAGTAAACCATGCTGGTATGTTTTTTAAGATAGAGGCAGAATTATTTTATTCTTTTCAAGCGATGCAGCTTTTTAAATAACAATAGATGATTATAAGGTAAAAAACATTATAGTTATTATTTGAAACACATGCTTTTAAATTCAATAATTACACTTTATAGATTTTATTTATTAATCTAAAAAAAAAAGATCTTAAATATATTAAATATGTAGATATTACAACTCAAAATTTGTTTATGAGTAAGCGTGTTCATACTATGTTAGCACAATAACAGCACCTTGCACATTTTACATGTTAAATTAAATGTGTTGTACATATTTTTATTATTGACATGATTCCAGAAACCTGGGGCGAAAGAAGCCGCTGCTTGGCATCAGCCCAGAAAGCCCAATGCTCATTATGCTTGCACATTAACCACGTGAAGGTGATTTAATCTCATCCGCATGTCATTTCTCTGATTGTGCGTTCTTTAATTTCATGAGAGTATTAAATCAAATTGCATTACATCAACACTTGGCTGTCAGATAACGGTAATGAGCAGAAAGATCTTGATAGGCCTGTTTTTGATGGTTGTGTGCTGGTGGACAGCACTTCATTGGCTGGATGTCCCTCAGGGGTTCCCTGTCCAGAAATACACTGGCCATAATCTCAAACTCTGAATTGTGTGGACTACATGTTGTGACATTTTGACACTTCCACCAGGAAGGTCACACATAGACTCTGCGTTTGACAGCAAAGGCACGCAGTGAGGAAAGGATTGTTGAGCATATTGTTTTTGCTTGGATACAATGCTCATGCAAAGACATTTGCTACAATATGATTTCCCATTTCCCATAATATGATTAGAATTGAGACATTCTTGATTTTTTTTTTCCCAACTTCATTCTAGTAACCATGCTCAAAATTAGATTTCAGTTCACACAAATCAGAACTGTGATGAACCTTGTGTCGTTCCAGTAATAAATAACTAGAGTTAAATAATAAAGATACTGGTCACCTGTTCATTTTAGAATTAATTTTACAAAATGCATCAAATTTCACGCATATACCTGTCCTGCTACAACCACATAGAAACCTTAGATCGTCAGGAAAAGTCTTCCTGTATCTATACGTGTGGGTCAAACCTACATACTGTCCTTTTAGAGAGCACTGCGTTCACCTCCACTCTGACTTCGTCTGCTGCTCACCAAAGAAAATGTCTAATTTCGTAATAAACTTTGCCAAGCTCTGTTATTTGATGAGGTGACGAAGAGAGCAGTGTTAAAAACTGGAAGATGGAGTCAAATGTTGGTGTTAAAGTAAAGAGCCTTCCTTTGTTTTCTGTGATTTGGCTAGCTAGTAGTTAGCATTGTTGTCAGCCACATTGGAATATTGACTAATGAAAAGATGAAGCTTCTACAGCAGCAGCAGATGTATGTGTGGAGTTATATTCATGTGATACATTATCAGGTGAATATAGCCTGTCCTTTGTCATGTTGTGTTTTGTAGGCTATACTGTGGTTAGCATTCTTATCATGCCAGTATTGATCAGTGCTAAGATAGAGCGAGACAGAGTACAGAATTTTAGATGCTCTCGGTGACGAATGGTGCACTCACAGCGGAAAATTCGCAAACTGTCGCACAACACAAAACCCAGCTTAATGCGCTGGTCACATTAGCTTTCGCTAGCTCCGATTGCTATCGCATGGCCTTACGGCAGGGAAGACCCGCCCACCAGTATGAGAATGGAATCTGAAATAACACCGCATAGGCAGAAACTTTTGTTGTATGCGATCCAATTTAAGTAAATAGATTTTTTTTTTCATAGTCTTACTTCGGGGTGGGCGATATATCAAAAATCTTTTATCCCGGTAAAAACTATTTTTACCTCGATAACGCTATGCATCATGATATAGAAGTTTATATATGAAAATGCATAAATAAAAATGAAAACAGTTGTAGATAAAGTAATTGTAATACAACTGTGAATTGCAGCTTTACTTTAAGTAAAAAACAACCATATACTGCAGTCTTATTGTAAGTTTATTATGTTTTTTTCTGAACAGATGCTAACATATACCAGCTCTGTAAACGTTAAAATAAAAAAAACTTTTTAATTTGTTTTATGGACCACAATGAACACTGTGACCAAAATCCCAAAAGACTTTTGTGTCTGAGGAAACGGCACCATAAAACATCAAAACAAAGTTATAAAACTAACTAAAATCTGACAACAATTTGAAGTCGTTGTGGAGTGAGTTACATATTTATTCTAAATTGTTTAAAAGGGGAAAGATAGATACATTTAGGCAATTGGAAAACTGGAGCGAGGAAATGTAGGCCGAAACGCAAAATGTAACCACAAATAAAAACATCATGAGGACCATTCATTTTTAAATGCAAAATATTCTCTTTTTACCAATAATTTCAATAACATCAGAGCATAATTCTTTAATGTCTCCACATACATCAGGGCTATTTGTAATTACATGTGGTTCATTTCTTACATACTGCACCTTTAAAGTACGTTGAGCTGTAGTACCTGAGGAAGTATACGTAGAGAACGGTGGAGGACAGGATGCAGTGGACGGAGTAGAGGAACAGTGTGATGATGATCCCTGGAGCCCCTGACTGCTCCGTCCGGAAGAAATGCCAGTAGAGCTTGGCAGCATCCGCTAATGGTTCCTCAGCGCTGTAAGACAAATGCTGACCAGAAAAATTCTCGTTTTAAAAAATCCAAACAGAACTGTTTGAAATGTTTTACACAAAAAATCAGAGATTCACATTTTGTTTGGCTTGTTTGGAGCTCATCTTCTGACAAAAAAAACGATAAAGGAAGGATTTTGTAGAGCCCTCATTTCACACAGCTTTTCTCCTACTACACATGCAACATAGTTTTAAAGGATTTCTTTTCAATTCGTCGGAGGATTTCTTTTCAATATGTCTGCAAGTGTCCTGGTTGATACTCAAAACAGTGAGGGATAGTCTACGTTTTCAAATACAGATTCAGGAGTTCAAATATCCATGTGTATATATATATGTATATGTATGTGTGTATGTATGTGTGTATATATATATATATATATATATATATATATATATATATAATTATTAATTTTATTATCATTATTTATATTTGTATGCATATATGTAGATAGATGCTAACTGCTTGGATGTGCTAAGGTAGGTATCTAATCTTATTTATTTCATTTTTATTTTTATTTTTCAACTCAATCCTGACTTTTTCCCCCACAATTAACTCTCACCTTCTCTTTCCCCCTCCAAAACTTCTCTACCTCTCTTTCCCCCCCAATTACTTCTCTCCTATTTCCCTTTTTTTAATTAACACCATCTTGTCCTGATGTATGTTTATACGATTGATTAATGTAATTATTGTGATGAATGCTAAATAATCAATAAAATAAATGAAGAGCTTCTATCCAGAGGAATACTCAATATATAATATCTTCATTTCCCTGGAAAGAGCAAAACTGACCAACTCATACAAAGCACCTCCTTCTCATGGGGCTGCTTTGTAGTAGGACAGGACAGGTAAAAAAAAAATAAATAATAATTACCACATAGGGTCAGATCAGTAATAAAGGATATGTTACATATAACTTGAATGCATATTTATGTAAATGATGTTCCTTTCTCTAGCAGAAGTCATAATATCTGTACATTGATGTTGTTACACCATACACCTTCTAACAAAACAGATCTAAATAGCACTCTAAAATGAATTACTGCTAAAGTGACTTTGTAAGATGATTGGAAACTTCTATTTACAGTGCAAAAGTGTTCACGTTATTTTAAGTGACTTACCCCCAGGATGGCATCCACAGCAAAGACCGCCAGAGGGTCCAGCACTGTCCACACTGCTGCAGCCATGATAAACTTTGACAGGAAGGAGGGCGGTGAGCCAAACGCTAGCTGACAGCCCCATCTGATCAGGAGCAGCACTAGCGTAGCTGCATTCAAGGTCAGGGGGCCCAGAAGCACCAGCAGAACCTCCTCCGGGGTCGACAGAAGAGAGCCCTGGTACACCAGAGCTACCGTGTGCGCGCTCAACCTAAATCTGATGAAAGGGAGTGAACAGAACCAGTCTGTTACAGTGATGAGCTTGATTAAGCCTTTTTCTTTGGGATTGCTACAAAAATATTTTCTCAACACACATATCATCAAATAAGTATTTGTGAAGTAATTGTCTACTCTGTTTCACGGAATAATTTTTTTGTGAGATGATATGCAAGTTGTTTCTTGCAGCCATCACTGTCTAGAACAGTTTATATGTTTAACAATATATTTAAGATTTCAAAGTACACACTACTATGGTAGATTCTCTCTCTCTCTCTCTCTCTCTCTCTCTCTCTCTCTCTCTCTCTCTCTCTCTCTCTCTCTCTCTCTCTCAGTAGTTTGAAGACTTTCTGCACATTCAAGGTTACTATCAAGAACACAAACAAAACAATCCTTCCAATCTAAAGCTTTTCTGCAATATGATTTTTCCACATGCTTTTGGTGCAATAAAAAATCCACCCGACACATGTTGTTGTGTAAGCGGGTGGGACTTGCTTGGCACTCCGTGTTGTGTTTGTGAGTTTGAGTGAGGGTGGGAGGGTTTGAGCAAATGCTGAGGGTAAGGAAATATGTGTGTGGGGTAAAATCAGGACGCTAATGATGGCGAGGCGTGCACGTCTGCGTGTGTAAACGTGTGTTTGTGCACTGTCAGCTTGCAGCTGATCCCTGACCGCCACCGTGGCCACCAGCCCTTAGAGAAACGCTTGCAGCAGACCAACGGACAGACATGTGGAACATGTCACGAGCCTATGACCCAAGCTCTTGGTTGTTCTCTTGTTTCTATTTCTTCTGTCCTATCTCTACACTCCTCCCATCCTCTATGTCATTCTGCATAATGACATTTGGCCCGAATACATATATATTTTTTATTTGGCCCTGTTCTGGCTTACTCATGTAGTTTTACTTGGCCAGATAACGACCACACCAGGGCCCAGTCTCAGCCAAGTTAGCATTGCATTTAATGTTTGATTCATATCTTCAGTTCCACCTTAAAAGTGACACCACCTCAGTAACACTTGGGCCTTGTTTAGGCCATTAGATTCAAGTGAATTAAACTGGTGTGCTGAAGGGATTTTGCTGACTTAGGAATTTGTAGTGCAATATGTAAAAATAAAAGAAAAAGAAATAAATAGTTTACCCTCATGAAGCTGTGAAGTTGCGATGAGACTGAGTACTCTTGAGTATCCAAATAAACATTCACAAAAAGTAAAACAGAGTCTTTACTTACTATGTATTAGCCAGCCAAACTACCTGTTCCCGATATTGCTACAGTAATGTCACTTCCAAGCGGAAGTTTCCTTATTTCCACAATTGGAAATGACTGAACTGTAGTACCTCAACTGTCCATTGGGGTAATAGTAGCAGATTTTCATTCATTTCCATGTAGAAAAATCCCAGCTTCACAAAAAAAAGCACCTTTGACCCCTGGGGCTCCAATTTTTTTTATATATATTCAGATCGCTAGTTTTGACCTTCATGATCACTCTAAGAGGGGTGAATTATTATTTTTTGTTTAAGATATATTTAGATTTAAACCTTCAGCCAATCAGACGTCTTCGCTACACCTATGTCCTGCCTCTGCGGACCCATTTTCAATTACCCTGAATCCACTCACTTCCATGATTAGCCTTCTGCTCCTCCTTTCCTCTTCATACAAAACCTATGTGTGACGTCCCAGATGGTCCGTCCATGTCTTATACAGTCAATGTTATTTTCTGCCGCTGATAAACTTTTCATTTCTGATACTGCCTTATTTACACCCCAAAGATGAGAAAACCTTTGAACTCTTGGTTAAAACACTTTACTTTTTTATTGGCTGAAACTTTTTTTTTAAATCTCTAAGTCAACCCAAATAACAAAAACTGAAATATTGACTGTGTTTTTAGTAATGCATCTATGGATTTCTTACATTGGCAGTCGTGTTTTTAGTTGCAGGGGCTGAGTAATGTTAGAGGCAAACTATCCTACTGCGCATTACAGTCCATGAATCACGCGCATGTTTATTTGTCCGGGAATGCATAATCCAGTGATCTTTAGTGAGTAGTCATCTGTAAAGGTCAACATCTCCTCTCCTGGGATATTTCTGCATGCATTTTGTTTTTGGTATTATAACGAGCTGGTTATTTTTCAAGCGTATGGTTACCTGTTGATGGGAATCTGTTTGGTCTGAAGGAAAAGCCACTGGCTCCAGTAATGCAGGTAGAGACGGGGGAACCACATTACAGCGAATAGAAAGAGTGTCAGGCTGATTTGAGACAGATGAGGACGAGGGTGGCAGGACAAGCCAAGCAGGGATGGGAGGAGACGCAGTGCCAAACGGGTTCTCTCAGCTGTCCCACAGCAACCGGGGGAGGAGCCTAGCTGCTGAGATCTGCGGATGAGAAACAAGAGTTCCTCCAATCCAATACAAGCTTTTACAACCTATAAAAATTTGAGTAACTGTTATTACAATAAACAAAATAACAAAAGCAAACAGTAATATAGGGACAAATATTCTTGAAGAAAAAGTTTCGTGAGTCCGGCATCCATCAGTCGATCAAGAAAAAGGTCTTGATTTGAATCAGCACGAGGCCCAGAGGGTAAAGAGGCACAACTTTTTATTTTTCTATGGATGGTTTAAGAGATATGAGCCAAAGTGAACTTTTTCCATCTATCTTCAGAATCAGCTTTATTGCCAGTCAGTGCAGCAACATAAGTACAATACAAACACCATAAATACAGTGGAATAAGGAAAGTGCAAAACCCGACTAACAAAGACAATTAACATAAGACTATGCGGTAGAATATTGTAAAGGACTGATTATATGTAAACAATTGAAGAAAAGTCTATAAAGTTTAGTGTGCTTAAGTGCAAAATGTAAGGTGATGAAATGTGCGAGAGTTCAGGTGCAGGAATTTTTTTTATAATTTTGAAACATGTATATTTTTTACTTTATTAAGCTTGGTGGACCGGAAGTTAAGCCGAATATGGAAAAATGGGTTCTTGGCTTACCAAAGACAAACACGCGAGTACAGGCTAAAGCCACTATAAGTTATTAGCACATTTAAAAAATATGTTATATCTTTTACCGCCAGTTGTCACTCAAAACAAAATAATTTGAGTAGAGTCAAGACTTTGTGATGCAGATGCATTTCAAAATTACATTTTTATGTCAATGCATTTAGAAACTAAACCAAGTTGATAATTTTCAAAATGGCTGACATAGTAAATTAGCACATAGGACATAGTCCTATTTTACAACCTTATTTCTAGTTGTTAGCTAAAACAGCCAATTTTCATATCTCAGGACCAAAGGGAACAGTGCGCCAAACTTCTGCAGGCAAATTCAGAATATGGTTATAATCTTATGTCTGGTCTTAATATCTCAAAGCATTACCGAGATGTTGACAAGTTTACAAAAAAGTTTTATAAAGAAGTGTTTTTAATGATTTACAGAAGAAATGAAAATAAAAATGTTTTCTACATACATTTACCATAGATGTTTACATTGTTTTCTTTACTGTAATACAGTAAATCTATATGTTAGAAACGGTTTTGTAAAAATAATAATATCTTTAGTATTCATAATTGTATATTTTATTCGTAAATGAAGCTGATAATTTTTGTAATATTAATTTTACTAATGTATTATATCTGACATATTTTTGAGCTGTTACAGATTTATGACTTGGTTCCCAGGATATATATAGAACAAGGCGGAAGAAAGCATAGCGCCCCTGCTTTTTACCTTTTTTAACTATGTAAAAGTATTGTACATGTGTATAAAAAAGAAAACTTTACACAGTGATGTAGCAAATAATAATAATTGATTTTATTATACAACAAAACAAAAGAACTTAAAAATTAAAGAACAAAACAAAAACATCGTTGTTTAACAGCTCTTTACCATACACTTATCAAAAACACTACTCTATAAGACACAGTAAAGTTTACTAGATCTTAATAGCTAAATGTGTCCCAATGGCTTCAACAGACAATTATATACAGTATAGCAACATAAATGTAGACCAATCAATCACAAGCTATAAAGATATGAAGGAATTTTTCCAGTAAAACGTATACATTCATACTACCCCTCGCACCCCGTTAACGTGCCACGAATGCTTTCCTGTCAAGCTGAATCATGCAGCCGCTGCAAATAAATCCTGACTGGCATCCCCTCTCTAATGAACGTATCTGTGATATATGAACAGATGTATTTTTAGCCGCCTGCGCTCGGTGGCTCCTCAAGAGCCAGTGTGTAATGCAATGTGAAATCTGTTATTGCCACAAAAACGGATTTTTATTACTAAAGCGCAATCTCTTGTGGGTCGTTTTAAAGAAAATGTTTAAAAGATTAATGTGAAAATGGAAAAGTTTGCCTATATTTATTCTTTGAATGAGTACGGTTAGACAAAAGCATTGTTATGATGTGTGATAAATTCTAATTACACATACTATTCAGTTAGTTGGTAAATAAAGTCAATGACATGATTATTTACCCTGTTTATTTTTATACAGGTCCAATTTGAAGTCTAGCAACTATGGATGACTCTGGGTGGTATATATATATAAACTATATATATATATATATATATATAAACTATATTCATTCATCTTCATGTCGGCTTTATTCCCTTTCGGGGTCGCCACAGCGGAATGAACCGCCAACTCACTGGCATATGTTTTACGCAGCGGATGCCCTTCCCTGCCGCAACCCATCGCTGGGAAACATTCACACACACATTCACACTTTAACACTATGGGCAATCGTTCTTATTCAATTCACTTATTCCGCATGTCTTTGGACTTGTGGGGAAACCGGAGCACCCAGAGAAAACCCTCGCGATCACAGGGAGAACATGAGAACTCCACACAGAAATGCCACCTGCCCCAGCCGAGGCTCGAACCAGCGACCTTCTTGCTGTGAGACGACCGTGCTACCCACTGCGCCACCGTGACGCCTATATAAACTATATAATATAGTTAATCAAGAGTCCCTATAAGGTAAATCACAAAGACCCAATCATTGACCCAATTATTATTGTTTTTGTTCGTTTTAAAATATAACATCATAACAGAAACGGAAAGAGACCATCTTGAGTGTTACAGAATTTGTAAACAATGAAATATCACATAAGGTGGAACTAAGAAAATTTTTAATTTTCCATCTAATAACGTAGACCAATGTGGTGAAGTATGTATCCTTTCTTAAACTTGTTTTTACTCTACTCTTTACGTTAGAGCGTAAGAATGTCGATCATTTAGTTCAGTGTTATTGGTAATGTGATATCGCTGCATCTTCAAATGAGTGTCATAATAATATCCACCAGCAGGGTTGCTAGCGAGCTCTAGGATCCTGCGTTAACCACCAGTGTAGAAGAATTACAGAGCTGTGTGTGTTTGGCTTTCTGGCTACATCTTCTTCAGTCCTGATTGAGAAGCATTTAGTACTAACTCAGTCAAGGCAAGCAGTTTGTTTAACTTTGTTTAAGCATTCTCTTTATATTCGTCTTTGTTTTTTTACAAACTACTTTCAATTAGCATATTTGAGTGTCAAGCAATGACACACTTAATGGAAGTGTAGAGCCTTGGGATTGGCTTCTGTCTGTTCACAGTCACTGGACTTTTTTTTTTCGTAATACCCTTTTTTTCATAATTACTTTTGTTTCATAATTTATCCACATTAAGGTGTTTGTTTACTAAAAATATCCATCTTTGTTAAGCTTTACACAACTGTGTGGTTGACATACTTTCAAAATAAATAGTTTACCTCAAAGTTGGTATGTTACAGGTTACAGTTGTTTTATTGTATAAATTCATATGGTTGAATTTAGTGCATTCAAAAGTTTAAAATTTTCAAGCAAGAAATTAAGCATTGTGCAAAATAAAGGTTTACAATAATGTCTATCTGGCATACTTTGTCTTCAACTATAAAAGGAGCAAATAATGCAGCTCATCTCAATGCAGAGCGCACGCACCGAACAACCATGTTTTATCAAAAAGATTTAAAGAAGAGCTCCAAATTGACATTTCTCCAAATTCAGACTAACAGGTGATTCTAATTCTCTCAGCAGGGGGCGTGGCAGAGGAAGCATGACAGTTGGAGGAACAGGGGAAAGCGGTGCATTTGGCGGACATCAACAATCTGAGGTGATTCAAATACACTGTTAATGATAAATACTTCTTTTTGAAGGTTATTAGGGTGCAGTGATGGCATAGAGGGGTCAAATATTTATTCTAACGTTACCTTTTTAATTTTAAAAACAGCTGCTCTGCCCCTAAAGCAACCGCTGCATATACTTTGATGAAACTTTGATGGTAAAGCTGAACATGTGATGAAGTTTTAGGGGTGCTAAGATGAGGTGCTAAGATGTTTCACCCACGCACTTATCTGAAAACGACTGAAAAAAACAGATAAGACTCTTGAAAGTGACCGGTTGGCCAGATAAGGAGTGACCCATACCTGGAATTTGTGCTCTGCATGTAACCCATCCCAGTGTACACACACACACAGCAGTGAACACTCCATGAACACTCACCCGGAGCGGTGGGCAGCCATGGCTGCGGCGTCCGGGGAGCAGTTGCGAAACTGGAGGTCGCTCAAGAGCTTCACAGCTGTTGATGTTGAAGATGGAGAGCAAGTGTTTCATCACTCACACCACCTTCAACTCGGTGGATCTGGGGATCGAACCGGTGACCTTCAGATCACAAGTCGATCTCCTTATCCACCGGACCACAACTGCCCTTAAAAAAATTCTAAATGATTCTAAAATGATTCTACATCCTATTATGATTTTATGATAAGTTTGAAGTAGAGTGGGGTTGTAATTCAATGAGTTTTGATCATGACATCGATTTTGGGGCTTAACGTTATTAGAATAGAGCAAAAAAAATGATTAAATTTATTCCTGCATATACACGTTATCTGCCGAAGCTCAGATGTGGATGAGAGTGGAGAGGATCAGGACACATAGAATATAAACAAAGCTTTATGCGCAGCGGTGCTCTATCTAGCTTAGAGTGTTTTGTAATGCTATCCTGCTTAATTTATTCTCTTTTAGGATGTACACACTGTCTCAAATAAACTCTTCTTTCTGCCTAAAACACCTCATAAAACCGTTGCGATGCATGAAACCTACCACCATCTTTTTTCCAGCGTTTTTCATAGACACATTAGATCAGCTATTTGTACAATACTTGCAATCTCTCTGGAAAACTGCTTACAAGTGAATGATAATGAAGTATATTTCCAAAGATAAAAATCATCTGGATTTCAGTTATTATCTAAATAATCACGGTTCTTTTTGCACTGATCCAGCAGCTCTCATGTTGAGTGTGAAGGCAGGGCTAGACAGGCCCTCCACGGGATTGATTTATGACCCGGTGCCTCAGAGGCAGAGCAAAGAGTCTCTGAAGAAAACGATCTGTGCTTCAAACCTGGACGTATTTACAGCTGGACAGCTCCTTTATTTGCAAAGTTAGCTCTAATTTGCTGTCACTTTTTCAGATTTAGGCTAAAGGCACTGTTTTGTAAACGTGCCAGAGACACTTTTGTCCCCGTCCATCAGAGAACAGAGTCACAGCAAGCGTTAAAGAGGAACAAAGCCAGATAAAAAAAAAACCTGAAAGCTACTGTCAAACTTAGTATTTTAGTGTCAGAATTGATCTCTTTTGGTATTTCCCTATACTAAAATGTCCTCTAAAATGCTCAATTTAGTAAAAACACTACATAATGCTTAAAACTGCCGTAAAAATAGCAAAATGCCTCTACATACATTTATGTTCTACGTCCTGCTCAAGCTAAAACTCTTTCATAGTGGTAGATTAAAATCATGTTTTTTTTTCAATAAAAAATAACCCTGACCATATAAATTAAGGTCCAAACATTATTTAGTTCATAATCTTCAATATTAATTTGAAAGTTCTTCATTAAAGTGCTTTAATTCTGTGTTGCTGTCAGATTAGTTGTTTCCTTTTGTATTTTTAGAAATTTTACTTTACACTTAATTATGATTTGTTTTCTAAATTTACTTTTCTTCTTATTTGATTTTTCCCTTGAATTTTTACTTTCCTCTTAATAAAATTTTCTCAGAATTTTTATGATTTGATGTTTATTTTCCCAGAAATTTTTACTTTCCTATTAATTGTCCTTTTTCCCTGAATTTTTACTTGCTTATAAATTATGATATTTTTCTTCTTGTTTTACCTTCCTGTTAAGATTTTGTTTCCTCTAAAGTTTTACTTTCCTCTTAATTTTTGTTCTCAGTCTTATAATTTTTTTTCCTCTGAATTTTTATTTTCCTCAGCTATGATTTCAGTCTCAGAACTGATCACTTTTTAGTATTTCTAAAAGATAAAAAGACCAATTTAGCTAAGAATTCAGTAACTACTTTACTTGAAATTCTGTGAGTATGTCTCTGTTGCCTCCTGTAAAACTTAACTCAAGCTCTTCAATGAAGGGAGGTTAAAAGCATATTTAAAAAAAAACTGAGCATGTCATTTATTCTATATTCCATTTTAATTGAAAGGTTATTTATTAAATGGCTCTAATTCTGCGTTCTACCTTAATACCACATTGAACATAGTGTTCCAGCTTAAAACAGATTCTTTGTTTTCCCCTTTCGCGCTTAATGCCGGTGGATTGTGTTCGACTGTGTAGCTGCATGAGCGCCGCGCTGAGAATAAAGGTGGCTGAGATTGACAGCATAATGTAAGCTTTACTGTAGTCAGAGTGTATACATTAATAACCCCTCACACAAAAGGCTGGCTTTTACACAACTGATCCTGAGCGGATAACGTTCTCTTTGCAGACAGCAAGGAAGGAGCAGCTTTGATCTCAGAAGAGAGACAGGAGGCTTTATTCACAAATTTTAGAGCTGTCTTTGAGAAGGAAGACAATATGAGATTGAATATTGTAGAAATTTAATATCTGCATATTCAAGCCTTGTTCAATCAAACACTTTTTTAGGTCAAGATTTATGTTTAAAAAAAGAGGAGGAAATGTAAAAATCGTTTGAAATCTTGGACAAAATCAGAACTCTAAGTTGGTCATTTTTTTATACGACTGTATTCGGTTTATTTTTTAGTTTTCTCGCAGAGATATGACATTCTTTATAAATTAGTAACTGTTGTTGTTGTTGTTTTTTTCTTTTCAAATAAGTAATTTTACACGATTTTCTGACATTTTTCAAGATCCAGGCATTCATCTTTAAAAAATATCTGACTTGAAACCTATTTCTTTTTGCTATTAATGTAGGATTAAACAAATATATAGAGAATTTACACTTTTTGTTAAAACTCTGACCGTGAATTATTATATTCTTTTTCTCAAATATTTTACTTTCCTCTTAATTATGATTTTTGCTATCTGATGTTTTGCTTTCTTAATTTAGAAGACACTAAACATTTAGATAAAAAAAAAACTATAAGTATGTATAAGTAAACTTATTTAAGTATGCATAGAATTAAAAATTCTGAGGAAGACATATCAATTAAGAGGAAAGTTAAATTTCTATGGAAAAATCCCATTTTAGATGACAGAAAAATTCTGGTAAAAATATAGCTTCAGTTGTTTTCCTCTTGAGTTTTATTTTCCTCAGATTTTTTCTTAACTATTATTTATTTTCCTCTGCATTTTTTATTTCCTCTTAATAATTATTTTATATATTTAGATTTTTTATATTAATTGATTATTTCCTTTGAAATATTATATATGAAATATATAAAATACTGGTCTATTAACTTGTATTTTCACCTCATAATTTTTACTTTCCTTTTCATTATTATTTATATCAGGATTTTTACTTTACATTTAACTTATTAACTAATTACATTTTTTTCTCAGAAGTGGTAGTGTTTTCTGATTAGATGTCATTCTTCCAAATGTTTACATTACCTTATAATGCACAAATTGGTCTTGTTTTAACTTTTAAATGCACCCTCATTCTTATAGTTTTCGATTTCCATCAATAAACCTCTACTTTAGTTAAGCCAAGGATGGTTTATAGAATTGTTTCTAATATTTTCACGCTGAAGTACAGTTACAAACAAGCTGTGACCATTCGAATCGTTGAGATTGTGCTATTACGTGTTTGTGCAGTTGAAACCCTGAAACAATAATCATAAAACACTCTCTCATCATATTAATTCTATGTCTAGATATTATGTAGCTGCTGTAATCAATATCAGTTATTCTCTAACCAAACAGTCCCCGGTTACTTGGATATATCTCAACGCCAGTGACCGCTTACATCCTGTTTTCCCTCGAATATTATATGATACAACACAGGTTTATATCATGCCTTGTTTTCCACTCTCACCGTTGCATCTCAGGCTTTTATTAGAAAGCCTATTTCCCTGCTTCTGGCAGCGCGAGATGCAATAAATGTGTTTCATTGAGAAAAAGGCAACGAGAGGAGATCCGGGCTGCAGTAAAAGAGAATTACTGCCGCTGAATTAGAATACGCCTCATAATTAGAATAGGAATTTTGCCACTGCCACATTATCAGAATTATTTGCAGCTGAGAGCCGAGGAAAGATGGGCGCTGGGGTGCTTTAACCTAATCGAAAGCGGGGAAAAAAACGTGTTCCACTTAATTAGTTGATCTCGTTTGACTAATAGCTAACCGCTCCCTTTTTCATGCAGGGAAGCTCCTGCATTCGAGGCTGGCGCATGAGTCTCTATAAAACCCAGCACTAAGTACATGAAGGCTCCCTCCTCCTGTGTTCTAGGTTCTCACGTCCGAGCTCTCTTCCTCGCCCCATGTGCTCCAGGAAGCAGAGTTTGTGCCAGTGCAACATGTGTGTGTTTATAGGTCGGTAGGGAATCTCTCCTTCACTATCTAGACCAACTTGGTCTAATAAACTCCAAGCGAACGTTAACCTGCTCAACATGAGGGAAAGGAATCCTGAGCAGGTTTTTCACTCACAGACGTTGTGATGCAGACCTTCAGGAAATGAATCATCAGTTTAGCTATGAGGTCTTCTGCGGTTCTGGTTAAAACTTGCGAGACTAGAACTTGTTTTTTGAAAAGAATCCACATCTGAGATTAATTTAGAGCCGGGCGATACGTTAGTCTATCAGTCTGAAACTACATGATTGTGTTCTTCTGCACTCTCAACCTTGTGTGTACTGTCGAGTAGCAACAGTTTGATTTACTTTATGTGTAAAGCTGCTAAGACCCTGTTTAAGAGACTCCTTTGTGATGTTCCTGGCTGCCATGTTGGTAAGGTAATTCTTTGGCTGTTCTTTTCGTTCAGGCACTTCCTTTCAGCAACCTGATTGGCTGTTGGTTTTCGTACCATTTTAAAACATCTAAAAGCTTCTCTCTAACACACTCTACTGACACCAGAATCAGCTCATCCTTCCCTTTTTTTGCTGGTTCTGCTACAAAACTCATTTTGAGAGTATTCGGGCAAAATTTTTATTTACTAATTTTTAACATCTATTAGAAGGATGAAATGAATGATGACTTCTCTCAGAAACAATCTACATTCAACCGATTCAGTCCAATTGTGGAGGGTTTCAGAGAGAAGATATTGTATTTCACTTTATTTTTATTTTTACACATTTATATATTTAATATATACACATTTACAGATGTATATATATTCCGGGTCACGCTGGGCATTCTCAAAAGTATAAACTGAAAACAAAATGTGTCATTAGCTCTTAATTCTTTTTTGCATTTTTCATTTTGAGCGCACAATACAGAAAACTATTGTAATTCCTTTTTTTTATTGAAAATCAAACAAACTAATGATGCACGGATTGTTAAGGATTCTATTTCTCAAATCAGGTTGCTCGAAGGCAATGCATCAGCAAAGAGCACAGCCAATCAGTAAACAACATACAGTAGGATGATTTTTTTTTTACACATCATAACTCAAAATATCAGCACTTTTGCAATTCTGTATTCAGTTTTCTGAGAGCCGTTTCATTTTATGACACAAACGCGAGGGTGCTGATATTTTTCTTGGTAAGGTCAAACAATGCAGTTTGCTGACTGGCTGTTCTCTTCGTTAAGAAATACCTTCCAGCAACCTGATTGGTTAATGCATGTGGGGATTTTTAAGCACCCTTACTCAATGTAAAATCCTTGATTGTAGACAGATTTGCATCTACAAAGTAATATGTTTGTCCTTGAAACAGCGAGGACAAATTTTGAGATTCTCCAATGTATTCTTTTTTAAATCTAGAGCCATTATCAGAGAAAAGTGTTGCTTTTTCAGAGCTACATCTTTTTGGCTATGACTAAGTTTTTTTCTTGATGTATTGGAGACACACAGACTTCTGGTGTGCTGTATAAAAAAACTGATACAAACTGTTAAACGAGGAAATCACCATGCATCATGGGTAATTCAAATCTGATTTTATCTGCTGTCAGCTCTAACAGCTTCATCACTGCCTGATATGTTCATTTATTTTCTCGTTCAAGAACTGCTGCTTGAAAATCAGCCGACAAGCTTAGAATGGCACTGAACACATATACATGCTTTTCAGAGCGCTGCAGTGTAAACATGTGCCAGAGCTTTATTTTCTCTCATACCATTTTCAGGAAAACGCGCATATATTATAAGTTCCTAGTTATTTATTTGTGCTGTAATCTCAGGATACTCTTGATGGTAGTCTTTCCATGCTCATGATTGACTTTGATTTAATATAACACATTTTTTTTCTCCTCTGAAGTTGACTCTAAAGTAGGGGGCTTTGAGAAAATACACAAACACATCATGGGTCAGCCACCCACTGCACTACGACCGGTCAGCTGCTCCCAGGCCATCAGCTTGTCAGCTTTGACAGTTGTGATTGTCAGAGTCAGAGGCCATTCATGCAGACCTGCTCATGGAAGTCTAGTGTTCGTGTTTTCGAGGGTGGTAATGGCTTCGGGAGCCTCTTGCAACCAGAAAAGAGCCGAGAACTGCCTGCAATAATAGATCAGAATGACCTGCAAGTCAGAGGAGTATGATGAGGATGTGAAACTGTGAGCATGCTTTACCTATGCTTAACATCGATAGGTATGAAATCATCACATGGTGTGATTGAGGAAAAGAACCCCCCAATATTAGCGTTCAATATTCAAGCGTTTGTTTTGAAATGTAGCTGTTTTCGTTTGGAGAAAATTAAGTTGGTGTTGTAGCCTCTCAGGGCCCTTTCAGACTGAGTTTTTGTTCACACTGTAACTTCTGTTCCTTTATTTACATCACAGGAAACACATAGCCTGATTGTCGTAGCGCGCCCCAAGCTTTTCGTTACAAGAGCTGCCATTTTGTTTCACCGTTTTGCCATCCTGCTGTACCTACACTCTTTAAAATGGTCACAGAAATTTCCAAAAACCTGTTTTTGTGCTTTCTGTCGAGCTGTGATTCTCGTCTTCCCAAATTCTGAGGATGCATTGGACTTCATCTCTCCTCCACAAACTGCCAAACTCCTTGGCATGATGATTTGTGTATAAAAAATTAACAAGTCCAACAGTAAAAAACACCTTGAACAAGTCTTTAAACCAGTTTTTTTCAGCTGTAAAACCATTTTTAACATGGGTGGTAATGGGAATCTGCTCACTTCGGGTCCCAGCCTCCAGTGGCCAGTCGAGGAATTAGATTTTCAGTTGCTTCCTGTTGCGTATCGGGATGGAAATTTAGGAGTTGGCTCTAACACATAGAAAAATTAGATTTTAGTCAGAGGTCTCATTTTATTAAATAAACAGATTTTAAAGTACCCTGTCAAAATTCTCTAATGCCTCTAATGCTGGTCTGCAGATGAAGAGGCAATGATTACAAAAATAGGTCCAAACACAACTCACAGTCTAAGAAAACAATTGAAATCAAGCTGAAACTAATCAAGAAGAATAAATTTTGAAACATTGGAAGGGACTTAAGCTAATGGAGATGGGAACAATTTAACTGATTTTGGATTCACGGCTCGTCCTCCTGAGGAATCTCAGGTCCTCCATCTTTCTCTTCTTTTTTTTAGGACGACAAAAGTCAGACATAATTGATAAGAGATTTGGAGGCGGATTTTCAGTGTAATTAGAGTCTTGATAATTGGGCTAATTAGATATAATTGTTGTGTGAAACTGACTTTGATTAAAACAGGTTTCCCCAAACCGAGAAGAACGCAAAGTTAGTTTACTTTGGAACAACAACAAAAAAAAGAGTAATTAATACACAGAACAGAACTAGACTCCTTTGAACATCTCTCAGTTTTAGAAAGTGAAAAATGCCAAAAATAAAAAAATGCATTGACTTTTTCATCCAATCAAATAAAGTGAACGCTGAAGAGAGTGACTCCCATTGATCTAAACCCCTCAAAGCACACATGCACCTTTCTGCAATGTGTTTGTTCTTTGAAATTGTAATGTTTGGATTAAAGGTATTGCAACCGCAGAGGTGTTTGATATGTAAATCTCGGATAATAATACAACTCAAAGAGAAAGCAGCTCTGACCATTCAGACTAACAGGTCTCGGAGAAAGCCCAGCTTCCCCAAGTTACTGCTGAGAAAGAAATTGAAACTTGAATAACTTGAAATTGTAAAAAGAGAGTATTTTTTATTTTCTTAACAGTTTACATTTACTTTTGGTGACATTGCTTTTAGCATCTACAGCTGGTAAATAAATCATTAAAAAGCTCTGCATCTTTCTATCTTCGTCTGTCTGTAACTAATCAGCAAACAACCAATGTTGACCGTATTGACTGGTTGGGTGTTAATGGCTCAAATGTCTTCATGTACAGTTGAAAATCTCTGCCTCAGCACTGTTTGTCTGCCGTAAATTCAGAGCATTTTGTACTTTCAGGCTCCAATGGCCAGAGCACCAACTCGTACAGTTTTTCCATGCAAATAAATGGGACAGCAGCTATCTATAACCTCGTTGAACTGTCAGCTCAGTTCAGAGTCGCTCACTTTACAAACAGTTCTATATCACATATGAGTCTCTGCGGATTCTCTAGATGGCAGTAATATGCTTCACATACTCACAGATCACATATAGCATAAAGAAAGCATGAGAGATCACTGCTGTCAGTTCATTGTCTTTGTGGTTTTGCTATTATTATTAAGATTTATTTAAAGATATGCTATTTGCTACCATTTAATGACTAATAACTGTGTTTGTTAATGAGCAGTGATGAATTTGTATGACATGAAAAGCTCTTTCTAAGCCCTTTTTGATTTTTGACTCATTACACCTACACACTTGTTTTTTTTTTAAAGGTTACCTAATATGGTATTTTAACATAATGAAATATAATTCTTGTGGATCTCCTGAACTCGCATCTATTTCAATAAGGATTTATAAAGTAGTTTTTTTGGAGGCATGTCCGATTTCTGTTTGTGTTCCTCACTTGAACAGCAGCAGCAGTGAATCACGTTATATTTCTTCCGAATGATGGCTTTTTGAGGATAGCTCATGTAATAGTTACGCTGTGGACTAAAGGACACTCAGAGATGGTTTGATAATTTATAGTCAGCCATTCCCTGTTTTTTTTTTTATTTATTTATTTTTTTTATTAATTTCGGTCGAAATAATCTTTGCCAGTTGTTTTGTCCATATATCTATTGTACTGTTTATGTATGTATTATATCTTGTTTTTATGGTTTGTTTCGGTTGTTTTATCGTGAATAAGTGAATAAGAATTTCTCTGATTAAGGTGCTATATAAATAAACTGCTAACACTAGTATTTGACCAGAAACCTCTACACAATGATGCCAGCCATCTATCGTCTTCTATAGTTGTCTTAAAAACTCATGGAAAATGAAAGAAAAAACATTGAACTTTAAATCGTGACATTTAGTTGGTGTGTATTTGCCCCTGCTAATATTCAGCAAAAAAAGACATAATAATTAAGACATAGGACTGGGCTATATGGTTAAAAATATATCACACTTTTTAATATGTAGGAGATGATTATCACAATATTAATCAATCTCTATTTCTGGTAAAGTTTATTTGCTCTGGAGGGAAAGTTGTAAAAACCTGACAGTTACCTAAGGTTTTTAACATTTTTATTGTCAAAACAAGTCAAAAATGTTCTAAGCATGAGGTGTTATTATTTTAGAATCAAAATTACATTACAAAATTACAAAGAATTACAATACATGTAATTCCCCTCTTTATTTGTTTTGGAGACAATTTCCGAAACAAATCTCAGACAGAGAGTAATTATTTAGTTTTATCTATTCATTACAAGGTATTTTTGCTGGTGCTTATAAAAAGAGTTCATTAGAGTCATAAAACACATTAAAAACATATTACACTATAAAAAAAAATAAATAAAAAAAAACTTTAATCTCTTCAAACAAGAGCTGTCACTCTCTCAGCGTTTTGTGTTCATGATGTATCTGTGTCTGTGCTAAGTAGAATGCACTGTTGTGAGGAACTTACTTAAAACAGTTTTGATTTCAAATAATCTTCTATTAAATGTATATCCGACCTTTAAATTATAATATTATACCGCTACTTATACAGCTGTTGACTTATAAAGCCAGCGCTAGTGTGTCTCCATAGGCTAAAAAAGAGAAGTCAGTTATCAAGCTAAACCAATCAGAAGCAAGAGCTACCCGATTTCTCGTGAAGCCCGGCTTCTGATTGGTCTTCCAGCAGATTACATCATGAAAATACACCAACAGGAAGTCTCTGTAGTGGAGATGTGAAAATACTTTTTCCGCTGCAGTTTTATTTTCTAAGCAGGTGTAGTGCGAGTGTTTTATCTCACCAATCTGTAATTTATGCTAACGCGGAGAAAACGATCCCGTGCATGGCACACAGAAGTGCAGTTAACAACACGCTGTTCAGACCACTGTCAAGCTCTTTGTTGGTCATAATTGCCGATAAGGAATTATCGCCACTTATATTGTTTTCTAATATGGGTGTAACAACATATTGGGACACAACACACTACAGTACAATTATTTTGGAGTGTCTGGGAGCTAGAATGCATGGCATGTTGGACTGCAGAAGCAGTTTAACACATGCCTGTACTTTTCTCCATCAGTTCAGATTGCATTTTAAAGCCAACTTTTTTAGTTCAGAATAGTTATTGTGTGGTGGACGTCATAATGAGATGTATTGTCTTTTATTGTCTCGTTGTCCCTAGTGAAACTTGAGTTTTCCATCACATTGTATTTTAGACTAACATGAAAGCTTAGCAATGTCTGTCAATATTTGGCATCTATTTTTGAAGTCTTCATCACGCTTTGGGTTAGTAGCTGTGCTTCTCTGATGTATGGCCGTAAGTTTAATTTGATTTCCTCTCGTACCTAAAGCTGCAGCGCTTCTGATCTTGTTTAATAGTCCAGCGGCAACAAATTGCTGAAATGAGGCGAGGTTTAAATTCTGTGAGACAAGTTGTTCTTTCTTTCTACTTGGAATAAGGCACAGCATTGTTAATTCCTCCGAAAGAAAAACACATCCTTCTGTGGATTTAGGCAAGCGTCTCTCATCGCTGGGAAATGCAGTGAAATTCAGGTGCTTTGTGAAATGCAATTTGACGAGCCATTTATAAGATCAGCGCAGCGCTTTGTGTCATTGTGTTTTCACTTCTTTTTTTCTCATTAATATCAAATGCTGCATGGCACAATAAAGTGGAGAAAAGAGTCATTGGTAGGCCTGCTTTTGCACGTTGCATCACTGGAGAAAAAGCAATTATCCACAGCAGAGGGTTTTATGTGTTGCCAATGCAAACATTACCTTGATCCTTTCAATAAAAACACACATCGAGCCTGACAATAAAACGGCATTCATATTGTGGACGGATACATTCAGTTTTGAGCCTCAAATAAATCACGGAGTATGATTTGTGTTAATATATACATGCATCTTGGAAGTGTGTGTTATGATACACAAAGAAAAGACTCTGCGTCACAGCAATTGAGCTTAACAATAATACTTGAGATTATGTCCTGGAACGTACACATTAGTTCAGCACAAAAGATGATAAAATCAAATGGGTTTTGATTTTGTGTTTATTTTATGTGGAGAATAGACTGGACCGGAAAATTGTTGAAACCTTGGGGATACATTTCAAGGGTTGCATTTCTGTATATGGATCTTTTTTAGGAATATCTTTAAGTATAAAATCTTTTAATTATTTTCTTCACTTAGTTTACTCCATTATTCAATGAGTTGGTTAATTTTAAATCACATGATTTTAGACCCAGTTTCAAGATTTACTTAAATCTTGTTTTCTCAATCTTTTTTTCAGGTTTTAATTGTATATTATAAAGGATAAACTGTCCATCAATCCATTTTTCTCTGCCTGCTTAGTCTTTGTTAGGGTTCTGCAGATCTCGACGACTGAGATTAAGGGTACACCCATTGACTGTAGAAAAAGTGGATATTGCATGTGCGACTTTTCGGATGAAAGGTAAAGGAGGTTTAAACTGGATGCAGCCAACAATCGCCATCTAGGTGTGCGGCACTTCCTGGTAAACAAAATGGCTCCAGAAATGCAGATATCGATGCAGCACAGACGTCTGTATCTTATACAAACTATTCAAAACATAAATAATCCTCCTCAGAATGTTCATGAAGATAATAACTAGCAATCTGAATAAACAACATTGCAACACCAGGGGTGTAAACATGTTTTTCCAGCTCTAAAGTTCAGCAGTTTTAACATGGGAGTGAATGAGAACCTGCTCACTTCTGACCCCACCCAGAAGTTAACAGAATAATTTTTCTGTTTACTCGTTCACGTTACACAGAACATGCTACTTGTATCCGTCTTCTATATGAACACAATCGTGCTTACTGGTAAGTGCATGCCCAGGAATTGGCTTTCATCAAAACCAAAGTAGAAACATGGAAGAGAATGTAATTCAATGTGATTGTTTGGCATTATTTGAGTTAATTTCCTATCGGAGCCACCATCATTTGGAACAAATCATATCAAGAAGATGACAAAGAAAAAATATTTATTGGTTCTATTACTTCACTTTTCTACCACTGACTGCTTTCGGCTCTGTCCTCAGCCATGATTGATGTGAAACTTCCTATCCATGTCCAGAGATGTGACACCCTCCCTATACAATGACGTACAAGTTGGATGAACAAGATTTGGTTGTCTCATTGCAAAACAATCTGATATGTATTAGATTCAGGAGCTAATATGAAGGAGCGACCCAAGTCGGATTTGAAAAAGTAAATAAGAAATTGAGCTTTTCAGACTGTCCTGAAAATATCAGATTCGGGTCACATATAGACAAATTAACTTGATTTGGGTCCCGTTGGACTGCATTCTGAAGGTAGCCATCGTCCACCACCTTATGTTCAAAGTGAGTGTTTTGCCTTCCATTTAAGAGCAATGCAAATTAAGATAGGAAACAAGTCTCACCTCAAAGAGAATGTGAACAGCTCCAGCTCTTCTTTAGGGAGATGTTTTAGAGTGTCTCTGTTTTTCATCGTTATCTTCTTTTTTCTCTCGCTCTGATGAGGGACACACAGGGAGGCCATTTGTAATTACACAAGAAACGTTAACGTGAAGTTGTTTTCATGACCAGCATTGGAGAGTATGGAAGAATATAATGTTCTTTAGTTATTAGTGTTTGCAATAAAAGTTGGTTTCAGTAATTATTATTTAGGAACCAGAGTTGAGCTTATCTAAAACACTAGGGTTGAACTTTTAGTTGTTAGAATATTAATCCAACTGATCTTGGCTCATGTTGATGTTTGCTCTATAGCAGGGGTCACCAAATCTGGTCCTGAAGGTGCAACCATGCTCTAGTATGCATACTACTCTAGCTTCCGACACGCCAAGATGACCTTAATCAGTGCAACATGTGTGTTTCATGATGCTTGAACCAAAAATGTGCAGGACTCTGGACCTCGAGGACCAAATGTGGTGATCCCTAATCTTCAGTAATTTCAGTTGGGCAGCAGTCTCTTGGGGTTAAATGGTCTGTTGGATAAAGGAGAGGTGATGGAGTTTTTCATCAGAGAAGCCTTCAGCTTGTGTCTACTCTGCAGTGGAACAAGGAGAATATATTGGATGTGAGACTGGTTTATTATTCCCCTAGGCATCATGGGACACAGTGACTCATCCAAACGCTTATGGAAGAGATATATTAATGCCATATCATTAAAGAACACTGCTGTAAACAATTCCTATAATTCTCAACCGTACTTCCATCATGCTCTGCCAACTGCTTGGCATATGGGAGTTTTTGTTGTCGCGGCATCACTCAGTATGGTTTTAGATTTATGTGTGGGGAGCGTACTTCAAACAGATTTATTGAAGCACACGGTTGAAGTGAAAGACCAAAAACATAACGGGAGAACTGATTTGGTGATTTTCAGATTTGCTTAACAGAATACTTAAGGAAATGGACCAGTTGTTAATTGCAGGTTGCCACGTGCTGAAGCTGTTCTATCTAGCCTAGCTTGAGTGTGATTAGGACTTTAGGAGGGTTCTTTCATAGTTAGAATCCAGAAATATGCAATTATACTGTATCCTCTACTGTGAGTCGCTTTGGACAAAAGCGTCTGCCAAATGGATAAATGTAAATGTACTGATTGTGCTAAGCATTGTTAGAGTTCATTGACAGATATTGGTTTGTTAAGTATTCAAATTGTCGGCACTGTAAAATTTTATATTGCACTTAACTAGAAAAATGCCATTTTGTTTATTGATATTTGGTTAAAATGTTACATTTACTTAAAATAGTTTAGTATTTGTAAAATGCTTTTTAAGATCACTAATAAAAAGGACATAATGAAAATGAAAATGGCATTCCCTCACCCACACATCCAAACCTTGCTGAAACACAACTCCCCTCTCCCACACATCCAAACCTTGCTGAAACACAACTCCCCTCCCAAACACGTCCAAACCTTGCTGAAGCACTACTCCCCGCTCCCACACATCCTAACCTTGCTGAAACACAACTCCCCTCCCCCACACGTCCAAACCTTGCTGAAGCACAACTCCCCTCCCCCACACGTCCAAACCTTAATAAACCACAACCCCCCTTCCCCACATGTCCAAACCCTTCTGAAGCACAACTCCCCTCCCCCAAACGTCCAAACCTTAATGAACCACAACTCCCCTCCCCCACACGTCCGAACCTTGCTGAAGCAGAACTCCCCTCCTCCACATGTTCAAACCTTGCTAAGTTACAACTCCCCTCCCCCACACGTCCAAACTCTGCTGAGCTATTCACTTTTGCAAGGTAAGTTTTCAGGTATGACGTCAGGTATGTTTTTTTTTTTTTATTAATATAGTAACCATTTAACCATAGGAAAAAGTATTACAGAAGTAAGTTAGGGAGACAAGAAGCAAGGAATGGTCTTGGTAGGCTCTAGGCTTTGAATTTTGCACCCCATGATGACCACACAGAATAATGACAAATCCCATCATGCTCAACTGTGCAACTTAAGACAGCAGCCCCAGATCAGCAAAGAGGAGATATTCTGTAATTACCACTTCAAAGGTTGGCAGGTAATATCACAGCTTTGATTCATTTAACTTTAGTCCTGTGGAGCACAGGAAAAGGCATGTTAGGAGCAGTTAGAGTCGAGCTGGCACTGCTGATTTCACAGAATCTGAGCTGTTTTGGCTTGTTGAGCACATCAAAACTGGCTTTGAAGCTGGAAAAACACCTGAGTGTGAAATGTATTTCGACAAACCTCAGATAATAAAGGGGAAGGAAAGGCGAGAGGGAGGAGACTAAGAGACATTTATTTATTTATTTAATAGTGTACTTACTTATTTATTTTGTTCTATTGTTAGTGTTATCTTTATCTACTTATTTAATGGCCATCTATACCAGTCTTAGCTTTTATTTTGTGCCTTTAGTTATTAATTGCCTTAAGTTATATATAATTGTATTACAAATGAATGTTGAAATGAAAGTGGATTTTAAAGGTATCAATGAAGCTTTATAATATAATATAATATCAAATGGAGCTTTATTTTTATATTAAAAGTTCCCAAGATCTTGTAAAAATGGAAACAACTTTCCTTTTCATTTGGAAATCTTGCAAGAGTCAGAAGACAATTGAAACCAAATCATCTTAAACACATTTTTTCCACTTATAAACAGAATGCAAATACTTTTTTTTACAAAACGCATCCTATATCTATTTCAAACAGAACGGATTCTATGAGAGAAATGTTGTGTTTTGTCGAGACTAAGATGTAGAACAAACATGACACTTTCCAGAACATCCCAAATCCCTCTCATCCTCACGTTTCCTATTGCAATGCACGAACGGAAGCCTCTCAATTCCTAGAAGATCGTTTCAGATTAACATTTTGTTGATCCTCAAAAGAATTGTGGGTAAACTTTTTACTCCTTCTGAAAGAAGCTCTGTGTCCTGGGTCTGTCTTTTTACAACGCTCCTCGTGTGATCAACAGAATGCTTTGTTGAGACTACATACTAGGTGATCAAAGACTGTTGAGGATAAGTATTTCATTTTTAAAGCTATTAAAGTTATATTGCTAGACTAAAAAGGTCCAATATTTGTTATAAATCCTTTCAAAATGTATGATATGGCATCTTTAATTCCTTTATTAAAGAAATTGAGTTTCCCCCAAAAATCAAAAGAAATGCACATAAATTTTTCACAGATGGATGTTTTAGTCTATGTTCAATGAAGTGAGAATGTGAATAATAAAGGGGGGCTTTAATCATAAACTTACCTTGTTTTGAAGCTCAGTTTTGGTGATTTCTCCACTAATGTGAAGAGTCTGGTTGTTGGTTTCAGAGGCCGTAACTGTTCCAGTGGGGCGTTTATCTGCAAATCGAACATAAGCATTCTTTTTAGAGCTGTTAATCAAGTCACATACAAAGCAAATCCAAAAACACACGGAATCAAAGTGTGTTTTTGAATAAACAAAGTGATTTAACAAGTTAGCTTGCAAAAAAGTCAGAAAAGCAGTGTCTTAGACATTCAGGAGCTTAATTGGAATGTAAAGCTAAAGGAAAAGTGATGAAAGTTGCTCGTCAGACGAATTCAGTGCTTCTGCTTCCTCACACATCAACGCCATCTCTGAGCCGAAGCACTCTTACTTTTTCATCGCTCTAATGCACACAATTAGACATGATGAAAAATGGAAAAAAAATTACATTTAGTTGTAATACATTTTGCCATTCTTCCTTCCTTTGGAAAATTACTTTTGAAGTGTTTTCTCTCGCTCTCCATCTGTAATTTAAATGGTAAGCTGCCAGATGTGTGTCTCATGCTTGAAGTGCAGGAGCTTTGCATTATTTAGCATATTAACATTCACAGAATTTAAAAAGAGGGTTCCTGCGTTGCCTGGAGCATCCAATTAAGTAAACCTTAGCTTGATACATGTACAAATTTTACCATGAGAAACTTTTTCATTGCGTTTTTCTCTCCGCCTCAGCCACTCGCATCTATATAATAAATATGGAAACTTCCCAGATGATTTTTTTTCTCTCTCGCTGAAGGATTAAATATATCAGTTATTATAACTTTTAAATATAGGTTACGTATATCAAGAAACACTTGAATAAGATTTAATTTGGGAAGCTTCGAGCCGCGATGATAAGTCAGCCGTGCTGTTTCTGAGTTGAATTCTGGTTTAATATGGACGCAAAGAAATTTTTTTTATATATATAAAAAATTTAAAAAACATCCAGATGCTGAAAAAAAAACTGGCTGACCTGGCATGAACTTTTAATAATCGATCAATGGTGTTCCTTCTCCACTGTCGTCCAAGATCATCTTTAATAGTCAGAATTAGTTTTTGTTGTTATTCCTTATTAGGTTTGTTTAAAACTAATTCCAATGAGATTCATCAGTTAGCGAGAATCTTTGGTTAAATATGAATTTGGCCACCCGAACCCATGCATTGACTGGACCGAGACTAAAAAGATTGGCCTCTGTCTTGTTCTATGAACTCTAGTACAGTCTGGTTTTTATTTGAACAAAACTGAATTAATTTTAAATGTAATGTCCTGCAAATAAAAAAATAGGATCACGATTGGAGAGAACGTTGTAGTGTGACATCCTGCACATTCGTCAATCGCCTTTTAGCAAAGAAAGAAAATTTTCACCGATGACAGATCCTTAATCTGTGTGCACTCAATCTGTCTGTCTTTGCACATTTTTATTAATTTTTAAGGATGGTGCAGTTCCAAGTAACCATAAACTCTGCCCCTCCGTCTTATCGTATTTACATACAGTAGATCACCATTTTGCTGGTTTAGATCCGCTAGCTGCAGATTCAAAGATTCACGTTTGTCCGGCTTGATAACTCGGGGTGTAGGAGCTTATAATGAGAAGGTGAGACTTCTTTGGAATGTGTTTCACAAATGCAACAAGCTACAAAGCTGTTTGAGCCAAAATATTCCTTCTTCAACGATTTGAGAAATGTATCAGCATCCATGCAAGCAGCTGAGAAGAGACGTCCTCCAAAATTCTCCTGCATAAAACCATCAAAACATTCACTCATAACCACTACTGTCACCAAAATCAGCTCATCCATCACTGGTTTCTTCCTAGTTTTTCTACAAAACTGATTTTTAGTGAATTCTGGAAAAAAAATGGTTATTATTAAAATCTTTAATAAGGATTAAATGGTCTCCCAGAAACACCAACCAACCAAAAACGTCGACGCCATTATAATGACACATATCACTCTGTCAGTTCATGCCAGAGTTCCGTGGATTCTGTTTAACTTATATTTATTTCTGTTATGTTTTTTGTTATTGGTAAAACAAAGACCTGGTGGGCAAGCTTCAAATAATTATTTCTTATGAATTAATTATACAAAACTACAATCCCCTCTGCCCTACATAGAGATGATGTCATCGTCCATCGCTGATGTTTCTCATTAGACATCGCCGATGCCAAATTGGTCATCACCCAACCCTAATTTCTATCACTAACTAATTAAAGCAAGTGGAACTAGAGTTAACTAGCGTTTAAACAAGTACGTTCAGACTGATTCAGGAAGCTGGTGGTAAAAAGAAACCATTACGAGTCGAGTGAATCTGGTGCAAAAGCGGCTTTATACAGTATTCGCCTTGTTCAGTGGCCACAAAATGATGCAATTGTTGCTCAGGGTACCAACCCCTGGACCAGCAACTGGTCCAGGACAGATCCCGATCTTTTCACGGAGAAACTCTTAATAAAATTTATAAACGCATTAGAAAATGAATGAAAAAAATCTCAGCAACACGAAACAATAACTGTCTTGCGGTTGCACAAACACAATTAAACGATCAACAATACTCTTCGCAATCCTAGCACTATAGATTACAAAAAGAAATGGACACAACAATAAAGACATTAGCCTTCCAGAAACCAAAGACCATTGTCTGTGCAGCCCATGATTGTGTTTTTCCAAGCTTTTGTCTGTATCCATCTAGCGCCTGCAGCAATGTGGCGCAAACATCTGCCCTCTACCTCTGTTGTGTGTCCAGAGACTGCAATCTCTGTCAGCAGAGCCTTTACGCCATGATCATGCATGTTTTAATGGGCCAGCCAACACAACTTTGCAACTTTGCCTTTAATTATCCGTCCTCCAGCCTGATGCTCAGATGGTGCCGAGTCTGAATTAGCACAGCGTGGAGCGCTGTAGGCTATGTCCATGAACTTGGAGTGCCGCAGCCACAACCCACATTCTCCCAGGGCGAAGCAGAGAAGCTTGTTATCCTTTGCTTTCCATTAATGCAGAGAGACTAGGAACCAGGCCCCGAGGTTTGGTTGACCAATGGGGACCTGTGCGCTCACCTAGGTTTCTAATTGCATTGGTGTCAGATCCAGAGGTCTGTAAAGAATTCAAAGGTCAGTGAATTATTGATTACCCATGAGCTTAATCCATGATTCTTATAATTATTCAACGTTATTGTATTGGTCCACACAGATGGATGGTGGAGAGGGGGTGTGAAGTAAACGATCCGCAGTTAAATTGTTTAACTCTTTATTTTAAACATGTTTGATTGAATCCTTGGAGGGGGATTTATCTGATGCATTATATAATCATTAATTAAATCGATTTTGAATTCTTGCAATTTATTTATTTTTGTCTGCAAGGTATTTTTTCGATTTCTCCATCCTTAAGATTGGAGAGTGCGTCAGACTTTTCTGTAAATTATTATTTTTTGGTTGAAACTCAACGTCTTTCATTATTTTTTTCTTTCTTTTTGCATTCTTTTGCATCTATCTGTTTTCACTTCCGGCTTAGACCTTTTTCTTTTAATAAACGAGTGTCTCGCTAACCTTTTTTTAACTTTTTAAATTGTCTTAGTTTTATTTTGTGTCCTTTTCATACATTTTCGGTGCATTGTTTTTATTTTTATTATTATTATTATTTATTTATGTTTTTAACGCCATCTATTATATGTTATTACACACTTTTTCAGAATTAGGAGTCTACCCCAGGGGTCACCCTCAAGGATCTCACTTTGTATTGTTTTTAAAATAGTTTATATTTGAAAATAAAATTTTAAATGTAACAAATGTTTAATACATACAAATCTAAAAGTGAAGGACCCATGAAAACAATGCAGAAAGAAAAAAAATAAAAATTTTATAAAAATAAAAATAAAAAAAAATAATTTTTTAACAGTAAATGGGACTCTTTTTATTCTATTTTTTAACCCCTAAAGAAAATCACCACTGAATAATAATTAGGTAATCATAAACTAATTATTATTAATGAAGAGTTTATTTTAATATTGATTTACACCCAATCTGGCATAATATATTAATATTACTATTACTAATAATTACAATAACAATTTTTTATTTATATACATATAGTAATGTTTTAAAGTAAGTTGAGGCAGTAATTCATGAATTAATTTGTGACTTATTACCAGGTTTATTGAGTGCATGAATGACAGAAATATTAACTCATAATTAGGTTGTTTCACACATTAACTAATGAAGACTTTTGTCCTCCTGTTGTTTGTAGTGTTTGTAGCCATTTCCTGTTTTTTTATGCAGGTCGATTTTAAAGTGATTGATTTGTTGTAAAGTGAACAATCAATCAAAGCTTTATTAGTACAGCACCCATACACAACCTGATAATTAGCCCAAAGTGCTTTCCATTTATATACAAAAAAAACTAATTCAAAGCACACAACAAACATAAAGAGCTTCAAACCGAATGTAAAAAACACCTCCCTGAAAAGATGCATTTTCAGCTTGCTTCAAAAAAGGTTTAAAGCTAGTAATATTCCTCATCTCTAATAGAGGATTCTTGGACCAGCTACTCTAAAAGAACATTCCAGAAACTGCTCGGCATTCCTCCTTGGCACTATGAGAAGAAGGAGACTCTGATAGCAAATAGTTCTTAAGCTACGTTCAGACTGCAGCCCACACAAACTCAAATCCAAAGTTTCTGGCCCTTATGTGACCTGTATCTGATATTTTCAACTTTTCAACCTCGGCTTTCTCGAGCCAACATGGAAGTTCCAACCTTTAAAATATAGTTATCTGCTGTTTAGGTACATTTTATTTAACATTAGGCTTTTTTTTTGCTCATGGATAATGTTTAAAAATATTTGCAGTGCTAGTTATATGTTTACTGCAATGAATTTGAAGCTGGATATGTTTTCAAAGACAGTTAGCATGAGCGTTTCCAAACATTTTTGAAAAGTAAATATCAAAAAATATGAAATAGTTTTACATCGCATAAGCCTCTGTTCCAGAGCAGTTAAATGAAGGTATTGCGCAAGCCTCATCACTTCAGTTTGATTTTCCCTGTCTGTCCATGTTCATCACATCCACAACACGATTTCTCAAAAAGCATGTCTGATTTAACCAAGGTTAATTCATTTATCTGAAGACGGAGAGTGCGTAATTAATTGGAGAAGGAATGCAGCGTGATTTGGTGAGAATGATCCTGTATTAGAGTTATCCGCTGTGACCCGGACTGGCCCCTCAGGGACAACAATCTAAAAGAGCATGGCTATGATCCAGAAACACTCTCAGAACGAAAAGAAAGAGGGAAGAAATCTTGGAAATCGTCATTGTGCTGAGGGCCGAATCTAGTATGATGCATGTTTTTGAGGGCCAGGATGAAACATAGCTTCCAAACGCAGTTATGGATCCACTAAGGGTGATCAGAGCAGAAAGACCTAATTTAATTAGTCATTTGGATTCAAACAGACCTAGCGTAACTGGATCGTTCACTTAATATGAAAGGTCAGTTAACTCATAACGCCTGGAGCTACGTCGTATGTTGCAATGCACTGTACGTAGCATTCTCTGTAATTGAAAATGAGGGGAATAATATTAGCTGTCAGTGCTGCTGTTTGACATCTGTAACTATTATAAAAATAGCCAAATTTGACAAGCAGCACGCATGAACTGGGTCTTTAAATAATAGTGGTCAGAAAATATCTAAAATGCTGGTTTTGTTTGTGTTGTTTTATTCATACGTTTTACTTACACCGTGCTGCTATGTAATGCTTTTACCTTGTTTTATGTTTTTTATTGAACACATTCTCACTTTACTTTTTCATTTAATTAATAAAGATTACCTTAATTGATAAGACACACTTTCGACTCCCTTTAATTAAAGATTGTTTAATTTGGTCTGTTTCGTACTGTTGTATTCAGCTTGAGTTTAGTCAGAATGTCTCAATTTATCCTGTAATGGTGCTTTTGTTCTTAAATATATTCTTATATATTTGAGTTTTTGCCAGAGTTACTAAGTTGACCACTTTAAAATGTATTCAGTGGCTCTGCTGCGGTTATATTTTAGCTGTATGAGATTTATTACACTATTTAGCAATATTATACATTGTTGAGTGTCAGTCAGCCACAAGTTTGCTAAAACTTGGTCTTTTTGACAATTTATATCTTTTCCTAATGCAATTTAAGAGCTTCCTTCATCAAAATAGATTATCTTAACATCACACTTGTGGCTTTCTCTGAGAGAAAACTCTTGGACATTTTCTGAAATACAGTCGAAAGCTTTTATTGTCATGGTGTACTAAAGTAAATACAGTTTTATTTAGACACAATGTGTTGTTGTAAAACGTTTAACAGTGAAGGTTCTGTTCTGGATTTAAAACTCGTAGTAAAGATAGTTATTTTTCGGTATTTTTTTATGGGAAACTATGAAATTGTTGATTCATTTTGATTGACAAATGTGCTCCTTCCTTTATTTCTTTTAACAAAGTTATACAAATAATACAAATACATATAAAGGCCTTGTAGTTTTGTTGCTATATGGGCTGAGGAAGTGACGGGGAAGTGATGGGTGAGGCTTGATTCAGCTAATTCAAATCTTTAGAATCCATCAACACTTTATAGATAAATATAGAAAGAGATACAGACTTCCCTCTTAAAATGTTCCAAAGACAGAAAACTGTCCATCACAGCAGTTTTTAAAGCCTTTACACAAACAAATTATTTTGGTTGGAAGCAACTATAGTAAAAGTTAAACTTCTCCACCAGATGGTGAAACTCCTACCATTTATTTTGTTAAAGAATGTACACAAAATCTTTTATTCTCTTCCTTTGTTTTTGTAAGAATGCCATAATTTTAGCCTGTTTTTCTCACAAACCCAATCACATATTTGATTTGCGATTGTGTGTATTTTATGGTGGACTAGTTCAGGTATAAATTATTTGTCTTTTCGCACCTGAGTTCCTATTTTATACACTGGCCTAAAAGATGGGACCGCTTAAATCAGCCAACCAGTAAGCTGCTAAGGTTTTTAGCAGGTTTTACTATTTTACGATGTATTTCACATTTATCTGAGCAAGCACAGACTCCTACCTAAATGAAATAAGTTTATTTAGTTTGATCCAAAGTAAAATTCCATATCATAAATACAGAATAAAAAAATGTAAAGGCATAGATAATAGGCGCCTTGCTGACACCTGCGTTAGCTATGCTAGGGTGCCCTACTGCCCCTAGTGGTCAGGATCAATGCATGGTTCCTACAACATCTGCAATAACTAACCAGAACCATCTCATTTACTACATTTATCAAGCGTCTCTGAAACAGCAGAGATTGAGAAAAAATCTGCAAAAACAGCTGCTGCTGTAAACAGTTATTAATTAATTATTACCTTTAATATTTGTTAATTTATTGATTATTCTGTTTTACTGGAGTACATAGTTTGACGTGTCTCAAGTTGTGATACAGAACTTGTGTTCTGTCTCCACCCCTGAAAAAAATAATGAATTGATCAAAAAAAAAGATGAGCCCAACATTTTTTTGTGATGCTAACTTCGACCATGAAACAAACAATGTAGTAAGTAATGTAAAAATAATTACAACTTTTATCCAACAGCAGAGGAACAGGCTCCACGTCCCAGTTTTTTTTTTTTTTTTTTTTATAATATGAAGTTGTCAGCCCAATCCCGCTGTTTGGCTTGATGGGGAAACCACCATCTGAATATCATAAATGTGTGTAGCAGTAATGCAACCTGAACTGATCCTTATGCTAACGTCATCTCTGCTCAGCGCTCCGGCGCTGTGATGTCCTGCAAGGGACACCTTTTGATCACTTATTCAAGCCGGATTGGGTTTAGCGCTGTTTGTCCGCAAACCTGTTACCTTTGTGATCGTTTTCCTTCATTCCTCCATGTTTTATCATGCAGAACGCGGAACGCAACTCTCCCAGAGTGCCGTAGCATGGGGACACTTCCCAAGTGGGGCGTTAGGAGCACAGTGGGAGGTCAAAGTTCACAGCAGAGAGGAAGTGACAAGCTGTGAAATGTAAAAGACCAATTTCTTCCACATGTTGCAGCGCTCTGAGAACAGTGCCGAGCTGTCAGCTAGCATCATGTTTAAAATGGGACAGGTTGCTACCCAGCAGACCTGTCACAACTCATTTGTAATTAAAAAGTCTATGTGATGTTTAAAGCTGAGCACCCCAGAAACTTTTTCTAGCGCCGTTAAATAAAGATGAGTGCTGCCAAAAAGTTAATAATAGCAGGATGGTTTTGTGCTTGATCGATAGGAGCTGAGATTGTATTAACGTCATACAGATTAGGTTATTATAGTTGTGTCGAGATGTATAGTTCTGTAAAGAGAGAAAACGAGAGGAGGGAGAGTGAGAGAGATATGAGAGACAGGAAAGAGTGAGAGAGAGCAGGGAGAGTGAGAGATATATTAGAGACAGGAAAGAGTGAGAGAGATATGAAAGACAGGAAAGAGTGAGAGAGATATGAGAGACAGGAAAGAGTGAGAGAGAGCAGGGAGAGTGAGAGAGACAGGAAAGAGTGAGAGAGAGCAGGGAGAGTGAGAGAGATATGAGAGACAGGAAAGAGTGAGAGAAAGATGGAGAGAGAGGAGGGAAAGTGAGAAATATATGAGAGACAGGAGAGAGAGAGAGAGCAGGGAGAGTGAGAGAAAGATGGAGACAGAGGAGGGAGAGAGAGAGATATATGAGAGACAGGAGAGAGAGAGCAGGGCGAGTGAGAGAGATATGAGAGACAGGAAAGAGTGAGAGAAAGATGGAGGGAGCGTGAGAGATATATGAGAGAGAGAGAGCAGGGAGAGTGAGAGAGATATGAGAGACAAAAAAGAGTGAGAGAAAGATGGAGACAGAGGAGGGAGAGAGAGATATATATGAGAGACAGGAGAGAGAGATATGAGAGACAGGAAAGAGTGAGAGAAAGATGGAGAGAGAGAGGAGGGAGAGTGAGAGATATGTGAGAGAGAAATGAGAGACAGGAAAGATGGAGACAGAGGAGGTAGAGAGAGAGATATATGAGAGACAGGAGAGAGAGAGAGCAGGGAGAGTGAGAGATACGAGAGACAGGAAAAACTGAGAGAGAGGGAGAGTGAGAGATATGAGACAGGAAAGGGTGAGAGAAAGATAGAGAGAAATGAGGGAGAGTGAGAGAGAAGAGAGAGCGAGAGAAATATAAAGGGTTGGAAGGAGAGGTGAGGGATCACCTAGCCAAGAAGCTAACAAATATATTACTAAATAGATCCCTAATCAAGAAGCTAACAAATTGAATGTGAAACTCTATTGTCTTGTGCGAAAACTATTAGCATACCATAAACGTCTGATTAAAGGTGTTAATTTGTGAAATAAATTGTTATTAGCTTATTAGCTTATTATCTATTTAGAAATGCTTATTTAGATATTGTTGGCAAAATATGAGTGTTTACTAGTCAGGTTTTAATCAAATGTGAAGCTTTAGTGTGTGTGGATGTTAATAAGTTATTCCCAATTCATTAAAATCATAGAAAATTGTTGCCTACCTTTTTTTCAGTGAATCATACAAAAAGTAGCTAATTGATTTGATGCTTGAAATAGTAAGATAAATGTGTAAAAACAGAACAATTAATCGAAATTGTGCATCAGTAGTACACAACTATTTATAGAAAGCAGCCTCTTCTGTCCTCAGGCTCTGCAATCCACACAACACACAACTCCTTTGCTGTTCAAGCACAACAAACTTAAAATGTTGAAGCATCCAGACAAAGCGAGAGACGAGGACCTTTTTAATAATTAAAAATAAAACAAAATACCTTCAGTCTGACCAAAACCAAAGAACAAATCGATGAAGCAACATTTTCTTGCTCTCATGATTGGATAAAGCGGTGTCTGCAAACAGATTTCAGATGATGATGATAGCGTTGAGATACTCCTCAGTCGTGTTTGAAGCTTAGCGTCGGATGTTAGTGAGCTTCATTTACAGTGAAAACAATTAGGCCTTAATGGCTCGTGTGCTGCACAAATTGCCCAGCCTTTGGTCTGAACACAGAAGGTTCATTTTCTCTGCATGGATGCCTCACGAGACTCAAACTGGCAGCTGCCATTCTGCCTCTGAGTGGGAGTTTGTGGCAGGCCATGACATTCTCTGGCATTTCTCCCTCTTCGGGGCGTGGGGGGGTGCAGGTTTCCTACCTGGCAAAGAGCGAGCTGAGTGGGTGGAGGTGTCCGGGTGGGGAGGGAGCCGCTGGCTGGGGCTCAGTTGGGGGTGAGAGGGGATCTGCAGGGTGACGCTGTGCTCTGGCACCCTGGTGCTGCCCCGCGGGAGCCTCTTCACCTGAACAGAGGAACAGCGTCTGACTGACAAACACACAAAGCTTATTGGAAGCAATGAAAATGATTTAGTCTGTTTGATCAGTAAACACTGTAATGTTTTTGACGTTTTTGACGTTAGACGTTTTTGTCCAGAGCGACCATGCCAAAGTCTAATTCTGGTAGCATATAACATAAGTTGTGTCACCTTATCAATCAACCATAGAAGGAAAGACGTAAAACAGAAGAAATAAAATGATATGTTATTTTATTTAAGACTGTAAATTGTTTTGTTGCTTTTTGAAAGTTGTTAGTACTACCACTAGTATTAAGTAGATTACAAACTGTGATCATCAACTGAAAGCGTTACAGCAAACATGTATACTATTTTATATATATATATATATATATATATATATATATATATATATATATATATATATATATATATATATATATATATATATAAAAGAAGTAATTGTAATACAAATTGTAATACATATGTTAACAACACAACTACATTTCAGAAAGTATGGCATGGCTGCTCTACGCTCCTTTAGTTATCAGTTAGAAAAACAATGCTTTGGTGGTTCCTAACCTTACATAAAAACATAACCTTAATCTTCCATCACGCATCAGATTTACCAAAGAATACACACTCAACTTATTGTGTCAAGGTCATTAAACCAAACAGTTAAAACCAAACACACATGTTCTGGAATTTTTTATCATTACATGCCTCAAGTCATATTCAGATTTGTTCTTGCATTTTTCATTATCTTTTTCTCAAGCTCAAATCAGCTTGATACCTGTAGCCACACACATTCATAGGCCATTAACCAATCAGATGAAGCCCTAATGCAGCTCATCCTAATGAAGAACGTACACACGGACTGACCCAGAAGTGAACCATGGCAGAACCACGTCGATAAACAATGAAAAGAAAAAGTTTTTTGACGTCCCGGACCAAAAGTGCTTTTAGGTGTCAAACACTCAGTATTAATTATTAATAATGAAGGGGCATGATATGACACCTTCAACTACGACACAGACAAAACTGAGTGATTGAAGATCTTTTGGTAGAGGGATCTAGTTCCAGAAGGGAACGCCACCCCTTTATGGGAAACAAATCCACCAATAAGAAATTTAATATCGTCAAGCAGCAACCAATCCTTTACTGATGCATCTCATGCAAAGCTTAACAGCAAACTGACAGATTTTTGGCGTGCCAAGTCTCCTAACACTCCTACATATGACTTTATTTAAAGATCATTAACAACTATTCAATCCTCATAATCCTCGTAATTTTTATTATTGTTTGTAGTACTGTTGTGATGTTATGGTATTTATAGCAATGCATTTCAGCGTTTCTGAAGGCATGGTGTACCTGGAAGTAGAGGTTACACAGCCAGTTGTCCAGGTCAGTGGAGAGCAAATGCTCAATTTTGCAGAACTGGTTGAGTGAAGAGGTCGGTGCTCCACGTAGAATAGGAGTCTTGAACTTGCCCTTGAGGAGTTGAAGGGAGCAGTCGCAGACAGGAAATGCTCCCCATCCCACCACAGAAGTAACATGGCTGAGATCGCCAGGCAGCTGGAGAAGCTTGAACACTAGCACGTAGGATGGCAGCAGATCACATGATGCAGGCAATATCTGAAAGAGAGAGAGAGATTCACACCAGCATACGCTTCTGTTATTCTTCTTTCTGTGTAAAATATGACTCAGATACTTTAAATATGTATAGCCTTATTACTTTATATTACAAATATTGTATAAAATGTACAAGCAATAAATACATACATTGTGTGTGTTTATTCATTTATTTAGTTCATTTGTTAATTGATTTGTTTATTTGTTAGTTAGTTATTTTGTAATTTTTTTTATTAATATTGTTATTTAGTAAGTTTGTTTGTTTATTTGTTAGTTAGTTATTTCTATTTAAAAATAACTTATTTTTATGTAAATATACACAAATATATATATATATATAAATATATAGTTATATTACTGTATATAGACTATATTAGATAGTATAATTAGTTTATATAATATATAAACTATATTCGAGTTTCTAACCCTGTTTAAATATAGTTTGTAAACTCTATAAGTAAATACTATAACAAATTCCCCAAAAAACATATATATATGTGATGTTATTATATATATATATATATATATATATATATATATATATTTTTTTTTTTTTATAATTCTATATATATATAAATATATAAAAGATTTATATATATATATATATATATATATATATATATATATATATATATATATATTTTTTTAGCGATACAGAATTAACAGACAATAGAATGAAGAGATGCATGAAATACGACTACGATTTCAGACTGGTGAAGAAGTGAAAGATCCATCTTATCTTCTATTTCCTTTCTTAGACAATTGCAGCTTTCACAACCCACTTGAAGTAAAGACTCAAATCTACACGATGAATCAAAACCAGAGCAACTCTGAGCCAGAGACACTGGAGCGAAAACATGATGAGCTGTTCCCTTCCTCCTACTATCGTTAATTCCTCGTTTCCTCTGCGAGAGCTCTGAGAGTGAAGAAACAGACGAGGCGAGAGCGCACTGTAATGTGGGCAACAGCGAAAAGCAAATGAGCCAATTACAGACAAATCGGATGGAAATCTTTGAAACATAAACATCAAGAGTAACAGGATTGGCTATAAATAAGAGCTGGTAGAGGAGAGAGGAGACTGACACTAGACAATCTCAATGGAGCACTAAACGATCGCCTGCCAAATCAGAGCCCACGGTTTTGGACGAGAGAGGAGGAGTATTCAGTTAAAGCGGCCCACTTTATTTTCTTTGTGTCAGATGCCTCTGTCTGCAGATCTAGGCCTGACAGCTCGATTCCTTGCTAGATTTTATTCCTTGATTATTATCACAATCTTATAAGAAATTTGTTGTTGTTTTTGTAATGAACTGCAAACTCCAGGGTTTGCTCTTTTGAGGTAGCCTAACAATCATCTGAAGCAATTCAATCTTTCTGACTTCATGTTGTGAATTATCATTTACTTTTATGCATTTGACAGACACTTTGAAATAAAGCTACTTACACTTGGGGGAGAGACATTACGTTACATTTACATGTATGCATTTGGCAGACGCTTTTGTCCAAAGCGACTTACAGAAGGGGAAACCACCGATGCCACCCGTGGAGATGCTGGGGATTGATACCAGGACCTCTTACATGCAAAGCATGTGCTCTACCACTAAGCTACACCCCACCCCATGTAAATCAATGTAAATAATTTTTTGACATCCTTGAAGTTGTAAGGACTTCCAAAAAAAAGTACAAAGCCCACAGAAAGTATAGTACATACTTTTTTACACTTCTCATATAGTTTATTACACGTTTTATGATGTTCACGTTGATCTAATTGTACGGAAGATGTAATTATTTTACTTATAAAGTCTCTATTTTCTAACCCGGGTTTATTCCGGAAATGAGCTGATATTTTCATTCCGCAAACTTCGTAACCACTCCCCAGATAATCACCTATTGGTTAGTGATTTGCATATTCATGATATGTATACAAAGTTACTTTCTGACGGTCAACGTAGATTCGAGAGATATTAGAGGATTAATTACGAGCAAATTTACCAACCCTAACACATGAGTACAGAGTGTACATGGTTCGATTATTGATTCAATCTATTCTTATAAATCACTTTTAAAAAATCCTTCTATGCACACAGTTAAGTTATGCAACTATCCTATTTTGCTGCATGTAACAGTGTAGTGACAAATAAAGGCAATCAATTTATTTATGGTATCCGAAGATTGTCCTAGTTGCACGGATCTCAATTAGGGTCACTGGTGACAGTCCTGGGGCCTCATGTATAAAACTTTGCGTAGATGTAATCCTTAAAGTGTGCGTACGCACATAAGGCAGAATTTGCATACGCACAATAGTTTTCAGATTCATAAAACCGTACGTACGCCAGAACCTGCGCAAGGTTCGCTTTATAAATCAAAATTATCTGAATATTGTGCGCAGGTGCACGTGCGTATTCCTTACCCCAATCTCCTCCCGAAATAACCATATTTGGAGGTTAAGACGCCCATTTTGAATATGTATGATCTCCCTGCATATTAATACCACCAATAATTCGGTTAACAAAAGCGAATTCATTCTCAGATGGTGCCTTTATTGCAACATGAGTGCAGTCAACAGCACCGATTACATTGGGAAAACCAGCGATTGCTGCAAATTGCATTTTGATGTTGGCCTGTTCAGCTTGCGCGTAAGGAAAACGAATGTATCGGGGTGCCATCCCCACTATGGCGTCCCATACATATGGCATGACACGGCTCAGGGATGACTGCGACATACTCGATCGGTCTGACAACTCTCGCTGGAAAGTACCGGTGGCCAAGTGGCCTAATGTGGTCAATACTTGCACAGGAACAGACAGCGCATGGTTTCTCCGCGAGGGTCTTTCCAATACTGGCCGTAATTCAGAACACAATTCCAAGAGGATGGCTCTTGGAAATCGAAATCGGCTCATGAGCCAATCATCATCATGAGCAAGGAAATCTTCACGGTCTCAGAAAACACGCTCCCTCCGTCATTAGCAAGGTCTTCTAACAGCGCTAGAGCATCCATTATGATGATAAGTTATATACGCACATACCTTTTTATAGCCCATTCATTAAAACAAATGAGTAAATTCGAAGTATTTGCACCTGGTTAAGAATGCTAATACAGGTTGATACAATTTGATTTATTGGGTGATGTAATAGGATAATTTAGAAGTTTTTCATTTTAAATATCTATTGCTATTTGGGACAGTTGATGTCGCCAAAACACATACTCTTCTAAAAGAGTGCGTACGCACGCTCAAGAGCATCCGTATGGTGCGCACTTATTTACGCCAAGTTTATTTTTTATAAATCCCGATATGTTTGTGGAAAAATGCGTATGCATATTTATATGCCCATTTTGTGCGTACACAACGTTTATACATCAGGCCCCAGGTGACACTTCAAGAAACCCTGGCACCCAGGGTCAACCCAAGGTTCCCATACTTCAAGGTACCTCGATTGTGCCATTTGAAGGCTGTTCCCAAAGTGATGAAATATCTATTGGCGGAAATAGACATACTCTTAATCCTGACTAGATCTCTGCCATCTTCTCTCGATTTTGCTCTCACCTTGAGATCAAAAGAGCCCGGTCATCAACCAGTGTGGAAATTGGTGAATTTAAGGATGTGTAGTGGTTGATTGGTCTGCTTGAGGCATGTTTCCATTGTTGGGATCCGACATATATCTCTATTCTTTTATTGGGTAAGTAACCATAGACCAGGGGTCGGCAACCCTAAATGTTGAAAGAGTCAAATTGGACCAAAAAAAATATGTCTGGAGCCGCAAAAAATTAAAAGCCTTGTATAAGCCTTATATTGAAGGCAACTCATGCTGTATGTATATATATTAATTATATTAGCCTACTATAAAAATGACTAAGTTGGCAACAAATACATAATGAGCCTTCATGATTAAATGTTTATTTTCCCTGCAGTGCATCCTGTAGAGAATGACGCACCATGTGAGACTGTTGTACGATGCCGCCTCAACTTCATTACAATATTAATGAGTTATGTTGCATTGCTTTGATGAAATTAATGAAATGCAATAAAGAAATCAGATTTTTGATGTCATTTTTATTTTGAGGATTCCAAAAAACAACATCAAAATGGAACGTGCATAACGCGCCCCTTATCTGGTCAACAAACATTGCAATAAAACGCTGCCTGCATTTATAAAAATAAAATCTTTTGAAAAGATAAAGTATATAAAATCAAATTAATACAGTTTAAGTTTGATTTGATAATAGTGTCCTTCCAAATATATACTGACAAAAATAAGAAATCACTTCATAAAAACAGCCACTTTGGTACTAAATACTTGCATGCCTTCCCTGGAAATGTCTTTCCACGTTACTCTTCTTGTTATTTGACTTCTCGCTACAGAGCAAACATTCAGGAGATACTTCCGCAATGAATGCAATTGATTCGGTCAAGAAACGTTGAATACTCTGTTCTTTCAGGTATTTTTTTCTTTGGGATCCAGGGCCCATCACACAGCCGCCAGTGTGCTTACGTGCCCCTGCTGGTAGAAACGTGTGTCGCAGGCCATGACGCAAATCTTCGTTGACAGAAAGGTTGAAATTAAACAACTATTCTACACACTTTTAAAGCATTGGAAAACGTTAAGAATGTTTGTCCTCCAATAGAAACCATATTAAACAAAAATTAAATTTACCTCCCTTATCTTTTTCCATTTTCAAACATTTTTTGAAAAAGCTCCAGGTAGCCACTAGGGTAGCGCTAAAGAGCCACATACGGCTCCAGAGCCTCGGGTTGCCGACCCCTGCCTTAGACGTTCTCAACGGAAAACTCTTGAAAATAAGAATAGCATACAATTTTGGTACAATTTGTAAAAATAGTTAAAGTTGAAACATTTATTATACCAAAAATAAACAATTAGCATCTTGTTATTGCTGCTTACAAACAATGTTGATGATTGTTTTTTTAAGTTAGCCTGACATATTGAGATGAAACATCCGATAGTCGTGAGGCAAGGGTGATTTAATTTATCTCTTGTTTAACTCAACACACTTCCGCGCACACTCTTTGTAAAAACAAGAACGCCTATGTTAAATGAACTGCAGTGCCGAGTGTCTCAAGAGAGCGGTTTGCTGGGTTTTGTTACCATGCAGAGGCTCTGGTTAACGTTAAGCTCCGTGTCACAGTATCTGCCCTGGTGCTCCACGGGCTGTGTGTTTCCAGCCCACTGCTGCTGCTGCAGACGGCTCCAGTGTAGTGTCCGTCCGCCCAGCTGAGTCTGGAGAGACACGCTCAGGGAGTAGAGACCTCTGGGCAGCTTCTCTCGCACAGCCCTCAGACACAGAAGCAGCACTTCGATGGGCTGAGGAGAACGAGACCTTTCCACCTACACACAGAGCGGGAGAGAAGGGTCCACTCAGGGCCACTTGAGACATTCGTGTAGACTCTAAAATTATACCGTTTATTATCCATCTGGGGTTAAAAATGGGCTCTGTGTTGTATTAGCATTGTTGTGAACTAAATGATTGAGTTTCTTTCCCAGCAATGGGTTACGGCTGGAAGGGCATCCGCCACGTAAAACATATGCCAGAGAGTTGGCGGTTCATTCCGCTGTGGCGACCCCGAAAGGGAGGAAAGCCGACATGAAGATGAATGAATGAATGATTGAGTTTCTCCATTTTGGAAACATATTCACCAGTGTATCTCACTTAACTCTTTATAGAATGTTTCTATTCAGTTGTATGTCTTCTCTAAAAATAACTTGTCAAGTCACCAAAACAAAATTGTCATGCGGAGCTATTGATTTAAAGGTTCTGGTGATTCCAAGCCTCAAAACTAACTAAGTAGATTGTTTATATTGCTAATATAATAATGAATGTGAATAATGAAATTTTGTTGGAGCTATCTTATAACACTGCTCCAATAACATAACATGACTATAAAACCAAGGTGTAACTGAGAGTATCCATTGCTTTTTCAAATGAAATAATTTTTCAAGATAAACGCTTTTTAGTACTCAGATAATAAAATAAATACGATGGAAATTATTCATTATTTTTCAAGCCGTCTGGTACCGGTTTATCCACAGACCGTTACCGGTCAGCGGCCCAGGAGTTGGGGTCCACAGCTGTAAATCATGGAAAAAAATCTAATTAAACCAGCTTTTTGTCCTTTATTTTTACAGAGGTTTTACTTTTTGCAGTGTAGTACGAGTCTAGTTCTAAAGTGCCGTGTCTGCTGTATTGTCTGTATCATGTGAGAACGAGTCAGTTATCTCCTCCCTCCTCATCAGAATTGAGGATTGAGAAGTGCAGCTCGTATCTAGACCTGCTTTATATATACATCAGTGTTTCTCCCAGATTTACAGGTTTGCGGGGACGTTTTGTCCAGTCAGGGCTAAGTTGTTGGATCTCAGACTCTGCAATATTTCTCTGAATAGTCCTTGTGCTTTCTTTTTTTAACCTCTTCTGCTCTGGGAAGGTTTAGGGTTTCCGCATGGATTTTGCCTACTTCAAATGCAAAGCGCACCACATCCACAATTGTTGAACTAGAAACAGACAATTGGTTTAATTCCAAAGAAGACACTTTAAAGTTGTATTAAATACAGCAGTGCTTAGTGCTAATCTTCAGATCTTTGTTTTTCAGATTTATTTTATTTTTCAGGGCCTAACTCTGGCCCTGTATGCTGCATACAGTTACATGAAAGTGTTTCTGTTCAGTTTTTTCTTTTTTGTTTCGTGAGAAAACGCAGACAAAAATTTTTTTACTTATTATGCAAAAGTTATTGAAATGCAACCGGAGAGAGGAGAGACACATGTTTATTTACATTTATAAAAAAAAAAAAAAAAATATATATATATATATATATATATATATATATATATATATATCTCTATATCTATATATATATATATATATATATATATATATATATATATATATATATATATGAAAATACAAAATCCCCAAAACAAAATATCTTTCCTGGGAAAATCCTGGGAATCAACTTTTCTCTTTTTAAAAATGTAAAAATAATTTTAGTTATGTAGTTTCCCACAATAAATGTAGCACCAATAATGTTGTTTTATATTTTTTGGATCTAAACTTAAGTTTTATGAGTGGATATCTTAATATATGTGCGGTTTATAAAGCTGCAGATAGTTTCAAATATTTAATGATTAAATCTGCAAACTAGAAAACATAATATTAATAAAAGAAGTAAAAGTCTGCATGTAATGCTCGAAGCATAATACAAACCCCTTACATCTCACAAAGCAGAGAGTTTAAGCTTCCGAATGACAAAAGTATGACTTTATATCTAAAACAGAGCCTCTATTTTTCTTTCAGAATTGTGATTTGATTTGCCTCTCTGTCACCGTATTGAACTAAGCATAGACAAAGATGATTAGAAAGCATAATGAATGCACAAAAAATGTTATTGATTTGATTGAGTTTTTCTTCCCGTAGAACTGATTTCTAAGCTGAAATTGTTTGAAGTGGCGTTGTGTAAAATGGGATCATGTTTAGAACAGAACATTACGACCCTCATCCAACAAAAAACTATTCAAAACAGCCGGATTTCCAGGAAATCAAGGAGAAGAGCATTCTGCATTAGCTACAGCAGCGTTGTACCCTAAAACTAGCTTAGATCACATCACTCTCGCAGGATCCTGAACACTCCTCACTCCTGGTTTTCTGGCACGCAGACTGGCTTTCTCCGAAACCTCTTCAAAACAGTTCCACGAAACTCACGCTTCAAAAATGATCCTGTTTACTGGTACAAACTTTCTTTTTCCTTCTAAGTACACCCTAATATTCCAAGATTAGGCTTTCTCTGTAATTATTTAGATTTTAATTAGTAAATCTTAATTAACAATGAACGTTTACCCTTAGATTTTTTGGCGTGAGACGGGAGGAGGGTGGTGGTGGTGGTGGTGGTGGTGTTGGGGGGGAGCTTGTGAATAAATATGACAATCTTTTTGAGTCCTGAAGGCAGGATTACCGATGCAGGCAGGCTTAGTTATTAAACACGTTCTAAATTAAATGCCTCCATGAATTTTGTACAGAAATACATTTTCATAGTTTTGCATGCCAAATGTGACATTTTATATTTGAGATTCATCTGCCACTGTAATTTTGGAAATGTCATATAAACAAAGATTTTGTCGTTTACCGCTGGAATCACTATGTGTGGCAGGTCGGCCATTGCTTTGCTGGCTGTGCGGGTTGTTTCAAGTCAGCAAGCCATAAAATATCTTTATCTCTCTGAAACACAGCAATTTGAGAGATAATGGAGCAGTGACTGGGGGGCGAGGATGCCAGGCTGAGGAATTATACTACAATCTCAAAGCGTTTACTGCCGCGCTCAAAGCTGATGTTCTGTCTGCAGACGGAGATGCTGTTAGTGTCGAGGCCTTGCTTTGCTGGAGTCGTTACAGCGCAGCGCCGCAGCACCGCAGCACCGCAGCTCGCTCCACACGCGTCCTCAGCCCAGGCCTTCTACCGGCCCCTCTAGGATTTATCTTGCGAATATGAAAACTTGGCTGCAGCACGTCTGTAAACATGGATAAAATTCTGGCAACAAAGTTACAGTTAGTTATAGAGTAAATACTTACCGTTGTTTAGCTTCAAATGTAGTTTTTTTTTCTTTTATACTTGCTACTGTTGTTGTAAAATGTATTGTTTCTTTTTACACGCAAGCATGATCATGTGATGTAAAAAGAGAATCAGCACGAGTAATGAAATCGATTTAGTGTATTTCGGGTATATATATATACATATATATATAGGTAAATATATATATTTTTATATAAAGCTAACATAAAAATGATATTAAACATAGAGTTTCATGAATTAAATGTAATTCATGTAATTAAAAAGTTCAATTAAAATTAAAGCTGCAAGCAGCGATGGACGGGCCCTCGCACGATGCATCCGCGGGATCCAAAGATGCCGCCCCCTGGTCTTACATTATTTTTCTCATGTACATTAAGTTAAATATGTAAGAGATACAGCAACAAATACATTAATTTCCCTTGGAATTCATACAGCCAGCAGGAGGCGCTATGACTGTATCATCAAGTAAACATATCTACTTGTTCTGAGGGGTAAGCTCATCATTCCATACATTTTTTACATTCACTGCCTAATGACAACAGCTATTTTAAACACATTTCAGAAAGCCTCCAGGTGGCGCTATAACAGTCTCATGCCATGAGCATATTATTCCATTTAGAATTACCAGCTAATCATGCAAGTTTTTTTGTCATGTACATTGAGTTAAATATGTAAGATATATAGCAACAAATACGTTAGGATCCCTTGGAATTCATACAGCCAGCAGGAGGCGCTATGAGTGTATCATCAAGTAAGCATATCTACTTGTTCTGAGGAGTGAGCTCATCATTCCATACATTTTTTACATTCACTGCCTAATGACAACAGCTATTTTAAACACATTTCATAAAGCCTCCAGGTGGCGCTATAACAGTCTCATGCCATGAGCATATTAATCAATTTAGAAATACCAGCTCATCATGCAAATTTTTTGTCATGTACATTGAGTTAAATATGTAAGAGATACAGCAACAAATACATTAGTATCCCTTGGAATTCATACAGCCAGCAGGAGGCGCTATGAGTGTATTATCAAATAAGCATATCTACTTGTTCTGAGGGGTGAGCTCATCATTCCGTACATTTTTGACATTGATTGGATGAAGAATGTGAGAGGTACAGTAACAAGTACCATTATCCCCATACATTTGAGAAAGCTCAAATTCGAAGCGGTGCCACAGAAAGACTGTGCGACGAACTTCTGCGTTTTTGATAACTTTTGGTCCATACTGTCTTAAGAGTCACCAGACAAATTTTCAGCTCGATCTGGCAATTTTCCTAGGAGGAGTTCGTTAAAATGCGAGATGAGCTTTTTTCGCATACTAGGTGGCGCTGCAGCGCTGTCGTCCAAAGTGAAGTTGTAGAAACAGTGTCAGATTACTATATTTATTGAGGCTGAGGTTTAGCCGAAATTTGGTGGGGTTTCTAACATGTTTAGGGTGTCAAAACTGCTAAAACATCTATTTTAGTAACATTCAGGGGGGCGCTGTAGAGCTACTCTTAGAGCGGTGTCTTATTGCAGCCTATCATTTTATTCAGCCTTCCAAGCTCATCATGTCAGGCCGTTTTCGTGGACAACGGATAAACTAGAACGGAGATATACTCAAAAATATGTCAATTTTCGGCACATTTTTGAATGGTGAAATTCGTGGGGGCGCCACCCAAAGACAGTTTTACAAACTGCTGCGCTTTTGATAACTTTTCATCCCAAATGTCTCCCGAGTAACCACACCAATTTTCAGCTCGATCTGGCAATTTTCCTAGGAGGAGTTCGTCAAAGTGCAAGATGATGTTTTTTCAAAATTGTGGGGTTTTTTCAAAATGGCCGACTTCCTGTATGATTTGGCGAAAACCTGTAAGAGACTTTTGGACTTGGCTAGAGGTGGTACATATGTGTGCCGATTTTCGTGACTGTAGGTCGAAACGGACCCCGATTTTTCCAGGGGGCGCTGCAGAGCCATTTTTTATGCTACGATCACGCCGACTGTGTCAGATCGCAATTTCCACCGAGCTTTAAATTATTGCCGATTTTGGTGAGTTTTCGAGCACGTCTAGATGGTGAAATTTGCGATTTTGGAAGCGTAAGAATAATAATAATAATCCTAACAGATACAATAGGGCTTCGCCGCACAGCTTCGCTGGCGTGCTCGGGCCCTAATTAAAAGATAAAGTAAAGACATTGTAGAATGCAATTCAATAAAGTAAAATAAGATATTATTAACTTATAATTGACTTAAAATAAAAATCACAATAAAAGACATTTAAAAATAATTAAGCTTAAAATGAGTGTTTTTTAAATCAAATTAAAATAACATATACTTTGAACAAATATTAATAAATACAATTAATTAATACAAATAACTAAAAATGTGATTGAATTTTTTTTTGTTTTTATTAAATATTAAATTATAAAAACTGAACAAAAATGAATAAAAATATAATAAATACAGTAAGACAAATGGTTTTAGGGTTTTATAAAATGAAGAAAACTATATTTAACTACAAATAAAAAAAGAAATTACTTTTAAAAATATATATATTTTTTGTCCAGTAACATATATATATAACTATATTTGCTTAAAACCATGTGTTTTCTTGTTTAATCTTATATATTTATATGATCCTCTGCGACCAATTCTAAAGGTTAACAGGGGCATTTATTTTTTCTATTTTTTGTCTTTCTAGCATCTTTCCATTGGAGTGTGTTTGATGTTTTATTGTCCCAGAATGTTAATGAATGCACTAGCATGTAGGAAGTAACCTCTGATGAGTCATTGAGGTGTTGTTGTTTATGAGATATAAGACGTATATTAACAATGACATAAATTATGTTTGGCATTGATCTGGTGATTGATCTGATTTACTTAGGTGTGTTGAATTTCCCAACATTTGACAAATAATTTGGCTTTACAGTTACAGAGATGTGTTTGTGCGAGTACCTTGCAGTGGATGTCAGAGTTTTCTCCCAGCGACTCTGTGTTTTCCATAATCTCACCATACTGGTTCATGACCTCAGCCTGGTGTTGATGGAGATAGCTCAGCATTTGGTTCTCCTCCCTGGCAGAACAAATGTAAAATGTTTAGGTTAACATTAGAGTACAAACTGAGAATACTCAAAAAAAAAAAAAAAACATTTAAGTAAAAAGATTCACAGAAATTGTGTTTTTTTTTTGGTCAAATTTGTCTTCCCAAAATGTTCTCGATTAACTGATTTTCATCACAAACTTGCCAAATTGTGCTTCCTTTTTTCCGTTTACCAAAGCTTTTACAAGGACAAGTTTGATTAAGTCCAAAACAACAAGTGAGGCTACAAAACTGAGATGTTGAGGTGTTTTTTTTAAACAGATTTTTCTTTTATTTTTATACTTTAATTTGGGCTGAAAACGTTAAGAAGAAGTTCTCAACTCAACTCCCTTGAAGGTTTATTTGTGTATCTCACTGAACTAATTAAACATGCTTAACAGAAGAGACCATTAAAATAGAGACCATTTAAAAATCACGATTATGGATTTCAGTAAATGTACATTTTAAAGAGTGTTTAGTCAAGATTGAAATAAAAAATTGTAACATCTCTGTTATTGTCTGAAAGACTTAGCTGTGGGCAGCATGATAACTGAAAGCAGACTCCTAGCTCTCAGAGCTAAGTTTGGTTTTCATGCGTTCAGCATATCTGCCAAGGATTCCCAGTAGCTTGAAAGCCAGTGTAGAGACCTGAGGACTGGTGTGATATGCTCTGAGTTGCAAGTTCTGGTCAGAATCAGAGCCACTTTCTGAACGAGCTGCTTAGTCTTAGTCCTAATAGTCTTTTGGAGAAGACGAGTGAGGGGGTGGTAACTGTGATCCAGCTTCCTGGTAAGAAATGCATGCCATGGTTTCTCCATTTCCACAATAAATATATAATAACTCTAAGCAGACTCATCTAATATTTACACATTTGCTTCACATTTTTAAGCATCAAAGTATTTTTATGATGTGAAATGCAAACAGCTATTAATAAATGTTTACAAAACAAAGTTTTGTCTATTTCTCAGTTGATATAAAGTTCAGTGAAATGAAAAGAAAAAAAGGCTTGGTCATATAGTTCAGTTGAAAAAGAAAATAAAAATACCAGTAAAGGTGTTTACAGACGCAACAAATATCAAAAGAAGGCAAAAAATGCCCCCTTTTGACAAAAATTCCTGAGAATCTGAATGGTTAAGGAGCAACTACTTTAAGTTTTAAGCTTTGAATTTGTGCAAACTTTCTCAAGATTGGGTCATTATTTATTCTAGTTAATTCTGAATCATATCAAACCACTCACAGTTCCCATTAACTCTCCAAACTCCCAAAAATAAGTTTTGAACGCCAAAAACATTCTCCAAATCTGCTTAATTTTTTTTAGTGGTGCACTTGTCTCTTCTAACAAGCAGAGAGCCAGTGATGATGTGCGAGGACACATAGAGGGTCATCTAACAACCCTCTGCACAAGTGTCCCGCTAACAGGCCTGATTTCATTAGATCGGCGTGTGTGGCGCTGCACAATTATTAAAAACTTAAACACAGTCGAGCCTGCAGGCCTGGCGCTCAGAAACCGGGAGAAGGAAAGAGCTGCAGACTGAAGTGAACAGGATGAAATTGATGCTGCTTTACGTCCAATGACACGGACAGATTTTCTCGCCCTTGGCTACATACCCACAATGCACTGGTTGAGACAATACAATGTGGAGTATATTACATCTCCTCACAAATGTCAGCAAAATGTAAATGGCTTTGGAAACACAGATTAATGATTATTTCACGTCAGATTGGATGTAGAGGAATTCACGCACCGCTGGAACGCAGCGTAGAGCCTGTCGCGTATAACAGCTTCCTCCTCATCCACCGGCCTCATCTGAAGGAGAAATGTGCACGATATGAAATCTTACCGGTTGTCTGTAAAATTTTTTTCAACTAAATTTTAAGCAGCAGGGAAAACGAGGGTTTTGTGTGTGGTTTAAGCACAAACCCGAACCAGAAACAAAAGTTTCAATGGGTTTTAAATGGATTAGTTGCAGAAAATTTGCAATAAAACTCTAAATCAAACACAAAAAATGTATATAGTCTGTAAATATAAACACACACTCAAACACACACACATGTTTGGCCTGGAATTTGATAAGAAAGCCTGCTATTTATACATGTTTTATGACATGGAGTTCCATCGAATTGTCCGTATTAGCCTGTGACTGTGTGTTTCGGTGATAGTAGAGAATGATTGATGGGGAGAGACAGCAGAAGGTCTCCGTAGCAGCTCCCGTACCTCAGGAAATCTCATTTGACATACCTACTGTAATCTTGGCTTTTTCCGGACACACATCAGTACCTTTGAATTTCCCCTTAAGAGCGACGCTACTCTCTGCTTCCTCGCCCACGTCTTTTTTTCAGTCTTCCCTCGCTCCGTGCGCTCCTCCTGCCAAAAAGGAAAATCCATCTGCATTTTTAGGAGCTACAGACTCCATTCTGCTCCTGGAAGTTAATTCAGAGCATCCATAGTGATGATTTCATACGAATTCAACAGCTGCAGAGGAGACTTAGGTCGAGTGACACAGTGGGATAAAAATTAAATAATGTGGGACATATTTATTTATTTTTTTCTTGTATTTTGTAAAATTGGTTGACTAGAAAATTGGTTCACCATAAACCGCAATATGAATACCCCTTCCTCTCATTCATGCTTCAAGGGTCAATTTATAGCTAGCTTCTGTTTTAATATGTCATGTTTTGTTGGCGGAGTATGAGGTTAATGAGCGTAAAAACTCATATTTCGAGAGCACAAAAAGACGATCACAACCTTCTCCACCATTACAGACGACAGCTTTTAGATAAAATAAGCAAAACATTACCTATGCTGCGCTGAGGGTTGTTTCTTCTTCCTTGATTCACTCATTTTATATTATGTTTAGTTCCTGTCTTTCAACGAACACCTGTAGACTTTAAATAGCATTTAACAGGTCAGCCAATCAGAATATCGAAGACTATTCTCTGATTGGCTGGAAGTGTGGCAGCTTGTAAGTGTGGTTTGTGTTGGATAAAAACAAAGAGATTTTGCTTTATATCCATAGCTTGCTGTAGAAGTTAAGGGTTTCTTTATGAGTGCATGTTTTTCTTCCCCACTACTCTAAATTGCCAGGAACATGTTGCCTTTTTTGGTAACACACCAAAAGATCACAAATTATTCTTCTTAATTGTATAATGGCCATCATAGCAAGACTAAACAACGGCTTCCTTTAAACAACTAAGGCTACAAAGAACAAAAGTTAAGAACTATACAACCCTCACCAATGTGAACTCCAAAACAGTGCAGAACAATTTACCGATATTAGCGATTTCGTGGTTCAGTACATACCTCAGTTTTTAACCACAGTTTTTGGTTCATTGCGGTTATTTTTGATAGAAATCACTTAATTTTTGTAATAGAGCATAAAAACACATTTTAATTAATTCACACTCAAAATAAAGAATAAAATAAAATAGAATAAAAAGAAAACTTATTTAGACTATCTGTTCAAAACTTCTGAGAAACAAAATCATGAAACAGAACATTTGAAATAAAATTCCTGCAGTAAAATAATCTCTATGTTAGACTTGCCATTGGTGTAAAAATACAAGAAATAGTACTTTTTGTCAGTTTTATTTTTTTTTTTGAGTCTATCCAGAATGATCTTCGTACTAGCAGAATGACAGAATTTCTCTAAACCACAGATTTGTATGTTCCTCCTCGTATTACCATCTTCTCCGATGGAGTGCAATACAAGAAGTTCCACCCCTCTAACTTTAACATTCGCTTATTGGATATTTACACCATGGAGCTGATAATGGATCATATATTTGCTCGCGGAAAGACGTTTCTCTAACATGTGCATGTTCACATCTATAAACAAGTAGTTTGCTCAGCTTGTTTAAATAATATTACGTTTGGTAGTTCTTCTAATGAGGAATTGAAAAACTGTGGTCCACATGCATGATTAGACCAAGAACGACATACCAAACGGTTGAGTATAAAATCAAATATTGTGCCTTTCCTAACAGATACATCTCAGTATTCTCTGTGTGTCTCATCATACTTTCCCCATGTGTATAAAATCTGCTAAATTTGATGCAAATTCCAGCCAGACGTTTTCATCCAAAGCTAACCTGTTTCGTAGAGTGTCTGCCAAGTGGAATCATGTCTTTCTGCACGTGTACTCTGAGCTGGTCCATGTACTGAGGGATGTCCTCTGAGCTTCTTTTTGCTTCGTCCAGCCTCAGTGCATCCCTCCATCCTCTCCCAGCTCGTTGTTGAACATCTTCAGGAGCCACCATACCTAGCATAAACTGTACATGGGGTTATACAACAAAGAGCGAGAACTCTAGAAAACAAACTGAATCTGAGAAGTCGATGATCCCCTGCTTAGAGGTTTCGACTCATTCCTCATCTGAACCGTAGCACACAAAAGTATGATTTAATTAAACTACTGTGTTAATCAAGCTGAGTAGTTCTAATGAAGCTCTGATGTAATTGTGCTTGCCTCAGAGTAGAATCTAGCTGAACACAGCAAGGGGGAAATCCATGGATCAGGATGGTTTCAAATGCTAACTGCTAGGCTAACTTTTCATACCGTTTTTAAATGGAAAATGAGTGCTTTGGTTCAATTCCTGGTACAGCTTTCAAAAAGCAACTGAAAACTCTTCTCTTCAGGGAATACCTACTATACAAAAAACTTTCTTTTTTTCCTCCTCTGTCTTTATTTTCTTCCTGCTATGGTTTATTGATCAGTTGACACAATTTCTATTATGAGCGAGCTGATAGACTTTGACAGTGTAATAAATTGCAAACTGTCTCTTCCCTAATGTAAGTCGCTTTGGAGAAAAGCGTTTGCCAAACGCATAAATGTAAATTCAAATTCAACTATATTTTAGCAGTGTATATTCCTTGTAAGCCAATCTTATAGAGGGTGTGCTTTGACTTCGGTCAACCCAGAGCATCTTTGTGTATATCTCCATGCTAATGTTTGATTTAGAGGTTGATTAGATTATTTGTTGTCGACGTTTTGCAAATATCTCACCTTATCTGCATGTGTGTGATTTTTTTTTTTTTTTTTGTTTTTTTACTCTGGGTTCTCTTTTTCACATCAATACAAATGTGGGTCTTGGTTGCTTAATTTCACCACAAAATTGGTTTAATCCAGACTTTTATAAAGTAGGAATATTCATCTGTTTCTATCGTTAATTTGCATTGCTCCTGACATGCAAAGACCTTAAGGCTAAATGTGCCTTTACTTGGATATTGTTAAGAAATATTCACAATAAGCATCCTCCTGAAACTCTCTTATCTGAATCTCTATGAGCTATATCTGGGCAATAACCGTCAGGTGATGTAATCCATCAAGCAGGTGCTCTGCTGAATTTGTGATAGTTTAAACCAGCTTAAAAAGTTAGTAGTTACTAGCTAGGGAAATCAAAATGAGGGTTCCATCCAGCATCACGCCACTTAACTGGGGCCATTTCTTGGCTTCCTCCAGGTCTCCAAGGAAAGTGTTGAGATATTCCTAAACCTACTAAACTCTACAGGTTTTCCATCATGTCCTCCTTAAAGAGGTATGCGGAAGGTTTCTGAAACCAGATCCATCTCAAGTTGCTCCTCAATGCCTAATTTCTAAGGAGGCTCTCTGTGTACCTACAAAGGAAGCTTGTCGTATCCTTGTGTCAAAGAGCGTTCATCTCTCGGTCAAGATCTGTGATCCATAGCCAGGACAAGAAGGTGTCTGTGGAGCTTTTTTTCTGCACAGAATTTGGGTAAAGTCTATATATTTTTGTGGAAGGGTTTTAAATGTAAAGAAGAAGCATGTAAATGAATCAAGTTCTGATCGTTGAACCAATAGTGTTAAAGCTTCTCACTATTCCTCTGATTTCAGCCTCTGAACCACATTACTATCTTATATTAGTAATCATCTCTAAGCAATTCTTCATCCGCAGATCCCATCTGGGTCTGTTCATAGACAATTCTGAAAGTTGGAATGTATTTTCTATTTTCAATTATAAAAATTGCATGGAACTTACATGCTGATGATTAGTGTGTCATAAATCTCTTTCTGTCAAAACAGCTGAAATTCAAAGAAAAAGTTTAGAAGAAAATGCATGAATTTGCATCGAGTTTGCTGCTCATCTGCCTGAGTACCAACAAACACCCCGCCTAGACTGTCCATTCCATAACTGATGCCCCAAATTTTCTAAAGTGGAGGTATTTTAACAACTAACACTATGGGATACTCAAGAAGTGGTGGGGAGGAAGGCTTGCAGGCAACTATCTCAAGTCTATTGTGACCATGTTAAAGCCTCGAGGATTGATTCTACCCGTGATCCTCCTCCTCCTGCACAGTGCCTGTTAATCCTGTATCCTCTCTCCCTCTGTTTCTTTGAAGGATTTTATGAGCATTCTAAGACAATAGTGAAACGGCTAATCTGTATACTCCAGCTAAATCCAAAACAATCCAGTTGAGTTTTAGACAGCTAACAGCGTATTCTCGTGTAGCATGAGGCCTAAACCCAACGATGGCCTGGCAAACCAATTACAAGCACTGTGCGGTACCACACCGTAGCTGATCCACCGAGAGCATCTTACACCTAAACAAAAGCAGCATAAGCCTGACTCTCTACTTGGGAGAGAGTCTTAATCCAACCCTCTGCTAATGGGACAAACACCCAAGTCACCTGCAACAATGGCCCTCAGGAAGTTTTAACTCTGAGCCTACCTAAGAGGTCGCTGCTTTGTGGGGGAATTACAGTTGAGAGGCTTTGGATCAGTGGGATAATGTCTTACCTGCTGGGTCTTACACCTCAAAACACAAACCTCTCAGATGTGCAATAAAAACCATAAAATCAATATTTTGTGGATTTCAGGTGTTATTTGGAATATTTAGGTGCATAGTGAAATAGTCCAGCTAGAGAATCTCAGGGACCAATCGTAGAAGAATTAAAAGCTGCTTCCAAAGAAACGTCTCCCACTACCAAAGACTCATGCATTGTTCACACTAAAGCGCAGAAATGCAGATCATCTGCTTCTCCTTCTCTGAGGTAACCGCAAAACCAGTTACCAAAAATCTGCTCAGATTGTGCATCAAAAACTGGTTGAGCCTGGAGGAGGGGCTTCAGTCTCCATTCTCTGTTCTTCGAACAAGTCTCACTATCTTCCTCTTCTTTAAGCTATCTTTAATTACAAATACAGCAGATCTTCAACAGAACAATGCCAGTTTAATGGAGTGTCATTACATTTATAATGTGTGTAGAAAACGTGAAATTTGGCAGATTCTTCTCAGAGCGAGATTCGGTTAATTGCTGAGAAACAGAAGCAGGGGTCCATACGTTGTGACTTTACATGCCTCCTGTTTTTCGTGAGACCTCCCTCCAGCATCCTGTCATTAGTCTGGAGTGAGCCGATTCGTTGAATGAAACAGATTGTTGCCAAATTTTTTTCTTTTTAATTCTCTACAGCAGGGGCGTCAAACTCAATTCCTGGAAGGCTGGAGGGTTGGGGCCCTCCAGGCATCAAGTTTGAGACCTCTGCTCTACAGTGATGCCAGATTGCTAGTTTTATTGCCCAATTTGACTTTTTGGTTGTTTTTGACTGGGAAGATTAGCGTTGTGCTGATCAACACATTTTGAGATGCTTTTAATCTTATCTTCTGATATGAGAATAAAAATATATAGCACAATTGACGTGTTTCCAAGTCTACCTTATGGGGAAAAGTGTAGTCTTCCTTTTTATTTAAAAAAATGTTGTGAAATTTCTTTCTTATTTACTCCAGGTGTTTTCACTTTTTTTCTGTCATGTTTGCTAATATAAAGAAATTACAAATGAGGATATTAGACCAAGTTGAAGCAAAAAATCTAAACAAATTATAAGTCAGTATTCACAAATACAAATAATATTTGTTTAAAATAATCATGACTATCACTGTCCCATAATCGAGCAGATCTAGTAAAAAAAAAAAAAACAATTACCTGGTAAATCGATAACAGTGGAGGAATCTTCCTGAAACATTTCCGATAGTGTCTCGTAAATGTTTCTCTCATCCGCGTTCATAAACCCTGCAAATGAAAACCACCCATCAGTAACATAACACATCTCCAAAATATCCAGCTCTCCTACACCCGGTTTCAAATGCAATACATGCCATGAATTTCCAATAACTGACACTAATTCCTGACCTTGATTTACATTAAATGATTATAGCTCAGAGCTAATAAAAGCAGGCCTGCAAGTCCAATGTAAGTCAGCCAATAGCCAAGAAATTTATGCAAAGTATCATTTGAAGGTGTCCCCACCTCTGGAGTGTCATTATCAAAGGTTTGTGAGGATTGTGGAATATTACAGGATAGCGCTGTCCAGCAGATACAGTCAGAATGGCTTTTCTGTTAATAGCCATGTTTCATTATAACATGCATATGACTTTGCTCCCCAGAGCACTCTTTTAATAGACGAGAGAAGGTGTGCGAAGCGGTATTGGCAGGAACCCCCTTCACTTAAAGGAAGTGAAAGGAAGCGTAGGGATCGGAAATGAAACCGACCAATGATGGGTGACCTTCAGCAATGATAGTCACAGGATCGTCCAATCTCACAACCCCATGGTGTGAGTATTTACATAAACGTGCCCGCCCTGCGCTCTCACTGGCTGTGAGTGATCTTGCTCACCCCGGTTTAATGAACTGAGACAGCCTATTACAAGAAAAATGGCATACTTAATTCCAGCTCATCTCTGCCTCCAACCCCAGACATCCTGCACCGCCTTGGGTCACTCTCCGCCGATGCTGAGGGGTCAAAGTAATTTCGGGCACCTTCATTTCCTGTGGAAAGTTCAAGCAAGCAAAGGAGAGAAAGTGAAAGTGGATATGATGGCCAGGTGAGGTTAGTGATGATTAGAAGCACATGAAGTAAAAATGTTAATTCCGAAAGGCTACACCACTCTCGTCGACGAGCACAGGCTACCCGATAAGGCCCTACTTGGTCACGTTTCTCTGAGCTGCACTCAAGAGTCTCCGACGCAGCTCAGGGGCCTAATTAGCATGCTAGAAAGGTCAGAGAACACAATCTTTTAAACACAACTCGCCATATGTTACCTGTGTTCAAAAGAACTAATAAGAAACGTGTAGAAGCGGACGAGTCCTGGATTTCAAAGACAATACCCTAACACCGCTCCTGGGTCATTGGTCAGAGAGCGAGAGGGAGAGAGCAGCTACAAACCCAACGCTGTATCCCATTGACTTCTTATTAGCAATCGCTGACCTTTGGGCATCAAAGCTTCTTGCTGGTGTTTTATGGAGAGCCAGGAGCTAGTGAGGTTATTCCTGTTAAATGCTCTCTGCACTTCAGCACTCAGCGCTTGCACATCTCAAACGTTTAGCTTCTTTAAAGTTGCTTAGAGTGTGTGGAGGAAGAGCTCTAATGTTTCAAATGTCTGTTTTGCTGTTTTTGCAGATGATTGTGAGGGTAATAATAGAAGATAAAGCAACTCTTAAATTTAGACTCAAATATTGACTGAAACCTCTTGTGGTAACCGTGTAAAATTATATAAAATATGTATAATTATATAAAATACAACTTGATATCAACTTAGCAAGATATGCCAGTTTAAGGTGCTGCATGTAAGGAATTTAACACAAGCAATAATTAAATGGCTTTGAATGCCAGATTGAGTAAAGTCTCCTGAGCACACACAAACTGTAAACATGATGGTTGGTGTTGCCATCGTCTGAGAAAATGTGCATAAATGCTCAAAAACGTAAAATTGAATGTTAGGGTAGCCAGATTCCGAGAAAGCTTCAAAATATAAAAGTAAAATTTTTTGTGTTTTGACAAAATTTATACAAAAGCTCATTTTTCACTGCCCCAATCTCAATGTTTTGGGAGCATCCGAAGAGGTGTTTGCTAGAGTGTGTCTAATCAAAAGAGACTAGTTTAATTTCTCTTATTATAGTATTTAGCTTGGTTTTGGTGTCTTTCTCATACCTGCTTGCAAGTAATCTTGTTAGGGAAATAATTATTTACGGATGAACAAACCATTTATAGAGTAGTGCTGTTTAGTGAACAAGAGTTAAAAGAACAGTCACCAAAACGAACAAAATGTCCCATCACTACGAAGACAAAGGACCTAAAAACCAGCAATGATGAAATGTTTCCGAAAGTATATCGAGAAGAATGTATTTGTTTGCATGCTATACTATAAAAAAAACATAATGAAGCCAAGTTTCCAATCAGTCATTGTGAAAATCAACCATTTTGGGGTTGTATTTTGTTTTTCTGACATCATCACCAAAAGTGACTTTTGGCAACGCAGCAAACATGGTCTGATTTCATGCAAATGAGCTGCAAATCGAACCATCCAACAACCAATGAGAGCCCTCACAGTGATCCCTGCCTGATACATTTCCACCTCACTGAAGAGATGCTCTGTTTTGGGAAGTAGGATTATTTAGAGGTCTCCTGAGATGTTTGTTTGACAATTTTACTCAACTGAACCTCTTTGTTTTGTTTGATATTGCTATTAAATCTCAAAAATGTAACTAGCTCTTCTGCCTCTGTCGCTCTGTCAGAGGATTTCTTTAGGTGACTGGGTGTAAAAAGCTTGAAACTTTAAAATGAGAGCTTCTATGCATTAGATCTAATTAAACGACAAACATACCTTACTATATTTTACCTGTTAGATAGTTATTAGATTAAGGTGAGCACACCATGTGATGGCCGTTCTCCTATTCATTTTTTTTATTGGCTGGCTCAGCTGCCACTCATCATCATTCTCTGTGTGTGTGATTGAACTGATGTATAACTGAAATGCTCAGCTTTAGTGGTGCTTAGAAGAGAAAGGGTCTTAAAACCAGCCATGATGAGAAGATTCTGAAAGCATATCGGGAAGAGTGCCAAAAAGTATGTGTTTACATACCATACTATAAAAAAAAACATTGGGAAGCAATTGTGCAAATCAACCATTCTGGGATTGTATATTCTTTATCTGGCATCATCACCAAAAGAGACCTTTGGCACCGCTACAAAGATGTGCCGACTTCATGCAAATGAGCTCCAAATCGAACCTTGCGATCCACCAATGGGAGCGCTCGTAGTGATGCCCGCCTGATGCACTTCGACCTCAAGTGACTGAGTTGTGCGTTTAAACACAGCTTTTGCCGGACGCTCACCCATCAAATAAAACTGGAGTGACGAGCACCGAAGAGAAGCTGTGTTTGACTTCCGTATCTGTTTTGGATGGAAGGGGCTTCACATTCACATTTGCATTACGTTGGCGGCCTTTGAAATGATGTCTTTGAATTATATCTTTGATTTAACTACGTCCTGGCCATCTTCCAATGTTTCTCATCCTTAATCAAACTCTCTTCTGTTCCTCATGCAAACCATCAATAATGCAGCTCTCCGATGCTGTCTGACGACGCTCCAGTAGGATATCTGAGGGAGGCTGCTATTGATTTAAAACAGGGAAACGGTGCTGTTCCATCTGCATGTTTAAAAAAGCAATCCTAAATACATGCTTGCAGATTTCACAATGAAAAGGCAGTTTCTCTTAGGACGTAATGATCTGGGGTTTTTTTTTTCGTGTGGAGTGTGGAATGAACGTTGATGTACTATTTATCAAAGGAATTGAACACAGCAGTTGTACTTTTGATATTATGCTCTGGCAAAAGCTAAGGTTTGATCTCAGCTTGAATTTGATAATCATTTGAATTATTTACATGCGAGAATATGCCTGGCAGCTAAAGCACTCAATATTCTTTCTAGTGCTCTGAGTATTCGCTACACACACAAAGGCAGCAGCCGCCTAAAATTCCAGCTCCTCCAAGTTTCTTATCTTTTTTTATTGTATTTTTAGCGTTGCGTTTAATCCACATATTTGTCTCACAACGTGATTTTAATTTCCTCATTCTGAAGATCACTCTGTCATCTAGTAACAGTCAAATTTTCATCCAAACCTTGTACTTTGTAATACATAGTTGTATTTCACTGTATAAAACTCACAACTCTAGCAGCTGCACCACAAAAAGGACAAGCAAATCTTTATAGCATCCGGGCACTATTGATAACCTTAGGAACAAATTATAATGTAGTTAAAGGTTGTGGTCAGGTGTACCAGGTATCTGTCTGTCGGTGTGTTTTTCCTTCTGCCATCTTTCAAATTGTAAAAACAAAAAAAGAAATGCGTTTCCGTACCCAGCAAACCTTCGACCAAGCCAACAAAACAGGTTCCACAGTTCTAATCAAAGTTTTGGTGAGAGTGAATAGAGACCTCCAGGGCTGACTTTAGAACATGCAAGTATAATATTAACATCAACTGAATAAGATTGAGTTTCTTTTTGTTTTCAGTGATCATGTTTTATTGTGTGTTACATTTATAGATCCTAACGGAACTTAGTAAACACCCCGATTTCATCCTGATCGGATCTAGAATGCAGACTTATGTTAGTGAAAGTTACTCCTGAAGCATCTGAGGCTGCAGTTATGTTAGATGGGACTACCTGTCGGGACAGGCTGTCCTGGAATGCAAGGTTGGGGCTGAATTACAGGGGGTGGGATGGGGTGTGCTGCTGCGGCCGGAAGCCCCTCGTCCCGTTTCCAGCCTGCAGGTCCATCTCCACCTCTCAGCTCACTCTCTTCATCCGTGTCCTCCTGAAATGCAGCATTCACAGCACCCTTCATCAACCCTTGTTTTGCTGAGAACAGAAAGGGAGAGAGAGTGGGAGGGAATAAACAGAGAAGGTCAGAGAGGCATGTTTTCTGAAGAAGAACGAAAAAAAAACTTGCCGCTTAGTATGACAGAAGCACTATGAGGTTAAAATTAAACCCAAATCACAGAGATGAGAGCTGTGTGAAAATGATGAAGGAGAAAAAGAAGACGGAATGATTAAAATAATTACAAATTGCGCCCTGACAAGCAAGAGCAAAATTTAGCCCAGAGCCATTTGTCTGTAATTAGTTAATTAATCCTTACACAAATTATGAGCAATAACTCATCACGCGGGACTCACCCATAAGAAATTCAGCCGACTTGGATTTCTTCTGCTCAGGTTGCTCCACGGCCTTCTGCTGCAACTTCTGGAGGGAAATTGTTAAATGAATAAATTAGCTGCGGAATGAAGATCATCATTTCTGATCCGCAACTAACGCAGTCTTTTAAATACGGGACGACACGGAAATGTCATTTAATTTACAGCGCCGCTAAAGGGGTCAAGCACTAATTGAACAACAGAGTGGAAGGAACTGGAATCATAAATAGATAAGTTGACATGAATGCCTGATGAAGGTCACATCTAGACCCCCCCTTCTCCAAAACACCTCCCAAACCTCCAACCCTAAAAAATAACAAGGTTTTCTCCTCTGCTAAACAAAAAAGGCAGAGGTTTTATTGCATTTTACATAAAGAAAATGTTGGAGGTTAGTCGATATGCAGCATTGCTTAAGCACACAAGGAAAATAAAACCGTCTGAATAAAATAAATTAAATGAAAGAAAAGAGCCAAAGTAAGGGTTGAGGGTATTAAGTTTTTAGTTTTTGCTCAAAAAGTTGTAATTCATGGTTTTTAGGCGTGTGCTTAAATTATTGAGATATAAACATGAAGCGTTCATCGGTCATCACTGTTCTCTCCTCGATGATGGTACTAAAACAGCACGCGAGACCTTGAGAGAACTTGACCTCGTGTCTGATTTGAATTAGAAAAAAAGTATCTATTCAAACAAAAACCATCCAAAAAAAGTCTGGCAGCAAGATTTTCATAGTTTCTGACATTTGTTGGGGGGGAGGATACTAAATATTACAAGGTTACTAGGGGAAAAGCGTTAATTTCATGGACATCTGTAAATCATATATTTCAATTATTTATATAAATCAATTATTTCTGTTTATTTCAACAAAACTAGAACAAGAAAAATGTAACAACAACAAAAAAACAGTGATCACTTACAGTGTAAAAGGTAGCAAGTTGAGTTTCCTTAAAAAACTGATTCCCTCATTATTTCCAAGTAGGCCAAATTCTTGAAAAGAATGACAAGATTATGAAAATTAAAAGAGAAACAATTTATTTTAACCTCAATGGAAATGATCTGTCTGGTAAATATCAGCCTGAAAGAAAGAGTCTCTGAACAGTTGCTGTTAATGTTTAAGATAACACGAAATATTATGTTAAGTAAGCTTACTTAAAAAAATCAACTCTTAAAGTCTACTGCCTATATAGTGTCACTTGTTTTCCTTGTTTTTTTTAGCCTCACAAGATCATTTTATTGTGTGATGCATTCATGAATCCAAACTGAATAACATGTAATGAATCATTGAAGTGAAGATAAACAAAATCAAACAAAAATTAAATTAACTGAAAAGAAGGTCGCTGGTTCGAGCCTCGGCTGAGGCAGGTGGCATTTCTGTGTGGAGTTCTCATGTTCTCCCCGTGATCGCGTGGGTTTTCTCCGGGTGCTCCGGTTTGCCCACAAGTCCAAAGACATTCGGAATAAGTGAATTTGGTAAAAACGATTGTCCATAGTGTTTGAGAGTGAATGAGTGTGTGTGGATGTTTCCCAGCGATGGGTTGCGGCTGGAAGGGCATCCGCTGTATAAAACATATGCCAGAGAGTTGGCGGTTCATTCTCCTGTGGCGACCCCAAAAGGGACAAAGCCGTCAAGAAGATGATGGATGGAGTATAAATTCTTGTGTATTTGTGTTTAATTTGAAGAGAATAATTGTTTTACTGAACCTGAAATAAAGTGGAAACTTTATTTATGTAAACCAGCAGGTTTTCCCTTGTTTGTGGGAAAAATGGTGGGGCCCGGGGGAGGAGCCTGGGCTATAAAAGGAGCCTTGGCTCAGTTTGAGGGGGGCTGTTGGTAGGCAATCAGCTGAGTGAGCTGCAGTAGAGCACGCGAAGCCCTTGCAAGTATTTTGTGGTTACTTGTTTTTCCTTTATTTTTGAATAGTGTGGATTTGTTGGTTTTCAAGGGTCTAAGTTGTCCCCCTTTATGTATACTTATATATTTGTGTATTTTTGGACATCATTCACTGTATATATGAGCACTCTGGATTAGTTTTCCCCGTTAAAATAAAAAATTTAACTTGCACCATAGTGCACCCGAGTGAGCAATCATATTTTTTGAACAACTTCAAGAAGGTGAACCTAAAGACCTCCTTCTCTACAGATGGATTAGCATTTATCAACTTATATATAAAAGTAATCCGTTTTTGATTGATTTGTTGAACTTCCAGTCTTGTACACAAATAAAACCTTGATCTAAACAATGATCTAAAAGTCAGTAAGAAATCGGGTAAACTAAATAGTAAATTAAAGAAAATCGCAATCTAGTAATTAAAAATTGTCATCAGAAACATGAAAACTGTTTGACTACACTTTTTAAGAACTGACTTTTATCGTTATCAGACAGACTTTTCTGGCTGTTAAGCTCCCTGTATTTAATCATGTAACCGTGTAATTGCAGCTCTGTGATTTGAATATTGCATTTATTTATATTGTAATTTTAATTGTTCAGTCTTAGTTTTAATGTAAGAACTCAAATATTGAAGTGATGTTTTTCCGTCTTCTGCAGAGACGTGTGGAATGTGATTACTTTAGATTATAAGGTGACTCAGTAATACGTTCAGTCATATTCATTCTATTAAATATGTTATTTTTGTGTGTTTCCATTCTGTGCGCTGGATTATTACACCAGTGTAATGTACCACAATGTACTTGACATTCTTTTTTTTCTTTTTTAACGTTTGTGTTTGAACTTCTGCATTTACCTAAAAGTAACAAAATTTAGTAGATCTAGTATTTTTTTAAATAAAATAAAAAAAAAATAATTATTTGCAAGCGCATTCAAGTTATTTTATGGGGTTGTTTATAAGCTGAGATGCTCAGAAGACTCCTGTCCATGAATGCAATCAATCAGAACCCAAAGATTCTCATAAAATGATTACATTTGTTTGACGACTGCAGCATCTACGATTGGAGCGCTTGAGTGTTCCGTATGCAAATGAGCTCTGACTGGCACAGATTACAGTGATAAACAACACGACGCATGGAAATGCCACGCGGATCCATGAAGCATGATCTTAAAGACAGTTTAAGTGGCGAATGTTTTTCATCTTACTTGGCAGAGCATTTAAAGTTGAGCAGGACACACTGCAATCTGCAGCAGAGTTTAGAAATCTGCTTCAACATCCAACAAGCCCTAAAGCAACACATTCATTTGCACCACTGAGATTAATGCTAATCTAATTGTAACTTATTTAAAACCCATTTGCTTTCCCCGCACTGTCCTCAAATCAGTTTCTCCAACAGTTCAATGGTAGGACTGACCAGAAACGTTAACCAAATCTTTTTTTTTTTTTGTTATGTTATGTTTGGACATTTTTATATACGAGGCTGAAGAGTCAGGTTTCTTGATTTCTCTGGTGCACGTTGTCTGTGCATGCACCGGATGGAAATTTGCAAGTGATAATTGGGCCACCACTTGAGAAATAAGCAAATAATGAAATTGCCAAAAGCAGAATGACACATAATTATCCTCAACATTTCATATTAGCCGTCCGGCGCTCTCTTACACTGGTGGATTTCAATTATCTCCCAGTAACAAATCTCTTTAATTACTTTCTGCAGTCATCACGCCAGCATTCCTCTGTTTTATTTTATTTTTTTTAACTGATAAATGTTGCACGTGTACACATAAATACTGGTGGCATGCATTGTGTCGTGTGGAGATGCGTGCGTGAGCTGTAGCTTTAATTTCAGTTTTGATTTAAAAAAAAGTTTTAATTTCACTTTTTTATAATTTTTTTGTGTGATTTAGAGGCACTTGTGTTTAGATTATAGACTTATATAGATTATACAACTGTTTAACTAGTTAAATCAGCACTAATATGCATCAGCAATCAATTAATCGATAAAATAGTCATATTAGCCAAACATTTTTTGATTGCAAAATAAAATTGACCTTGAGTTGAATCGTGAGCTTACTTTTAAGCTCTGCTTTTAACTATTTTTGCTGGACTGTAACCGATCGTTAATTGTTTTTGCTGGTTGGCAGCGGTTTCCGGACATAGTTTTTTTTTTTTTTTAAGATTATACAAATTTGAAATTCCCGCTAAGTCAGTTAAAACCCATCTGAGCTAAATGATATCTTGATAATATATCTTTGGCTCAAGAGGAGATATGAACAGAGAAAAATGAGCGAAAGATGTGATGGCGCTCAAAAAAGTGCACCAAATTTGGCTCTTAAGCCCTCAAACGGGAAGCTTTTTTAAACGTGTCATTTAGAATAATGAAAGTGCCATTTAGAACCACATTTACAACAAACTTTTCAACATAGAAAATGAACACATTAAATAAAAAAAATATATAAAATATATATTTATATATATATATATATATATATATATATATATATATATATATATATATATATATATATATATATATATATATATATATATAATTTCTGAAATATATACATAATATCTGAAGAGATTTTAAATGTTATTAAAGATAATATGAGGTATGTGGCCTACACATATCTTGTATATCTTGTGATGTACTGCTCTCAAGTCTAGTTTTGAATGTGAAGGTGACAATCAATCAGAGGAGTAGATATTAAATCATTTAAAAGTGTCTTCAACAAACACTGTCAGTATTTGTCTCGGTTGCTTTCCAACACACTCTTCAAACTAAATATATATATTATTATTTTTTTTTTTTAATCTTTTTTTTTTTTTTTCGAATTGAACAGTGGCAGTGCCTTCTCATTCCAATGCCACTCTCAAGTTATCTAGCGATCTGCCTGGAAACCCTCTAACAGGAGAATGTCCTGTTCTCCGGAAGCAGCGAGCCTACCATTAGAAGTAGCACGCCTGCAAACCAGAAGCCGGCTTTCTATCTGAGCTTTGGAAGAGATGGTGATTGTTGTCTGAAGGAATTGGGAACACGGGTGCCTTCTTCAGCCTGCGATCTGGTCGGCGTAAGGCTGGTGGGCATAGACCAGTTCCAGAGTGAATTTTGCATACTGTACGGATCATTGCCCAGTTCAGAGCAGTCACATTGAATCTGCCTTCAACCAATTGTGCTTCATGAAACCGTCAACCCTCATTTACGTCTGAGTGTTTTCTTCTGCTGGCTGAAGTAAACAAGTCTCTCTCTCTCTCTCTCTCTCTCGAGAAGAGAGGAGAGAGAGCTCGAGAGGAGGATGCGACAGAGAGGAGAGAGCGAGAGAGCGCTAGGGAGAGAAAGAGAGCAGAGAGAGCGAGAGATAGCCGAGAGAGCGAGCGCGCGCCCGAGGAGAGCGACTCGCTCTCCCTCTCTCTCTCTCTGTATCTCCTCTCCCTTAACTATCTCTTCTCACTCCTTTCTGTCTTCTTTCTGTCCTCTCTCCTCTCTTTCCACCTTCTCTTTCTCTCCATCTCCCTCTTCTCTTTCTTTCTCTCCTCTCTCCTCTATCATACCGGCTCTCCTTTCTCCCCATCTCCTCTCCCTCTCTTTTTTCTCCTTCTCTATCTTCTCATTCACTCCCTCTCTCTATCCTTCCCCTCTTCTGTCTCCCCTCCCTCCTTTCTCTCTTTCCCCTCTCTCTCTCATCTCTCTGTCTTCTCTCTCTCTTTCTCCCTCTCTCTACTCATTCACTCCCTTTCTCTATCTCTCCCCTCTTCTATCTCCCCTCCCTCCTTTCTCTCTTCCCCCTCTCTCTCCATCTTACTGTCTTCTCTCCTCTCTTTCTCCCTCTCTCTCTCTTCTCTTCCCCTTTCTCTCCTCTCTCCCTCTACCCTATTTTACTCCACTCTTCTTCTCTCTCCTCACTTTATTTCTTCCTCTCCTTCTTTCTCTCTTTCACCTGAAAAATGATGAAGATGGTTGATAACACAAAGCCCTCAGTTTTTGGCTCATTGGGTCTTAAAAAGCTTGAACACAGACATATTTTAAGGCTGTTATGAGAAAATAGTGTCACAGGTCTACGTCAAGCAAAGCCCAGCCTCAACTTTTTACAGCTATCATTAGAGATTTGACATCTATAAAACACACGCACACACACACACACGCACGCACACACACACACGCGCGCGTTCAATATGTTTTTTCCTGCTAAATCAGACAAAATGCTCAAAAATATTTATGTCAGGTGATAAAATAAATATGGAATGAATCATTTCCATTGTTATGGTTTGAAAAAGCTTTACATCTGATTGATTAATTAATGAATTGAACATCAGTTTAGTAAGTAAGCTAGACAAAAACTCTTGTGCATTTGTGGTGTTTTTTCTTGTCTTAAAATATCTGATAAAATGTATACCAGCACAGCAAACAGGAGCGTTGGCCTCCCAGCAGCAGTGTTCCTTTTATTTTGGAGCACACATTTTCACCTAACATTAAATGCTCTTAAACTAATAGCTTTGTGTTGAACAACAACCGTGTCAGTTGGTGAAAACAGGAAAACATAATTAGAATTCAGAATTAATTAATCTATGCTGGCCCCTTTAAGTGAATTAGCCAATTATTTATGCATGTGTGCCCCTTTGATGCTAACTGATTAAGAGCGGAAAACAGAACCTTGAAAAATTACAGAACTTTCTTTGTCGTTTGAAATCACAAGCTTAAACTAAAGAGGCGGAGGACAAATGTGGCTGCCGAATACTTGCTTTTAATAAATGCTTTAATTATAATCAAGCTGTATGCTAATTGGGAGAGTAGCTTTTATAATGGTATGTAGCTGTGAACTTAAACAATTGTTGTTGTTGTTGGTATTTTATGTTAAGGATTTAAAAATGGAAGCTGTTGGTGTTCCTTTTTTGTTTTCGGAATCAATACAAATCAGGAAATGAATTTTCTAATCAAAGATCGTGTGCAGCTGTCTATTAACTTTATTTGTAAAGCTTTGTCAATTGTATAATGCTGCATAAAGTACAAGATTAACTTTAAACGTTGCTAGATATTATAAAATAGCTAACTTTTCAGAGGAGGAAGAACTTTGATCACATGATAATAATAATAATAATAATACTGCCATCACCTTATTTAGCGCTTTTCTATTCTATTTTATATAGACACTCAAAGACACTTTACAAGGCTAGTAGATGTAAAATTACAGCGGAGTGTGGTGAACAAAAACAATTATTTTGTCCTCTAAAATGTAACAAGATGCAATTTTGCGTTCAGTTTTATTTAAATAAAAAAATTGATCACGATAAATGTTTTGAAGTTCATAATTTTTTCAAAATTTTATTCGACTATACAGGGGGCATTTAAATCATAGCTGTCCTTTCAGCCATTGCTACTTAAAGGTCCTACTATTGTTTGAGGATGAAGTCTCATGAAAACTAAAGCCTAAAGCTTTTAAAATCACCAACACTAACAAATAAATAAGTTACATCCACAACATTCTAAGAATATATTCATTGTGTTTTATCGTCCAGTGAAAGGCACATTGTAAGCAGGTTTTGCAGCGTTAGTAAATCAGACACTTTTTTTTCTACTTCTAGAACTTCTAGAGAGTCAAATATGAATAAAACTACGTTATTTACTGGAATAGAAATGAGGAGAATAGAACCTCAGTTGCTGACACTTGAGTAGCTCCACCCTTAAAAATACCAAACATTAAATCTTAATATAACTTCTAAAAACTAAAATCAATAAACCGTCCTCTCTATAATGAAGATCAAAATGAGATACGAATACAAAAAATGAATAAATAAATAAAAAGCTGGATTTCAGCATGCTTGACCAGCATTCGATCTGTTTATTTCGGATTTTAAAATGAAACATGGTAAAATACATTTACTTACATATATTATTTTGCGGAGAAAATAGCATTATGCATTGTTCTTGTATTATAAATAAGTCTGAAAGCTTGTTGTTGACACTCATCAAGAAAGTCCCCATTGTCCGCGGCTAATGGATTAGAAAGGAGAAATGTCAAACATCCTGGACAATTGAGAGCAAAATGAGGATTTAGGCTGAAGTCAATGTGTTTTTGTCTTTTTTTACCTAATAGCTATATTTTAACTGTAACTCACTCTGTTGGGACTGTACCAGGTGTTTAAAAAATCCCTTTGGTTTGCTTTAAAAACATCCATCCATCCATCCATCCATTTTCATGTCGCCACAGCGGAATGATCCGCCAACTCCTCTATCATTCCCAGCCCCAACCCATCGCTGGGAAACATTCACACACTCATTCACACTTTAACACTATGCACAATCGATCTTACTCAATTCACTTATTCCGCATGTCTTTGGACTTGTGGGGGAAACCGGAGCACCCGGAGAAAACCCACACGATCACGGGGAGAACATGAGAACTCCACACAGAAATACCAACCAACCCAGCCGAGCCTCGAACCAGCGACCTTCTTGCTGTGAGACGACCGTGCTACCCACTGCGCCACCGTGACGCTCCTTTAAAAACACAGTTTTTCTTTTTCTTTTTTTGTGATAGTCTTGTGTAATTCAACAGGCCCTGACATTAACTTGTGATTGATCTTCAGAATACATGTTTCCCTCAGATTGACTGCAACCTGCTTTTAGCTCAGTTGGTATCAGACACCAAAAGAACCCTGTGGTCCTAATCTTGCGTAGCCTGAGCTTCGGGGAAGGTCTGGTGTTTTTTGCAGCTTTCTACGGATAAGACCCTCCCAGGAAGCCGTTTGAATGACATGTCAAACAGCACATAAGTTTCGCTTTACGTAGCGTCATGTTTCCAGGCATGTAAATGCTGCTACAAAAAATGTATCAACATGCAACAAGTTATTCAGTGTTCTGCAGTATTCATTAGTTTGTTTGTTTTTTTATCACTGAAACTCAGTACACACGATAGCATCTCTATGATATGGTTGAACGTTGTTGCTTCTCCTGTAAATCTGGATACATTCAACCAATCAGAATTCTTTGAGTCCTGCCATACAATTGCACCAAACACATCAGACAATTAGCCAACGTTCCATGGCTGTTAAATGCTTGCATGTTGAAATAGAGTAAAATCGTAAAAAAATCAGAGGACACCAAAGAAGCAAAAATGAAGATAAATAATTATAGATTGCAGGAACTCAGCTGGATGAGAACTCAGTATAATGGGAATTGATTTAAAAAGGGGTTTTTTTCCAGCCAGAGTACTTGAGCATTCCGCTGCTTTCTGCAATGCTGGTTGCTGGCCTGAATTCCCAGTTGACCTCTCCATGGCTACTGCAGCAAATGTTAAATGTGAATGGTGAGTCTGCTTTTGACTTAATAGAAAAGTGGAAGCTAAAGGTTCTGACCCTTTATTGAAAACCTACTTACTTCCATCCCCACAGAGAAAATGTTTTTCTGCTTGGTGCATTGTGAACTTTGACCTTTACCTGCATATGTACAGCAGAGCTGCACTGCTGCTTGTACTCTTTGTTTTCAAATTAAATAAATAATAAAGTAAATATCTGTAAATCTGAAATATCTGAAAAAATAAACAAACTAAATATTTCTCTTAAAAAATTGCATCATACAGAATAGAAAGGAAAATGGTTCTGAATAGTTCTGAAAAGTTACATTTTTGTTAAATAATATGTAGCTTCAATGAAACTGAGCTACAGACGGAGATACAAAGCTAGAATAGCTATTGTTCATGTGAAATAAGAAAATCAAACAAGTCACTAGACCCTGTCTTTAAAGCTCAAAACTCTTTGTTACTGAGTGTGAGAACATGAACTTTATTTAAAAACCAAAGTATTTTGGAGTTCTGTTTTTTGTATTTTTGCTTATTCTTATATGCATATCTTATGTCAAATTGTTCATTTGTGTCTTTAGTGTCGGCTTTAAAAATGTGCACATAAACATTTTGTCATCTTGTATAAAAATCTCTTGAAAATTCTCTTCCCAGTTAAATAGAGCTCTGTTTGTTCATCAAGATGCACTTGCATATGCATAATCTTGTGCAAATGAGATTCTGACTCATTTTATAGTTTTCCTGTCTTTGTTCCATTCACATTTCTTTAATATCCAACGTTTCCCGAACCAGCCTTATCAAAGCGAACCGTTTCTCTTTATTGTTTGAGTCCACGCTGTTTATCCCTATCAGATGCAGCCTGTTTAGTATTTCTGTCGGCTCCCTCCATGGTAATTCACATGCCCTGCACAAGTCTTTGCAGAAATAGCAAAACAAACCCCAGGCAAAATGTGAAAGATTATCCCATACTATGCGGGTTACAGTGAAACACTACACTTTTTCAGACTAAACGCTGCTCCACCGGGTGCGTTTGTAAAACATGTAACTCTATTGAATCTGCTTTTTGTATATACGAGAAGTCCGAAGTGAGCCCGAGTTTTGGTAATTGTTTCAAATAACAAAGTGTGCAACAAAAGAGAGGACGTAATCAGATAGAACACAATATTCTTCTACCTTACAGATTGAAACGGAGAAACGTTCTCGACGCACTCGCAGGAATCAGTGACTCAATAGATTCTATAAGTCAGCTCAGAGTGCCTGTAATTCTCTCTAATGAAACGCTGGCTGCGGTTTCTCCATGCGCGCATCTTAGTGGATTAAGGATGGGTTTTCAAACCAAAGGAAGCATGAATATTTCATTTAACAGTAAAAGCCAAAGCAATTTGTTGTGTAAGCGGATGCTGTGCGTGTACTGTTTGTGGCAAATTTTGTTTTCAAACTAAATCTTTTCAAGCAAACAAAACGCTATGCTTTAAATCCAGTTCTTCAAGCAATTAAGTCACAGAATGCAACTCATCAGAAGAGAATCGTGCAGGGTTTTTGGAACACAAAAGAGGTAAGGTGATTATTTAAACTGCAGCTCACAACTTAGCTAGGTTTAGCTTCAATTACTGCGGCTAAGCTGCTGAACGCGTCAGCAGTAGTCAGCCACTAATCCAAGCTACAACTTTAGAGCAGGTCCAGAGTTAACAGAACTCTTTAAACAGTGCAGTGATTTTTGTGCCTCCAATTATTTGAAAATCTATTGAAAATAATCACCTAATAACTAATCTGAGAGCTTCACATTCAAATTGTTTCTTTTAAGGATGATCTGTGGAATCAGCTCAATCCTTTTTGTTTCACAAATACTTAAGATTCAAAATCGACACTGCGGTATTGTATTATTCACTATTTTTTAATTACAGCATATTTAAAGAAGCTTTCTCCGTTAAACCGATGGATTCTAGTGACATCGTTTATGTATTTGATGTTTTCTATAAGGTGTATCCTGTTACCCCTGGTTTTGCATGCTTTACTGCAGTGGTTCTCAAATATAGGGGGGCGTGAGGCTCTGTCAAGGGGGGCGCGTTTGACCTCGGGGTACATGCTTTTTTATTTTTCTATTTTTTTTTACTATTCTAGAAAGAAGTGCAATACCACTCCACTACTTTAGGGGGCAGTGGCGCTCTCATTGGCAGAGTGTGAAGTGTAGACATGAAGTGTAGAAGACAGGCGGAAAGAGAAGGAGATAAAGAGACAAACGAAAGTCTCCCGAAAGCTAAGACGAGGAAATATGACGACGCGTATGTAGCGCTTGGCTTCACTGTGACTGCGGTGGGAGACGAGGAGAGACAGGTGTGCTTACTGAGTCTAAAAATGTTGGCAGCGGACAGCATGAAGCCAGATAAATGAAGGTGTCACTTAAAGACATTATACCCCAATCACGCTGAAAAGCCGCGTGATGTTTTTCAGCAAAAACGTGCCAAATATTGCCAGCAGTCACGATCAGTCAAACAATGTTCATAGTTTTATTAAGGAGTTAATGTTTTTTTTACATTTCAGATGCACCTTAAATCTTTTCTGTTACAGTTAATAAAGCTATTCTTTGTTGTAAGTTGGTCCATATTTCATTCTTTTTTCTCTTATACATTAATAAGGATACTGTGTTTTGCAGAGTGCATTCATTCAACTTTTGAATGCAAATTTTATTTGTAACATTACACTATACAAATATATCTGTTAAATTAACAAATGTTCTGTAAAATTACGGTAATTATGATGACTCCCAGCTGTTGTTGTTTCACTGACAAAATAATTTCACTCCAGAAATCTTAAGCAGGCTCCATAACTAGGAATTGGATCTATGTGCATCACATTCAAATGTTCAGTATTATTCATTAAACAAATATTTTGTGTTTTATGGTACTATCTGCAGCAGTGGTTCTCAAACGGTGGTACCCATACCATTAGTGGTACTTGAAAAGCTCTTGAAAAATGCAACACCTTCGGCTGTCATTTTTTTGAAGGACATTGGGCTTGTCCAATGAAATCACAGGCCCCTCCCTTTAGCCTCTGGGTAAATCGGCTGTTTGACCCTGCAGACTAGCGAGAATAAGTTTGGTCGGGTTTGATAACAGCGAGCAATGCTGCTGCAGACCCAGGAGCGCACGCTTTGCCTCAGTCCAATCTCACATTGAGTTTCATTTTAAACAGGAGAAAATTCATGCACAGGTAAATCATATAATGTTACTTTGAGGTTGTTTAAAGGTAAAACTACTCAAGTCTGTGTCTCATGACAGCGGAAAGATTTTCTCCTTAAAGCTACTCAAAAGTTAGGGTAAAACTTCATTTATCTTTAATGTCTGCAGCTGGAATGAAGAAAGATGTTATGGTTCAAGATGGGTTTTATCTTAAAATGTCCTGATTTTAACCCAGAAATTCACAATTTATATGAGAATTAGGCAATTAATACAGCATGCGTTTAGGCTACACCGCTATTTTATCACCGGCGCTGATCTCAAGAAATCAAACATCCGAGAAGAATATCTGAAGGTCAGAGTTCAAACACAGCCTCACATTCATCATGTCTTATAACAATATTAAAACTCTTGAAAGATCTCCCAATTATACTGAAAGCAGAGCTAATAATGTTTACATGTCCATAATTTACAGAGTGAGAGAGAGAGGAAGGAGAGAGAAAATGAGGGTGGAGGGAGAGAGAAAAAGAGTAGGGAGACAGGGAGAAAGGAAGGAGAGAGAGAGAAGGGAAAGAAAAGGAAGGAGAGAGAGAGAAAGAAGTAGAAGGAGATAGAGAAAAAGGCAGGAGGAAGAGAGTGAGAGTAGGGAGAGAGAGAGAGAGAGAGAGAGAGAGAAGTAGAGAGAGAAAAGAAAGAAAGGAAGGAGGGAGGGAGGGAGAGTTAGAGGCTAAACCAATGGGTTATTTCACCATCTTTTATGAATTGTATGAGTTGTTTTTCCTGTAAACCCACTTTATATGCTTTACTGTACGGTATTCTTGAGTGTTTATAAAGGCGCCAAGCAAATACAAAAAGTGTTGATTTAAACTGATTTAAATCGTTATTATAAAGTTCCTGTTTAAACCAATGTTGTGGTGAAATATAGCAAACAAAACACTTATTTTTTATTGATCTGGTCAAAACCGGAGCACCCAGAGTAAAAAAAAAAAACCCACACAAGCATACAGAGAAAAAGGGTCACAAAGCCCCTAGAGTTGAGTGTGCAATCAGTGTGGAGTAAGAAGCAAAGTAAGTGTACCACACTCACTTTCTTTTAAAACTGTGAACGGACATTTGAATAGAAGAGAACTTCTGAGCTTCAATAATTATTAGGTGCAGATGAATAACTGTGAATGGATTTTCAATCCAATCATCTCTACAATAAACCAGGAAGCTACAATCACAAAGGAAAGAGAAATGAAGTAGTTTGTTAAACTTTTAAAGCTAAAGAAACTCTAAGAGTGACCTATACGATGCTCAACACACACACACACACATCTCTTGAAATTAAATGCTTATTATCACAAGGCTTTTGTGACCTTATAAAGGTTCATTTGGTAGTTTCGACCAGGAAACACACAATATGAAAAGCTGAAAATTTTGAAAAAATTAAACCACGAAATGTTATAGGTGAATGAATCCATCACCTGAAGCTTTAAGTGGTTATGAATCAATACAATAATGGCAAACATCTTAAACCTTGTAAAGGACTCACCTTTGTTGAATTAGAATGTTGTTAAGTGAGAAGGATGTTTTCATACTCTTGTTTTGTCCTCATCCAAAATACATTTTTCGTCAGCTTATATTCCATTTAGAAGAAAACTTCAGAACAGGACAAGAAAGTGTTTTACCGATGTCTGTTGTCATCCTAGAAAGCGTCTGTCGCCATGACGACAGTGACGTAAGTAAATGAAGAAGGACATGGTGAAAAAGCTTGTCCTCATGCATTTTAATAATGTAACTCTACCGTTGCTTGGCTACTTTTCTGGGCCGTCCGGTCACACAGCTCGTGGAGAGAGGCCTGATCTTGTTTATTTCTCCGGATGTTGCGATTAGTCGGTTCCTCTGAGGAAATATGAGGTGTAAGAAGCAGATGGTCTATCCATCGAAATCATCTTTCATTATTGATGGAGATCAGAAAGTAAATGTATGCGCAAAAGAGCCTTTTGTTACATCCCCGCATCAATTACTCTAATGAGTTCTCATGCAAGGTGAGCTTTCTTGCAGCTTTGTAAACATACATAATGCAGTATGACAATTCACACAAAAGTTCATCATACATAATTTAGGAACATTCTGTAGGTCTTAAAAAGCCACTCAGAGGAGGCAAACATCTGGTGTGATGGATGATGCAGAGTGATAGAATAATAATTGCAAAAATAAGGTGGAAATGGTTTCATTAGATTCTGAAAGAAATTTAGAAGAGCCAGAACACCCATTCTTGTAAATGTACATTTTTAAAGAAATTATGTGAATGTAAAAAAGATATATATATTTTTTGTATAACACTTGTAGTTTAGGGGTCACAAACACCGGTTCTGACCTGCTCATAGTTATTTAACCATCATACAACATCTGTTGCATAAATTCTAGGTCCTCTTGGCTTGTCTCCAGGTGATAGCTCTTTTAAATGATGGCTGCTTGAAGATTTGTTCTGCTCTTTGCAGGTTGTGTGACAACCAGAGTTTAATTCAATTCAATAAAAAAACAGATTAAATTCTAAAGCTTTTAGGAGCTTGGTTTTACTTTTACCTTTTGTGCTTTGAGGCACAGAAACAAACCACAACGTTTCCATCTCTAAGCCTTTCTTTTCTTTCAAGTTGGTGTGGAGCTTTAACTAATTTCACTGACCTTTTACCTGCAAACATGTTGTTTATTAAGGAATCCTATACCTTCAATAAAGGGATTGTGTTTAGACTATATTGTCCCAGTTTTTCAAAGTCTTGTCTAAAAGCCGTGGAGCTAATGTAATGAGCTGCAGTCTTCTTGAGCGATGCAGTCTTGCGTTCTTTCATTACTCAATGTTGAGTTTTAGATTTCCAGGTTCAACTTGCAATGCCTTGTTTTTTTGGTTCTTAAAGAGTTAATCACATTAATCCAAGACTCTCACCTCAGTTATCTGGCAGTTTAAAGAGATTGAGCTTCTGGTATATCTTCTAACTGTTTTCAAACTTAAAGAAAGAATGGCTACTGACAAGCAGAAAATATGTGTTTTACATGTCAAGTCAATGAAAAGATGTGATTATGGAAAACATGAATGGCGGAGAAGATAACACTTTTCAGCATCAAAATGCACACTTTTTCCGGTGGATTTAATAAGATAATAAAATTTTGTGGTGACAAGAAAAACAGAGAATTCAGAATTTAGAATTAATATCTAAACCAGGGGGCGCACCCAGTGCCCAGGCATATCTCAGACCCCCACCCCCTAAAAGTCTGCAGGAAATAGTTTTCATGATTTTAGTTTTAGTTTGTGAACTCACTGGACTTAGTCATTTTTCTGACCTGCCATTAATTGGGGAAAAAGAAGAAAAAAAAGTATTGTAAGCTGTGATCAAATAATGATTCAGGCCTTTTTATGCTCAGCGAGTTTTGGCAAGTTGAAACTTTGGTGACCAATTATGGTGACCATCATTCCACCAGTCAGAGCCAAAGGAGATGATTCAGTCAAAACACATCTGGAACCGACTGTTTAATAAGAAAAAATTACACTACGGTATTAACTTTGAGATTAGAAGTTGAGATTTAGTCATTCCATATAATTCCATGCTTCTTAATATTACATTTCTCCACTTCAAAATATTTTTAGTTTTAAAATTCGCTTACAAATACTCCTACTTTATAACGCACACAACAGGTTTGAGAGTATCACACTATAAATCAATAACCATAATTGGAACAACTTCCTATCTTTACCCAAATCATGGATTTAACTGTCATACCTCAAAGCCATTTGAGATGACATGGTTTTATTAAACCATACTTCATCAAGTCTTTGTGGTTCGACTAATTGCTTAAAATTATGATAAGCACGTCAGACTGCCCAAGACGTCTTTTTTTCTCCTCCGCCACACTGCTATTGTTCCACTTTACTGATTCATTACTGTAAAGTATGCCATTAGTGTTCGTGTGCTTATTAGGCAGGTTGTTAGAGAATCTAAAAAAGACATCTTGTGACATGGCCAGCATCTTTCTTCCATTACTCGTCTCCATGATTAGATATAGACCTGAATTCAACTCCAGCTCCTCCAATTAATTCCATGTGTAGGCTTGAAAGAGGTTGATGATGTTATCTTACCTAATTAACCTGTGTAAAGCTCCGACTGGAGGACAGGCCTGATCGTTCCTCATGTAAGTGTTCATTACTATCATTAGCGTAAGGGGACTAAACCTCTGGCTGCTGGGGCACCATTAATTTACATCGCGTCTCTTTTTACCTCACTTCGAAGTCATTTGTTAGAACGGAGACTGTCCGTGTCTGGAGTAAACCAGGCAGAAGAGTCCATGGATTTAATCTGTGTTTAATGGGGAGAGAGGACAGAGATCTGGTGTATGCGGAGGATTGCTGATGTGGTGTTTTATCTCCGTTGAGTCGCTCGTTAGCTTGTTTCCATTCCTCTTTTACACTAGCTGAGAGAACTTAACCGTGTTAGCTTTCTGTTATCATCTCTTTTGATAGAAAATATATGAATAGATATGGACTAAACTAAAAACTATAAGCAGTTTGTTTTTCATTGGTTGGTTACATCGTTAGGCTTCCTTATTCACTTACATTTTTTTTATTTTAATATGTTTTGTTTTAGGTGGAGTTGTGTACTGAAAGGGTTTCATTCGATACTGGTATTAATTGGATACCTTCAAAACGTTTCAGTTCCTACACGCTATTCAAATCTTTTTTTGTTTTAAGAACACACAGTGTAATTCATGAAACGATTACTTTTTATTCACACTGTACTGTACAGTACATAAACAAATGATTAGCAGTGAAAAAAAATATTCTGGACTTGCTAAAATCTGTTTCCTTTGGCCACGTTTACTTTCTTTGAAAAAATTTACCTTCTTTCCTCACTGATTGTGTTTCCAGCAGAAGAGAAGACTATCTCAAAAGGAGTTTAATGATGAGTTTCTAATGAGTACATTTCTGATATTAAAGCTTTTTTAATGGGCTAAACAGGATCACTTCCTTCTAACTATATGAATATAACCCTAAATACGTTTTTTACAACACATTTAATGCAGCTTGTTTATCGTAAAACACAAACATTTTACAGACAACTTTATACAGCAGTCTGTTCTGTAGAACTTGATTAGATCCAGTTGACTCTACCCACCGCTATTCTTTGGCCTCTTTTTGTCAGTATAAGCTTTGATTTAAAACAAAAACACATTTATATTACAAAACAACCTAAACCGACTTTTCTGTTTCAGTTTACAGGAGCTGGAAAGCTGAGATGCCAAACATTGTACCGGAGATCAGCCACAGCGCAACAACACCAAATGATTCGACTAGTTATTCACATCGAAGCCAGCCACTGAAGGTAAGCAAACAATAGAGTTCCACAGAGAGCAACATCACAGAGTCTGAAGGATTGTATGAGGATCAACATTGGGAACACAACAGTTGATGAATGAGGAATGCTGGGAGATGGAGTCCTGTAAGGGGAAATAAGATGATTGATGAACACATTTCGGTTAAACTAGAGTTAAGGTCTCTACACACCTATCTAGGGATCTATCTCACCAATCTACCTCTAAGGAGCTTTTTCATTGGCTTCATGCCTCTGCTGTATAATCTTGATGCAGTGACGCTCCTCGCCCTTCGATGGCGCTCAGGGGAAGTGATATGTCGTTCGTAAAAAGAACGATTCTTGAAAATGACTTAAGTCATTGGTTTCCTGTTGTGAGGTCTACTTAAGTATGTATATCGAGTGCCAACTGCTCTTTTATGAGCCACTCTAGAGCCAGCTTTCATTGGTTGTTGTTTTTGAGAAAAAACTTCGACACCCATTGTTTTCAATCAAGGCATGTTGACGCGCAAAACTTCAAATAAAAAATTAGGATAGGTGTGTGGTGGCCTTTAGGAGCAGTGGAAAAAATAGGGATGTGAATGAAAAGAATACATAGAACAAAATAAACTGAATACAATTCAAACATAATGAATAAACTTAAGAATTAATAGATAAACAACTAACATAACAGAATATTAGATCTAGATTCTGACATTAATTGGTTTTAAGAGTCTTTTTAAGCGAAAATGGCCAACTTGTTGGAGTAACCTGGGAATATTTGCATTAAATGAACATTCAGAAAAGAAATAAATGATGGATGAACAAAAGTTTTTTTTTTTATTCATTTATTTATTTTTTTTAGAAAATCTATGCCGCTTTGTCTGGGGCTTAACTAGCCATGTGTTTATATTAGAGGCAGGAGAGCCAATTATTTATTGCAGAGATGTTTGCAAAAATTAACTTCTCAACCCTGACTGTCCTGTAGAAAAATCCTCCCTGCCCCTCATACTGGTTTTAAAGTCCTTCAAACTCTCTCTGATAGGGGCAGAAGAACTCTTTGAGGAAAGGAGAGATAGGTGATGTTTTAACCTTAACCTGGAAGAATTTTAGATTTAAAATAATGACTAAGTGTTGAGTGCTCAGAGTGGCTACTGTTAATGGAGCCACTTGCAACACCTTCTATCCACTCCACTATAGGACACTGGTCTGATACCCGGACACCATTCGACAGTAGGGCTGGACGATATGGCTAAAATACTACTCCAGTTTCAGACATCGAGTAATTATTATTTTTACAAATTACATATGTACTTTTACAATGAGTTAATTAGATTTATACAACTATGTTTTATTGCTGGACATGAAATTATAGAGCTATCAATCGATCCCTCTATAACATCTTATCCAGAACATGTATATCGATGATAATTATCGATACTGAATTATCGCCCAGCCTCATTTGACAGTCAACTTATTAAGACAGCATCTCAAGCTTCGGTTGATAATCTGTTCATATAGCTCGACAAGCTGTTGATTCCAAACTTGCTTCCGTTGCCAAAATGTGTATATACCCTGCGAAATATCTATAATCAAAATTCAAAAGTTGTTGGATTTAAGTGCTGCAATAGAAGTAATGAAGTTAAACACGCGTTTAAAAAGGTGCATGACGTAATAATTATCAGAACATGCTTTCTCAAGCTGCTTTGTTTAAATGTATTGTGGGTAAAAGTTACTTTCTGACTCATACACAGATCATTTGGTCAAACCAGTTCAGCGATCGGTGGAAAGCTATTTTCCTGGTTTGTCAGCTTTTCAGTTTGCTGGTAGGCTTCGGCTTCATAGCGCAGGCAGATCAATAGCATTCATAGGGCAATGTGTCATTTGTTAATCGGGTATTGATGGGAATATCGACAGACGGCTAATTAATCGTGGACCTGTAGCAGCGTTTCCTTAATTATGTTCTTCATCTTAGTCTGTGCTCACAACGGATGAAGCTGGTGAGCACAGCTCTCTCCATCGCTCTCTACGTCCTGTACTCTCCCGTCAATGAGAAAGTCCTGTAGTTGCACATTTGCAGCTTGGTGTTTGCTTTACTGTTGAAACATGTGGATCTTTGAGGAAGAACGTAATCTGATGAGCTGATCTGGGCATTTTAAAGCTCAAGGGCTGCAAACAGGCACCCCAATCGTAATCACAATTATTAATGCTGGGCATGTAGTGCAGTGATTTGCTAATTATTCATTTGAAATTATTATTTACATCACGGTTTAATTGTGTATTAAAATATTTAGAATGGATTTAAAAGACGCACTGCCATTTCACCAAAACTGAAGGTCTGCACACTTTATTTACCCAATATCTGATGGCAAGGAAGGTTGTCGGTTCGATCCCTGCAAGATCTATTTAGTCGTTGTTGTCTTGGGCAAGCCACTTCACTCACATTGCCCTGTATAAATGTGTGTGACTGGTGGATGTTTGTGGTGGTGAGGGAGATCGTAGGTTCATATTGGCTGTCAGACTGTCCCAGGGCAGCTTAGGGTTGCCAAGGTACCTTATCACCACCAGTCTGTGAATGAATAATTGTTTCGCATCTGGAAAAGCGCTATATAAGTGGACAACTTTATTTGGTTTCACTTGATGCACTCAATAGTGTTACCATGGTGCAATTTTTTTACGGACTTGTTACACATTGAAAATATATAATTTATGAATTACTCAAAAAAAAAATTTTTTTTTTTTTTGCAAACCCCCAGCTCTATCTGCATACCACAATTGTGTTGCATTTGTTTTAAAAAACCTTGAATCTTCCCATATGCTCCAGCTTCAGACATACACTCTCAGGAACGCTTGTGCTCTCAGCCACACAATGTCAGATGGACTTGGATGTAAGACAAAGATAGAATTATTTGGGGATACTGTAAATAGTTGTTGAAGACAACAAATATTGAACTTTGACGAGCATTCGCGCACCGTCTATCAATCAGGAGCTCTCTCTTGTAGATATGTGTTTTTTTCTTGTGAGGGGAAATTGAAAAGAGCATAGAGGACAAGCTCGCTGTGTGAGAACATTCAGTGATTTATGACTCCGTGAACTCTTTTTTTTTAAAGACAAAGCTAGAAGGATCTAGCATGGAAGGCCATGAGTGAGGAAGTCAGAGAACCTTGTAAGTTAAAAGCTTTACTGCTCAATTCAAATAAACTCATCGAGCTTTGTTCATCTCTGGAGGATCTGGTAGAACGCGACCGACCATGTCAACAAAACCTTTCTAAAGTAACATAAATAAAGAACAAATACCGTCTTGAATCTTACATTAAAAAAATGTTATTTCCAGCTCTTCAAGAAGCTCCGCCACCACACGAGTCGAACGACATTTCAGTTTTGAGTGAGGTGAGTGATTTTGAGAGGGTCAAGCGTCCATCCAGGTGCGAGTAGAGCTTTTCTGTTTGCATCCTTCGCGTGAAAGCCCATTGAGACTCCTGCAGCCACATGAGCACCTGGATCTGCATGTCTGCTTGGTCTGAACAACCAATCACATTTCACTACTTAAAAAGCTCTGTTTCCATGGTTACTATAGCAACTTTGCATCACAGGATTTTATTGTATTTATGTTTAGTTTACTTACATTTTGTTCTGATTGTAATGTTGTAATTTTTTTACTCATCACTGTTGGAAAAATCAAAAGCAGATAGAGCTTGCGGAAAATTACAGCATTGTAAAAACTGTTGTTTTTGTCAACGATGATGATAACAACATTGTTTTGCGCTAACGATAACGAGTCGGTGAGGCGCTAGTAATGTCTATTTTAGAGGCGAGAGTGGACGGTAAAGTTATTGGGGGACGGTTAAAGCTGCCTACACATGACTAGTGACTATTTCATTTTCAATGGAAGAGAGGAACGAGCACCGCTCTCTTTTGAAATATTTAATGTTCAAAAATATTAATATTTATAAAGTGAAATAACCAATTAAAAGACATTTGAATGAACTAAAAAAGGTTTTATATTGACTGAAACTAGGCTAAAACCTTTAAATTTTTGGTGACAAAAACTAGACTAACACATTTTTGTTTATACTTTTGTTGACTAAAACTAAAACATTTTTAAATTACTAATATGTGACTAAAACTAATGATCGATTCCATCAAAAAACTTATGTGGCTGCCAAAAACAGCACTGATTGTAAACCGCCACTGTGATGTGGGTTAACAATAATAGCAATTCAGTTAGTTTCCAAAATCGGTGTTAAAAAAAACTCTGACTATTAGTAGCAGGTGATCAAAAATACATCATTTTTACAATGGTTATCATTGATTCTGCCTCCAAACCGTGGGTCACCACATTCAGAGACATCAATGTTTCAGCGTCTTCAAGGCAGTGAATTCTCCTTTAACTTTGGGGCTTCCAGGTTTTGACACGTCTTCATGTCTCTCGCAGTGTAAGACCATGTTGTGTCCTGTACTTGACCTAAATAAGCATACACACATGTTTGTGAGAGCGAAAGCGTAGGGATCGATGAGCTCCCAATACTGGCTGCAGCAAGCTCCTGAAGGTCAGAGCTGCCAAGGGCAACACCAGGGGGCCGCAGCACAGCTTTCCCCAATCTACAGCACAGTAAAAAAACAAAAACCTCCAACTTTCGCCCGGTGGTTTGATTATTGTTTATAGATACAGTGGAAGGAAAGCATGGCCCGGAGGCAGCATAATTATTTACAGCTGAAAACTCATATCATTATCAGCATGGCTCTAATTGCCAGAAGTAATATCAATGTTGGTTGATTAAATGAGAGCTTTTTGCAATCTCTTCTTCTGTTAGATGCAAAGAGATGGTGTGTGTGCGTGTGTGTGTGTGTGGCTGTTTTTTTTTTTTTTTTTTAACTTCGGCATATGGAACGGCTTTTCATCAGACTGCAGCTGTTCAATTAGACCCTTTTTTTCTCTTCAACTATAAACTGTTTCATTGATTTTTTTTTTATTTCTTTTTTTAAGTTCGCCTGCTTTGGCTTATACATTGAAGGTCACACAAACAAAACCAAAACAAGGTAATCAAAGCTGGCCGCTTGAGGAGGTGTGTGGGTCCAGAGCGTGGCGATGTAGATCGTTCATTCACTGGCTTTTTTTTTCCTTTTTCGCTGATTGATTAAGGTTTGAGCCACTATCAGTTGTGGTTTTTGCTCATATTTTTAAGCCTGAAATAGGACCAGGGCTATAAATAATAATACAAAAAAACAAGAACCTGAAGGCTGGTTTATTATTCATGCTTGGATTATTCAAACATGAAAGGTGTTGCACTGGAACACATTGAAATATATCAAATCTCATACTCGTGTGTAATATTTCAGCTACTCCATGCTTGTTGAATTCTTGTGTATTTGTCTCAGAGGGCGAGAAAAGGTGTCTAAAGATTGATTTTAGGCTTCAGATTATATTCAGAATATTTTCGAATTGTATTTATTTATTTATTTATAATATTTAACCTAACTATTTTATTTTGTGTGCTCATATATATTAAACATTTTTTAAAAATGAGTCATTGGTTGTGTTGTACGATTACACAATGCAGGGCTGTCTTTGACCAATTTGCTCCAATTTTTCAAAATTAAAGGCAACAATTGTAATGTATATTTATTACAATATATTTCCAATATTTACCAAAATGTTACTGACTGTCTAACAGAATGTAACACATTACATGTTTTTAACGTAACTTGTAAACAATTTTTCTGAACAAATTATTAACATTTTTGTGTCATCTTTTATTTACCTTCAGTAACATGATACTAGCATCCTACTATGTTCATCTAAACCGTTGAAAAGGGTAAAGACCTTCGTAAGCAACAACGTTAAATAAAATCTTGCTATTGTTTGTTGCAGAGAACAACAGCTTCCTTAACAACAGCGCACAGATGACACAGGAAAAAAATCCATGCAGTATTTTCTTGTGATTTTTGCTTTTCGAGCTATGAACGAACCGCTATCGGTGTCTGACCGTAGAGAGTGTGCTCTACGCATCTTCGGCGCGCAGCTCAAGCTTCATGACGTGTGTCAGCGGAGGGAGTCTCGGCGGCGTGCGGCCGGTTTCAGAGCAAGAGCAGCGGGGCGATCACAAAGGGCTGAACATACAGCAGTCTGTGGAAAGAGCTTGCAAAAACTATTTAAAGAGGGCTGCAATGCTTCACATACTGATGATTGACAGTTGATGTCATCATTACATTTACTAGAAATATTATTTAAAAGATCTAACTTCAAATCGTACGCCCCTCTCTGGATCCTGACACAATGCTTGGTTCGAAGAAGTCCAGCACCTTCAATCTCCAGCTGACTCCGCCTCGAAGCAGTTTGTAAAAGTCAAGAAATGCACTCTTTACTTGTGTCATGCATGGGTTGTTTTCAGCGTTAAACTTCGTCTTAGCAAAACAGTCTAAGTAAAGTCTTTCCAGGCCGAAGACTCCGGCTTATGAGACTGATGGAGACTGGGAGCTGCGTCTCCCAAGAAAAGAGCGAACACAGAGCCTCCTCAAAGTAATCTCCAAACACCAAAAACAACATTTCAGCTTTTTTTTATGGTTTTATTTGTTTTAATTTGTGATATATTTTCGAGACAACCTGATATCTGCAGTAACATAAAACAAAACCCTGACCAACTAAGACGTGTTTTTCAAAAATGGTATTTTGTGATTATGCAAGAAAAACATCCTCTCACGTTGTACGGTTACCAAGAAAACTATTCAGATTTGATGGATTTGAGTTATTATTAACCTATTAACTATTAATCTGATGGATTATTATAATTGTTATTGTTTTTATTATTATTATTATTATTATTATTATTATTATTATTATTATTATTATTATTATTATTATTCTTAACTATGTCTATTTTGCAGAAATAAGAAGAGAGAGTGTTCATTATAATAAAAAAAATCAAACAAACTGCTTGCATTGTAGAATTCTTCCAAGCTGCTAGAGCTTGGCATTCCCAGCCGTCTGCTTTATTATATTATGATCACACTGTTTATTTATATTCTTCGGTATAGATTTTACCCAAGCGTGCATTATTAAAGCCTGAAAGTAAAGAAACACCTGCAAGCAACTTCTCTCTGAATTCAAGAAGCTCGTTTTGAGTCTTTTCAGAGCGATGCACCTTGCTTTGAGATTGCAGTGGTTGATATAGGAGTGTGATGTGTGTGTGCGCGTGTGCGCGTGTGTGTGTGTGTGATATTTACTGAGTGGATTGCTCAGAGGCTGTTTCTGCCATGATGTGTTTAATATGCATGCTAAAGAGAGGAATAAGACTATTAGAGAGTGTTCTGCTTTCTTTGAACATGCCGTGCCTGCTCACTGTGATAAAGAAAAGAGGAAAGATCGCCTGAACGAGGCTGGCATGGAAGCACACGCTTGTGTTGTGTGTTTCACTGACACAGTTGTCAATAGGCCATCGGGAAAGATTGCTAGACAGACCTGAGCTCAGCATGAGCACCTGAGTCCGCTTTCAAGGGAAAGTTTTAGAGACGCTGGAATGTTAAGCTTGGAAATGGTCCACGAGGGGTTCCTACTGTATAAATATGTAGAGAAAAAAGATGCATTGAAAAACAAAGGGAGCGACACGTGATTTATAGTAAGCTGTAAACAAAATGTGCAATCAAACAAACAGCAAAGCTCAAAATGTGTTAAATAGGTCTGCTTTAAGGGAATTTTCTGTGTAGCTTGGACAGTAAGCAGCAGTAGAAACTTTGTATGAAAGCATCAAATACATTCGCTTAAAGGTAACATATTGTGTCAATATAAAATAATGAATAATTAATATTTGCCCCCTCTAGACGATCACTGCTCCCTTAACAACCTTTAAAAGGGAGTATTTATCGTAAACAATGTCTTTAACCCGATCTCTGTTCCTCCCACTGTAATGTTTCTGCCACTCCCCCTGCTGACCGATCCTCACCTGCTACTCTGAATTCTGCGAAACGTCAATGTTGAGCAATGCTTTCAAACTTTTTAAAACAGGGAGTAAAGTTTATAATTGACAAAAAAAGATATAAGTCTTGTATTCGTATGTATGTGACCCAGAGTTTGAGTCCACTGACGAACCTCACAGACTCCTTCGGGATGTCTCGACAGGGTAAATTAGACTTTCTTACTATTTTAGATCCCTTTCTATGACATATAGAGTTACTATTTTCTGATGGAGCTACTTTTTATAGGTGTAATACTTATTTAAGAGGAAAATGTTTGCAGCTTGAGAGCCTGACGGTTAGAATCGGAGTGTATACGGCTGTTTTTTTTATTACATAACTTACATAGGAATACTATGCTATGATACACGAACACTGAATTTAACTTATAAACTGATACAAACTAGGTAACTTTCATCATATATTGTAAATAACAGCATAGAAGAGTCGGAAACGAATCCATTTTCAGAGGCAGCCTTGTTTTAAGTTCTCTATCAAATTCCACTTTGTTTAAAAACCAGTTCGATGTGCAGCGCCGCTCACGAATACAGTTGTTTTTCTGAGGTTTTGCTCACTAAATCTACCCCTTTCTGGTGAATTTACTTTTTTTCCAGGTCAGACAGTGCACCCTTTCTGCGTAGAGAAAGGTGCTATAAAAGTGTGCGTTGCTGGGTTTATTGAGTTTTAAGGAAATGTTAATATGATTACACAAACATGCATGAACGATTCTGAACACAACCGATTCTGCCGCTTGCAGAATTTTGTAAATTTATACTCTTACTTGGATTTTGATGTCTGAGTGTGTTTCTGGCTTCATTCCTTGTGCTCTACAACTCTAATCATTAACTCAGAAATGCTAATCGCTGCAGTGAGTAAAATTAAGCACTTGGAAAAAGTCAGCCAAGCGTTTATCTTGCATTTCCTGAAAATGGTGTTCACATCAAAGCTTCCTTTTCAACGAGATGCCACAATGAAGTGATCCCCAAACTCTAGTTCCTGGAGTCTTTAACTCGCTGTGTCTGAATCAGAGCGTTTAAACATCCCACGAATTGTTTGTGATATTCCGGTAGAGACCAAAACGGAGTAATTAGTGGTGTTCAGATGCTTTGTAAATGCATCATATGCCACATGACCAACATTGTGCCAAGAAAGACAGTCGGATATGAACCGGGGTAACAATTCAATGATAACGATCTACTTTAAGAACTTAGCTGAAATATTTGAAGGTATTTATTATACATACAGCTTAAGTCAGGTTAAAGATCAGGTTAAACATCAAGAAGCTGATTCTGGGTGATTCTTCTGCTTAAAAATAAGCAAGAAGCACAAAATATCTAAAATATAGAGTATATAGAGGAATATATATAAAATATAGAGGAATTGAAAATGTTTTTAGATTTGGGGAAGATAGAAAAGGGGATGGCTGCACACACCTCCCACAGACAGTCGCATGCATGCATAAAAAAATAAAAATAAAAAAAATATATATACACCACATATTGGATGCACAACATAACTGTCTAAAAAAAGGGCTGTGTATTAAAAAAAACTGGTGCTTGTGGACAGGGCCCAAATTGTCCTAATAACTGTTTCAAAACTAAAACTACGCAGGCAACTTGGCTCTGACTGGATGAGACTTCTGCCAATCACGAAGAGCATTCACACCAGTGGTCAGTAGTTTGATTGACAGAAGTCTTGTCCAATCATTACCTTGTTGTCAGTTCTTCATGTTAACTGTCCGGTTTTTGACAGTGTTTTTTGGGTTTGGGACTTGTATTAGTATTTTGGAGGATTAAAATGTGTTTTCTGAAATGTTAAAGTGTCTTGTAACTTGTGGATGTTTTTCTCTCTAAAATGTACGTTTGTTTTGAAACTTGTAAAAGAGTTTCATGTTATGTTGATGTGTATCTCGCGTACCGGCCATCGTAGTGAATCGTCCTTTGATCTAATCCTGGACTTTATCCTGGGAGTTATTTAAGGAACTCTGTTCGATATTTTAAAGCAAATCTATTTTTAGATCTGCTTTCGGCTGCTGCTGTTTTCTTCACTTGTTGCTTTTAAAAGCACATTCTCCAACAAGCATCTGCCTCGGGTCTCACCTGTACTGTGGCTCCACCCCGACTACCTGTGCCTGGATGCAATCCCCTTTTTGACCAATCACATGTCTTGATTCCTGAAAGAGAGTGAGAGGGACATTTGTTTGTGACCGAGATGGCGCTTTTTTTTTTTACTGGTCTTTATTAATGCCCGTGCATTAATGCGACCCTGCTTGTGACATTCCCACACACAACATGGGATTGGTCAAACAGCCTCATAAGCAGGACTTGGCCACAGAAAGATGTCATTAATTCCAGACCTAATACGCACTGATAGCGTAGCGGTCAGAGCACAGACATGTGGTGCGGATGCATCTGGTCATACATACTTATTTAAATTCAACATTTTCTAAATTAATCTTAAACAAAAGAGAAAACATCTTAGTTTTAAGACAGATTATCTAGTTTTAAGACCACCAGTGACTAGATACAAGTTGAAATATTATAATTGACTTGTTTTGAGAGTTTTTCTTATTTTTAAGATCCAACAGCATTTTTTTGTGAGTTAGACATTTTTGCTCATTTTAAGTCAAATTTGCTTACCCCATTGGCAGATTTTTCTGCTTGACATAGAAAGAGTTTAACTTCATTTTAGTTTTTTTTTTAAGAAAGCATTTTTTGCCGTTTAGTGATTGCCTGTTACATAACAAGTGGACTTGAGTAAAAGATAAGACTCTGAAAAGAGATGCTCTGCGGTGTGTTCTGGGGAGACGAGCGCACCAGTGAAGCGTGAGCCGCTGACGTGCCATTAACCAGTAGCACATTCAGCCTGTGTGCATTAACTCTGCAGTGCTTTGAACTTGTAATCATCAGACTGAAGCGGTTAATCATTCAATACGGAGACAAAGCAAGGTCAGAGACTATATAGAGACCCGTTCTCTGTGTGCGCTTGAGCGTGTGTGTTTAAAGTTCTCGCAGTCTACAGTAACCGCTTCTTTTGCTTGTTTTAACCGTGATTCTGTCATGAAGAAGGATTCTGACTGAAGCAACTTGATTTAAAAAAAAACTGAATATATATAGTAATTAGAAAAAGTTTTTTTGTATAGAATTAGATAATTTGGAGAAAAAAAGCAGATGATAAGGTATTTTAATCTGTGGATTACATCAGTTCAGTTGGTGTGGCTTCTCTCTCTCTTTCTCTCTCCCTCTCCTCTCTCTCTCTCTCTCTCTCTCTCTCTCTCTCTCTCTCTCTCTCTCATCTCTCTCTCTCTTACTCTCTCTCTCTCTTACTCTCTCTCTCTCTCATTCTTTCCCCTCTCTCTCTCTCTTCTTCTATCCACTCTCTTTTTTACTCTTTCCACAGGACCACAGGTGATCATTACTTTAGCATCTTTTTCTAGTTAGTTGTTTCCTATACTCTGTGTTTGAACTCCATTTTCTCAAAATAAAAGCCCACCAGACATCTCCACACGTGATTGGTCAAGTCTGAGCGCTGCAAATAAAAAATGATGAAGGTTTCATGAAACACATGATCATGTGCTATATCCACCACTCACATGTTTAAAGGGGTCAATAAGGAAATTCAACTTTTGGAGGTGTATTTTAAACACAATATTTTTATGTTTGCGTGATTTAATCGAATAGTCATTTTTGTACAGAATAGCAACCACAATTCTGAGCCGTTTTGGGTTTTCCAATGCATTATGATGTGGTTACGCACTTCCTCCTCAACACTAAAGATTGAGAGCAAATTACAAAGCGACTGGTTACCAAAACACTTCCCAGCTACATAAAAGAAGTGGTTAAGAGCTTTCATAGAGCAGGATAAGGAAGAGACAGCTGCACATCGTGCAACACAAGTTTGAATCACGTGCTTCCTCCCTGGCCTCCCCTCTCTATCTTTCTCAACTGTCTCTCACACTCTCTTTTTACTCTCGTCTCTCCTCCCATCTCTTCAGCCTTCCTCTCTCTGTCTCTCTGTCTGTCACCTTATCTCCTCACACTTCACTTTCTCTTACAGTCTCCCCTTCCCCTCTTTTCCTCTCTCCCCTGTCCTTTCATTCTCTCTCTCTCTCTCTCTCTCTCTCTGTCTTTCTCTCTCTCTCTCTCCCTCTTTCTCTCCCTCTTATTCTTTTTCCTCTTCCTCTTTCTCTTTCTTTCTTTCTCTCTCTTCTCTGTTCTTCTATCCACTCTCTTTTTTTTACTCTTTCCCGACTCCTCTCTCCCCTCTCTCTCCTATTCTCCCTCTCTTTCCCCCTCCTCTCTCTTCTCTTTCTCCTCTCTCCCCATCTTCTCTCTCTTTCTCTCTATCTCTCTACTCTCTCTTTTTTCCTTTCAATCCACTCTCTCTTTTTTACTTTTCCCCATCTCCTCTCTCTCTCTCTCTCTCTCTCTCTCTCTCTCTCTCTCCCTCCTCTTCTCCTCTCTCTCCTATTCTCTCTCTCTCCCTTCTTCTTCTATCCACTCTCTTTTTTACTCTTTCCCATCTCCTCCCTCCTCTATCACTCCTATTCTCTCTCTCTTTCTCCCTCCTCTCCTCTCCCTCTCTCTCTCTCTCCTCTCTCTCTTTCTCTCTTTTCCTTTCCATCTACTCTCTATGTTTTACTCTTTCCCATCTCCTCCCTCCCTCCTCTGTCTCTCTCTCCTATTCTCTCTCTCTACTCTCTTTCTCTCTTTTCCTTTTTGTCCACTCTCTTTTTCTACTCTTTTCCAACTCCTCCCTCCCCTCTCTCTGCTATTCTCTCTCTCTCTCTCTCTCTCTCTCTCTCTTTGCTAGATTTCAATCAGGGCTTCATGTGGCATCAAGCATGAAAACAGCTTTTACAGCTTTTGCTACAACTTTTTGAAGGTCATACATCAATTGCATGAACTGACAAAAGGATTCATGATTGTTTTTCCTCCTAACACCATTTTAGAATGCTCTAACCACCGTCGCTATTAAGCTATCCAACAGTTAAAGCATGTGCACTATTTTGTGAACTCTTAATCTCAGCGATACCATTAGATTTTAACATGCAGCTTTCATGTTGTGCAGTCTACATTAGCTTTTAAAAGTATAAAAAAAATGCTCCAAACTTCTCTCTCAAATAGTCAAATATTCAGCCTCGCCGCACATCGTGTTAAACGCTTGGCATTTGTCGTGATTTCTGATGCTGTACTTCTAACTGTATGCCTGCTCCTAGAACTCACAGATCATCAAACTAGTGGCAGCTCACTTTATTAAAGTCTCTCATTTGACACTGAATGCCTGAGAGCACAAAGCCACCACAAAAACTCTCGACGTCTGCCAGTGTTTAGCGTCTGTGGGTTTGTGACAGGAGAGATGTTGTTAGCCCCAGCAGAAACTCCGAGAACATTTGCAATGCATTTAAAGAAACATCTCATTGCATCAATCCAGAAAAGAAATGGGTTTTTTAAGGGTCCACACCTCTTCAACAAGTGATATTGTAGTGAATATTGTAGGATTCATGTGTGGAAAAACTTTTATCGGTGAGCAGTTTTTGCAACTGGTTCTAATTAAACTTTGTCTGTTAAACAGGAAGATGTCTGAAAGGAAGTGAACATATTTGAAAGTCTGTTTTTGCGCTTCGATTTTCTGAAACCGATTCCTGATAGGAGCAATGTCTACCTTTCGAATGGCCTCCCAAGAGGAAGGACAAAAAATGTACAAATTAATTTACAGCGGCCCACCTTACAGGTAACAGAGTTGATGTAATTACTAGGCAGCACTTAAATGAGTGTAATTGAGAAAAAGCCTACAGCATACTTGATAACGGATAGTGAGCTAATGAGAGGTGTGAAGTGAGGATAGTGTGTCTCTGCGGCAGCAATGCTTTACCTTCCTGCAGTGTAAACAGGATGGAAAACATTTTTTTTTTGTACTTTAAGTTGAAGTTACTGTTAACTGTTCAGTAAAAGTGGTTGTGGATACTCAAAGTATAGCAATATTTAAGTGCTGTCAAAATTAACACATTAATGAATGCAATTTGCATGTAATTTGCAATTACGGCAAATTATGTTTTCTCACATTTCTTCACATAAAGGCCTGTTAAAGTGGAATATAGAGGTGAGTGTGCGCTCAGCATTTAGATCGCTAAATGAGGTTTGATCATTGACTGAATTTGAAATTGTATGAACTCTTTATTGATCTGCACTTCTCAAAATGTCTCAATCTCATGTCTCCGAGTGTCATAAAAACATTCGCTACACAGATCAACATTCAATTGAATAAGTTGTATAGCCATCTGAACTGTATTTCTACTGTAATAACCTCCAACTTCAACTCAATTCACTTCGTTTCAGAATGCCTATATTTCACATTCTGTGTATGGAGGGCCAATAAAGTAAACAATTCGGATTGTGTAAGGCTGACAGGGTCAACATTTCAGAGTATGGTGGGTTGAAAGGGTTAAAAAAAGAATTGCGTTTGAATTTTGAATACGGAAGCCCAAAAGTATACAAAGTCAGTGTATGGAAGGCTGGTGAAGTCAAAAATTGAGAGTATAGAAGCCCGACAGTATACAAAGTCAGTGTATGGAAGGCTGGTGAAGTCAAAAATTAAGAGTTTAGAAGCCCGACAGTATACAAAGTCAGTGTATGGAAGGCTGGTGAAGTAAAAAATTAAGAGTATAGAAGCCTGAAAGGATGAAAAGAATTTAGTATATGGAAGGCCGATCAGGTCAAAAGCATGTAATTAAGAACTTGTAGAGAGTCTTTCAGACACCTTTAAATCCCAAACAGTAAAATCTAAATAACGACCGACTGAATGAGGTGGTGTATAGAGCTGTGAGCCTCTTAGAAATGCTTTTGATGGCTTCAAGATACATGTGGAGAGCCTTGAGAATGTATATTTTCAGCTTTTTAATCACATGATTCAAGAAAAGAGAGAATCAATATCTCCAGATGTTGAACTGAATCAAAACTGAGCTGTTCAGATCCTTCAAAGACAATTCTCACAGAATAACTCACTTTTATTCTGTTGTTGTTCTGAAAGCAAAAAGTTTTTTTCTTACATTATAAAGAATCAGTTGAAATCGTTCCTCCGTTTTAAATGATTTTCATTAATAGATTATTCATAGTTTTTAGGAGTACTAAACAGAGGTAGGTAGTAACATGGAAAGAAAATCAGCTTTGTGATGCAGCGCATGCGTTGTGCACCTAAAGTGACTGAGATCGAGACGTTCATGAACTCCAGCTCAAACCTTAAAAGCACGCAGCGGTAAGTGACGACATTTGTATCGCATCATTGTTATTGTTGCTATGGTTACTGCGAGTGCATTAGTTGTGATGTCAAACTGTAAACTGTCGATGCTTTCTCTTACGTTCTCTCACGATCGCTGAACAGGTCTGGGCTGTTGGACTTTAATATAAAAAAAATCCAGTTATTTCTAAATACGATATTACCATTTTTATAAATTCTTATCCCATATAACATAACAATAAGCAGCACAATAATGACTTAATCAGATAAATAAAAAGAGTTAGTTGTAAGAGATTTTTTTTCTATATCTTTTTGAGGAGAGATAGCTAAATGCTCTAGTAGTTTGTCGATCAGCGTTTTAGCTCAGATAAGATAAGTTCAGATAAGTAGTAACTACAACTACATTTTTCATTCAATACTTCGGTACTCAATGAAATTATTTGGTCGTTACTTTTATTCTTACTTGAGTAAATATTTCAACACGTACTTTTACTTCAACATTTATTTATTTTTTGGATACTCTACCCACCTCTGGTACTAAACATTGATTTTTATGTTGTTGCAGTTTTTCCTCCCTCCATTTCAATTTCATGTCTAAATATATAACACATTTGCACAAACGTTGACTTTTTAAAAAAAAAATGTGATGAAAGTTCTGATGTGAGTTTTAAACGGAATCCTAGCTCTGCATGACCAGGAGACAAATCGGCAGAATAGGAGACATTTAGAAATGTTAAAAAGTGACCCAATATATTGGACGGGCCTCTCTACTCACAGCTTTATTTTAATTTTAGCTGAAAACGTGTGCTGAGGGTATTCACAACCATCTCCGTCCATCATAGGAGCTGATATTTCACAAGTAAACAGATGCACTGATGCAGAGCACTGGATGTACAGTGCCTTCCGTCTGACTTCACTCTGTGCATTGACAGACAGACATATGGGTGAAGCTCCAGACTATTAACGCAGGGGTGGGGGTCCGATGAATTCTTGTCTGTTTGACTTTATTTCAAATCATCAGGACTTTACCAAATGCCCTCTTTGTCGGGATATTCCAGGAGTGAAAGGGGAAAAGCGGTGAGAGACTGATTCGGGAACACTAGAGTGACAGTGACGGCATATTAGTTTTTCTGAACGGAGAAAAAAATCAATATGGCTTTAGAGAGCAGGCCAAACTGACCCACATCCACAGAAAGGTCTGGCTTTCACCCACACCCTGGCCCGTGATTGTGTGTGTGCGTGAATGCAGCGAGGGAGGGAGGGAGGGAGGGTGTTCGCATACGCCCTGCCCTGCCCTCCTCTTACCGCCTGATTTCACAATGACTGATTCCAAGTGACGCAAAGATCATAAAAGAGCAAAGCTAACTGTCAGACTCTATTAGAATGGACACCCAGACATAGACAAAGAGAAGCAGCCTCTAACATTACTGATTATCGTGCAGGCCCGGGCTCACCTGAACATCTTTAGGAGTGGTTAAACGCATAGATTTAGCCAGCAAGCTCAAACTTGTGAGCGTTAGCCAGGCGAGCTCTTCTTAGGCTAATGCGAGAAGATGTTGGAAGGTAACGGAGGTTCGCTTCTCAGCAGCTGTGAGGGTTCTCACGTTAAGAGTTTGCATGAAAGGCTACTTGGGGTCACAAAGGAACTCCCCAGCCTGGGGAAGGGTGGTGTTTTGGGGGGCTTGTAAGCCCCCAAAGAGGTCAGAGAGGGTTCTGCTCAACCTTGATGAGAAAACTGAGAAGTGCTAATGAAAGTCACATGTGATGTTTGAAGGATTCCCACACTGGAAGCAGTTTTATGATAATAAGAGCAACTCAAGAGTGCTCATTATGCTAAATTGTGAGCTCAGAGCTTGTTGGGATTGTATTGTACTTTGAAAATAAAAAAATAGAGTGCAAAGTGGAACCAAATCTCGTTCTTTGGTTCATAATCTTAGGGGTTTTGGTACCGGTCTCTAAAGGGGCTGTTTAGAACCAGCTGCTTTTAGAGAGCATCAAACAAAACCCAGATTTTGACTCCAAAGAACCACAGAGGTTTGTTTGAAGTGTCATATAGCCTTTCAATGGAAACAAAACTGAACAAAAAAGGAACTTTTGTAGGCTGGTTCTAAATAGCACCTTTGAAACACCTTCTGTGGTTCTTTGTACACTGTTTTTTTTTACTTTTAATTAGCACTTGTTTTTAATATAGCACTTGTAAAGAATCAAGCCGTTCTGAACATGGTTGCTTCTAAATGGAACTTTGGACGTTGGTTCCTAATATGACCTTTGGAGCACCTTTGGGAGCTCTTTGTAAGCTATTTTTTTTTTTTGTTTTTTTATGTGTCATCACACCGTTTCCATTCTAGATTTTTCACATTTTGCTTATTTTTATCTGGTTGGTTCTAAATAGAATCTTTGAAGTTATCCATAAATGTACATATATCCATATATGTTTTTTATGCTATTAAAAAAACCTTTTTCCTCCTCCATCTTTATTTTCTTATTTTCTTCCTGCTATGGTTTATTGATCAGTTGATACAACTTCTTTTATGATGGAGCTGAGAGAGACTTTGACTGTGTAACAAATTGCATATTGGCTCTCCCCTTCTTTAAGTCGCTTTTCAACCCTTTTGATTTAAAAAGAGTTGAACAAAAAAAATCATATGAGGAAAGGAATTATGTGTGCTATTCAAGAGAGACCATATACATCATTTTCTTTGTTTTGTTTAGTTTTTTTAGGTTTGAGGTTATATACATTGTAAGGACCTAAAAGTGTCAGTCTATACAGCTCTGTAATTATAGCATAACACAGTTTTGTGTGAGAGAGAAAGTCTAATAAAATGAGACTGAGTCTAATAAAGATAGCCCGCTAGTCATGCAAGCTGAGACTAGTGACATTTCACAGCTCCCTCCATGGGTTAAGAGCTTGAGTAACACATAAAAGTTTTGCTCAGTCTTTATCTAAATGAGAATCGCAGTCAATATGATCGATTTGTTTTTAGTTTGTAGTTAAACGTTTGTTCTGAATAGAAAAGTGTTCCAGGTGTCCCTCTACTCCCCACAATACTTATAATCTGATCCTTGTGAGAAGGATAAACAGTTAGACACAATATAAGTTAATGAATGAACAAGAACTAATTAATAAATAAAAAAGGTTGTTAGACTACAAAGCTATTGTGAGATAAATTCTTTATTTTATTGACTCAGATTCTCCTTATGTTATTATAATGTGTGGAAACGAACACAAAAACAAATGCAACAAAACATTTTAAAGACATTTCCAGTGTTGAGTAAATTTTTTTGTCATAAACTTATGCTAACCACATTGTTATTCGTGTTAACCCTTAAACACACAATTAAAGAGGTGCAGCTTAACTTGAAAAAGTAGGGCTTTCCTAAAAGCCTTCAGCCAATAACAGTCCCATGTGAGTTTGTGGTTATCCTTCAGGGTGTCAAAGCTGCACACACACGCACACACACACACACACACACACGCATGCGCGCGTGCGCGCAAACGCATACCTGACCAAAACAGGACAGTCATTCTACATCTACCAACTGGGGTCCTAAAGTTCGACTAGGTTTATTAACACAAAAAGTACATGCACAATTATCCTTTATGCTCTATTTTCATAATGTAATCTAAAAAAAAAATATATAAATTTTTTTATTTATTTTTACCAAGAGGGGACCATACCCCATGAGCAAAGAGTACCTATATAAGAGAGGACTTTAGAAAAACTCATGATCAGTTGCCTAGAAATTCGCTTTATATCACAGCTAACTTTCTTAAAATAAAAAAATGGCAAGGATATAAAATATATATTAAAGTTATGTGTTTACATAAAAAATAACTCAAATAGATGCACGCACGCACACACACACACACACACACACACACCTGCATACCTGAGGGTGAGAGTCTGTGCGTGTGACCTCAGGCCACTGTGTGTTAGGCGTGTTTCAAAGAGTACAGAGGCCAAGCGATGCTTCACACACAACAAAAATCTCTGAAGTAGAATGCGGAAGTTATGATGTTTTTTTCTGTGTTTTTAGTTTTTTTGTGTTTATATATGGGCAGGGGACCCAGCAACAGTGCAAGAGGTAAATCAATAAGCAGACATAGAATAAACAAAAAGTTAGGAAAGTAGGACATTCAGAAGTACTGAAAGAGGATGAAAAAGTTAAGAAGAAATAAAAGAAGGAAAATGTCTTACATAAAGGGTGTTGAAGTAGGAAGTTTGGATGGAAAGGGGCCTAATCAATTTAGGATATTAAAGGAAAGTTCCGAATGGAGAAATAATTAAATTTCTTACGGAAGGAATCTTGCCCAGAAGGAAGATAGAAAGGACTTAAGAAAGTGTGTGCATAAGAATGAAAGGAAGGAAGTTTACACATAAGGGAGGAAATGTACACGGAAGGTTGGAAGAAAGGATATTGTGTGCAAGAAAATGTGAGATGGTTTGCAAGTAAATAAGAAACAATGTTTTTGTGAAATAAAGAACTAAAAGACTTTAGCGTTGAAGAAAGGGTGGAAGTATGGAAGAATGTTTGTACAAAAGAAAGGAAGAGAGGAAGGAAGTCTGCATAGAAAGAAATTAAGTTTGCATAGATGGAAAAAAGAAGTAAGGACGTTTGTACGAAACAAAGGAATTAAAGTAGTGTGCATGCACTGAAGGAAGGAATTTACGTAATAAAAGAAAGAAAGTTTGAGTGGAAAGAAGGATGAAAGAACATTTGTGCGCTTGTTTATGAGGAAGGAAGGAAGGAAGAAGGGGCAGAAAGAAGGACGAAAGAAGATTTGTGTGGAATTAAGCAAGGAAGGAAGGACGTTTAAGCAGAAGGAAGGAAGGTAAGGATGAAATAAGGTTTGTGTGAAAAAAGAAAAGAAAGAAGGAATGAAGTTTGAGCAGAAGGAAGGAGGTTTGTGCAAAGAAAAGGATGGAAGGAAAGAAGGAAGTTTTGTGTGAAAGTAAGGAAGTTTGTGTAGAAGGAAGTAAAGAAAGAAGGAAGGAAGAAAAGCAGGAACAATGGAAAGCATGAAAGAAAAGAAGAAAGTTATAGTTGTGTGTGAGAGTAAGGAAGAAAGGAAGTTTGTGTGGAAGGAAATAAAGAAAGGAAGGAAGTTTGTGTTGAAGGAAAAAAAGATGATTTGCGCGAAGAAAGAAGGAAATGAAAAATGTTTGTGTAGAGAGAAGGAAGGAAATCAGCAGGAAGTGTCTTTGAAGCTGAAAATGCTAATGTTATTGATCAGGTTTTCTTGCGTGTTGTTCACTCTTTATTAGGAAATTAGTGTGGGTTTGGTGCCAAGGAAAAAAAGCTATTCTGGCAGTGGACTCGTGGACTATCAAGGGTGTGTGTCTCCCCAAAGAGAGCTGGGATGGGCTTTTGCAAATTCAAGTGACCCTAATTAGGTAAATTGGAATGGTGGCAGGAGAGAATGTTTAATTGAAATGAGACTCTGTCGGGTGTGAACAAAGGCATGCATTAAAAAAAACGTTATGCAAATTGAGGGGCCACACAAAGATTTAAATGCTATGTAGCATTAATTTTGGTTGTTATAAAAACGAAATACATAAAACATGAGGAAATGTGTATTTTTAAAACATAAAAAAAATAAGAAGTCAGGATGTTTTTGTTTTATGTTCTGTGTTATATTTGTGCAGTAGGTTATAGTGAAGGAAATCAGTCAAAGTGTGTATATAGAACTTTTTTAAGCAGTAGCTTCAAAGCTTCTTCAGAACGAGGGTCCTAAAGCAGAAATAAGAATTCAGATTAGATTGTAGTATATGGCATGATCGAGCTATAGAGTTCCTATTAAAGAGCTGAAATAAGTAGGATATGAATTTTAGTGTGAAGAGCAGGTTGAAAAGAGCACACGCGAGGAAAACATGAACTCCCCCAGAGAGAGTCCCCTCTCAGGGGCTTCAAACTGAGAGGTGTGGTGCTAACCGCCTCGCTGCCGCGCTGGCACTTAAGAAACAGGTAATTGAGCAACGTGTACTCAACAAAAATGAAATTCAGGTAATGAATTATTTAAAATGTATTACAAATAAACGGTTATGATTTAGGGCTGGGCGATAATGAGATATCGATAATTATCGTCAATAGACTTTTTCTCTAGATGTTCTTTTTTCTGCGTTTATATGAGCTCCAGAGTCATGTGAAGTAACACATTCGTGCTCGGAGATTGAAACCGCTGCACTTTTATCTTTTTTTCTCAAATAAAAGCAAAGTTCTGTCTGTTTGGCGTGTTCCCGCAACAAAACACTTCTGTTATACAAGACGCGGTCGTGTAATATGATGCGGAAGACCAATCAGAAGCCGGGCCTTGCCGGAAAGTCTGCCAACTCTTGCTTCTGATTGGCTTAGCTCTTTTTAAACCAATGGACACATGCGCTTTGAACATTGAAAAGAAATGTGTTGAGTGGGGCAAGCTCCAGAGCTTATTTAAAGGTGAAACACATGAGGTGAAAATGGAAAAAAGTGAGGCTTTAATAAACATAAAATAGTTTAATAGTCTCATGAACTCATTTTATAAATACATATTTAATTGGGAATAAATACAAATAAATACTAAACTCGATGTCTGATATTTGAGCTATATTTACAGGTTATAAATACATTTTTATAAAAAATTTATCTGAAACTGCCTCCAAATCAAATAAAAGAAGGAATTTCCCCTGATTAAAAAATGATTAATCTGGCCGTGAGATATATATATATATATATATATATATATATATATATATATATATATATATATATATATATATGCCTTAAACTGTTCATCTTTAAACTTTCACCGCAGGGATTATTATTAGTGTTTTTGCGAACTTGCGAAATCAGAAGTGAGGATAAGACTGGTGTAACATGACCATACTTACGCGTTCTCTTGAGGGTTTTAGAATTATCAAACACTGCGAAGGAATAAGGAAAACACACGGACACACTTTATCAAGCTCTTCACACGCAGTGTTTTGGAATCAATCCAGCTTTCACTTCAACTTCAGTCTGACATCCTTCAGCTCTGTGAAAGTGACACCAGAGATCTACAGTACAATCATCACCTTTTACGTGAGAACGGATGTAACTTCTGAGAGCTGTAAAGATCAAACTTGTAGCCAGCTCCTGATATTCAATCTTTTTCTCATTCTGCAAAGGAGCAAAGGAAAGGGTGTGGGAGGAGGTTCGGCTGCCTGTCAGTGCCTGTCAGGTGTGTGTCTGTGTGTGGTGGAGGCCTGAAAGTTTTAATCAAGCCGAGCATCTGAGGAATCTTCACACAGTGTGTTTCTCCGACACGCCCGGCGCAGCTTTAAGTTTACTGCTCAACTATTTCTCTTCTTAAACCCTGCGCACAAACAGCCATTCAAGCCCCTCTTAAAATCTTCCAAAGTTAAACTCAGTGCTAAGTCTAGTTTCATCTAAATATAGTTCAATAAATCTATTTTGGTATGTACAACATATATTTCATAGCTGCAAATCAAAATCAATGAAAAGACGCACCTCTGAGATTCATAAACTCAAAGTGAATACATTAAGTTAGGAAACCAACGATGCACTGAGCACACATGAGCTGCCTCTCATTTTTTTTTAATTCATTTTCAGTGTGGAATTGTTCTATCAGTCTAGAAAGGTTCTATCTGGGTCAAAATTGAATTTTTGAAATATTCTGGTTCTTTCACAGCTTATTACATTATGGAATGTCTGTTGTAAAGGTATGTACATACTTTAATATTTATTATATTTTACTGTGTGTAATAAAGTTGTGCTGCTCTCTAGTCTCTTTATTTTTTATTTAAACAATTCTCTATTTATGTATGTATCTCCATTTGTTTATGTATTCATATTTTCAGTTTTTGTTTATTTATGTTATATATCTATTGTTAGATAGATAGATAGATAGATAGATAGATAGATAGATAGATAGATAGATAGATAGATAGATAGATAGATAGATAGATAGATAGATAGATAGATAGATAGATAGATAGATAGATAGATAGATAGATAGATAGATAGATAGATAGATAGATAGATAACCTTTATATATTTATTTATAATATCTGTCTATACTTATTTTTGAATTAAATAATTTATATGATCACATTTTCTTTATTATCTATATCAACTATAAAATGAATAAATGTTTATTTATATGACATCGGCAAAAACTGAAAAAAAACACTCTTCAGTCATAAATCACGACTCAAATGTGAAGGAACACCTGGCGGTCACACGCTCTATGAACAAAATCACAAAGTTTTATTCCAAACTTCATTCTCCTGCTGGTGTGTTGGTGGGCAGAGGCACAAAATCAACCAGAGAAAATGCGAGAACCAAAGACGCAGAGAGAACAGAGAGTGAGAGAGAGAGAGGAGAGAGATGAGAAACGAGCAGAGAGAGAGAGAGAAAGATGAGAGCACGAGGGAGAGAGAGAGAGAGCGTAGAGTAGAGAGAGTAAAGAGAGAGAGAGACGAGAGAGAAAAGAAGAGAGCGAGAGAAAGAAAGAGAGAGAAAAGAGAGAAGAGAGAGGAGAGAAGAGGAGAAAGAGAGAGAGAGAAAGAGATAAGAGAGAGACGAAGACGAAGAGAGAGAGAAGAGAGAAAGAGAGAGAAAGAGAGAGACAAGAGAGAGAGAGAGAAAGAAGCGAGAGAGAGAGAGATATCTATAACTAATCTAGAGAATCTCTCTCTCTTCTGTCTCTCTTCCTCTCTCTCTCTTCTCTCTCTCCATCTCTCTCTTTCTCTCTCTCTCTCAGCCTGTGGCTACTGTTGAACGCCGAGTGCTGCGGATCATTGATGTGATTTGTCATTATTACGGCGCAGCTTTTTCTCTGCAGGGCCTGATCCTTAAACACTCCCCTCTTCCATTTCCCCTGCACTGATTGAAACCTGTGTGAAATTAGACAAAATCAAAAAACTCTAAAGAGTGCCAGAGTGTCCGGATGCTGGCCGTCGGTGAGCCAGCAGTGTCAGAGCGAGCACAATGCCTGAGTAACCCAATCGGAAGAGGCCAGTCCCTTAATCTCTGTCTGGGGAATGTGATTGCTCTGATGCGTTTAGTGAAACTCAAGGCAAGGTTTTATTTAATCGTGGACGCTGGAGCTGAAGAGAGAAGATGAGAAGAGTACGCAATCCTTCCTCATACGATCATCCTCCGTTATCACATTTCTGCTCGTCCCGTTGTTCTTACACGCATGCGTTTGGTCTGTGGAGGGTTCAGGGACTGTGGCTCTCTTTCTGCATTTGTTTGTTCTTCTGCTTACTTCATTGATTCATAGTTTGTTACACAATCAAGTCATGAGGTAGAATGTATTTAATACTTGAGTCATGAGAGTCAGTTACTCTCTTTCGCCTTAATGTCGCGCTGTGCGATTTCGTAGGGCTTCTAAAGGAATTGCTAAAAACAAGCACACACCTCTAACACATCTCTATCCTGCTACGAGTTTAATTCAGAACCTGCAGAACTTGAGGGGAAAATATTCTATACTTTATTTAATTTACGATAAATGACACGCAACGTGTTAAGCTGATTTAACAACTTCTTGCTTCAGATATTTGGTTTAATTATAACTGTCATATAACTCTCTCTCTCTCTAAAATATATATGTATAATATATATGTATTTCTTTGTTTTTTAGTTATTACTTTGAACTTATTTAGTGGTTTATTTATTTTGTCACATTTTATTGTTTCCTTGTTATTTATTTATCTATTTATTTATTTCATAATAATTTTTTTACATACTCTGTTAACATATTTAGTCTTTTATTTACCTATTTATTTGTTTATTTTTATCTAATAATTTATTTATTATATATATATATATATATATATATATATATATGTTTTTTATTGTGTATTAATTTAATTTATTTATTAATCCATTTATGTATGTTTTTAATAATGTATTTATTTAATTACGTTTATTGTTGTTATTTATTTATAGTAATTTAGTCATTAGTTGTTAATTAAATTCTTTATAATTTTTATTATGTAATCACTTGGTTGTTTATTGAATTATTTATTCATTTACTTATTTAATCATTAATTTAACTATTTATTATTTCATATACATAAAAACTTATAAATGTATTCATTTATCAATTTGTTTTTATTCCCTTCTTTTATTTTATTTTTTTATTTATTTATTTTTTTTTATTCATATCTACTTCATAACTTATTGATTCAGTCACCATTTTGGTGCAAACATTTCTCAACTCTACGCTCTGGTTCTGGTGGAAACCTGCTGTGGACACACTGACATTTGAAGGTGTTTGACAGCGCTGCCTCTTTGTTTTGGCATGCGTGAAGTGCGGCGAGGAGGAGGGCGTTTGGATGAGTAACAGGAAAAGTGAGCGAGCGAGAGCTTCTGGGGTTAGTGGTAGGTGTTCCCGGGCCCCTCTGGCAGGAGCAGCTGGAGTCTCTAAATTAGTGCTGGGTTTGATTATGCAGCGTTCACCCTCTCCGGCCCCTCCTCTGAGTTTAGCTGCAGGTGAAACTCGCTGCCAGTCGGCCTTCTGCCGCCCCTCTCGCATGCTTTTGTCCTCCTGCACGTAATTGTAGCGTGCATGGTGCCACACAGCAAAATGTGCTGAGGATGATAGAGTGCACGAGCGTGCGCTGGTGTGTGCATGAGGCTTCTCATCTGTTGACTGTAGAAGCAGCCCATATCATAAACGCTCATACTGTACACAAACACACTTCCCTCCAGTGAAACCATCAGCCAGCATCAAGAAGATCAAACAAACATATATGCTTCACCTTGCATGAATATCAGATGGGTTTTGGTGGTTTCCTAGATTTTTGTAGTTTTTCTTTTGCTGTATAAAAAGATAGACGTATAAAAGTCTGTATGAAAAATAGACGTCTGTGTAAAAGAGAGGCGTAGTGTCTGTGACGTCACCCGTAGATTTCTGATGAAGACACGAGAGGTTCCAAGGGCTTTGTGAAAGAGCTTTGCTTCCCTAAAATATGTCCTTATGAGTTTGTAGCGAAGACATCTGATTGGCTGAAGGTTTTTAATCCAAATATATCTTAACCCTTGTGTGGTGTTCATATTATAGTTACTCAGGCAGTGTTTGAGTAACCCTTGTGTGGTGTTCATATTATTGTTACTCAGGCGGTGTTTGAGTAACCCTTGTGTGGTGTTCATATTATTGTTACTCAGGCGGTGTTTGAGTAACCCTTGTGTGGTGTTCATATTATTGTTACTCAGGCGGTGTTTGAGTAACCCTTGTGTGGTGTTCATATTATTGTTACTCAGGCGGTGTTTGAGTAACCCTTGTGTGGTGTTCATATTATTGTTACTCAGGCGGTGTTTGAGTAACCCTTGTGTGGTGTTTTGGTGGTTTCCTAGATTTTTGTAGTTTTTCTTTTGCTGTATAAAAAGATAGACGTATAAAAGTCTGTATGAAAAATAGACGTCTGTGTAAAAGAGAGGCGTAGTGTCTGTGACGTCACCCGTAGATTTCTGATGAAGACACGAGAGGTTCCAAGGGCTTTGTGAAAGAGCTTTGCTTCCCTAAAATATGTCCTTATGAGTGTAGCGAAGACATCTGATTGGCTGAAGGTTTAAATCCAAATATATCTTAACCCTTGTGTGGTGTTCATATTATAGTTACTCAGGCAGTGTTTGAGTAACCCTTGTGTGGTGTTCATATTATTGTTACTCAGGCGGTGTTTGAGTAACCCTGTGTGGTGTTCATATTATTGTTACTCAGGCGGTGTGTTTGAGTAACCCTTGTGTGGTGTTCATATTATTGTTACTCAGGCGGTGTTTGAGTACCCTGTGTGGTGTTCATATTATTGTTACTTCAGGTGGTGTTTGAGTAACCCTTGTGTGGTGTTCATATTTATTTTACTCAGGCGGTGTTTGAGTAACCCTTGTGTGGTGTTCATATTATTGTTACTCAGGCGTGTGTTTTTGTTTGAGTAACCCTTGTGTGGTGTTCATATTATTGTTACTCAGGCGGTGTCTGCGTAACCCTCTGTGTGGTGTTTTCATATTATTGTTACTCAGGCGGTGTTTGAGTAACCCTGTGTGGTGTTCATATTATTGTTACTCAGGCGGTGTTTGAGTAACCCTGTGTGGTGTTCATATTATTGTACTCAGGCTGGTGTTTGAGTAACCCTTGTGTGGTGTTCATATTATTGTTACTCAGGCGGTGTTTGAGTAACCCTTGTGTGGTGTTCATTACTATTGTTACTCAGGCGGTGTTGAGTAACCCTTGTGTGGTGTCATACTATTGTTACTCAGGCGGTGTTTGAGTAACCCTTGTGTGGTGTTCATATTATTGTTACTCAGGCGGGTGTTTGAGTAACCCTTGTGTGGTGTCATTATTGTTACTCAGGCGGTGTTTGAGTAACCCTTGTGGTGGTGTTCATATTATTGTTACTCAGGCGGTGTTTGAGTAACCCTTGTGTGGTGTTTTGGTGGTTTCCTAGATTTTTGTAGTTTTTCTTTTGCTGTATAAAAAGATAGACGTATAAAAGTCTGTATGAAAAATAGACGTCTGTGTAAAAGAGAGGCGTAGTGTCTGTGACGTCACCCGTAGATTTCTGATGAAGACACGAGAGGTTCCAAGGGCTTTGTGAAAGAGCTTTGCTTCCCTAAAATATGTCCTTATGAGTGTAGCGAAGACATCTGATTGGCTGAAGGTTTAAATCCAAATATATCTTAACCCTTGTGTGGTGTTCATATTATAGTTACTCAGGCAGTGTTTGAGTAACCCTTGTGTGGTGTTCATATTATTGTTACTCAGGCGGTGTTTGAGTAACCCTTGTGTGGTGTTCATATTATTGTTACTCAGGCGGTGTTTGAGTAACCCTTGTGTGGTGTTCATATTATTGTTACTCAGGCGGTGTTTGAGTAACCCTTGTGTGGTGTTCATATTATTGTTACTCAGGCGGGGTGTTTGCGGGTCTCGTGGACCCATTGCCTTTTGCAGATTTTAATTCGCCCAATCAAAACATTTTATGTTAAAAACTTTATATAAACAACAAATATACTTTATTTATTCTCATTTAACCTGATTTCTTCACGTTTAGAATTTGAACCATGTGTGGTGTTCTCATTATTGGTACTTTGGCAGGGTTGGTGGCTCTGCTGGACCCATTGCATTTTGGCGCTTTTAATTCACACAATCACACAATTTTATTCTAAAATGTAAAATGTTATGTTTATGTGTGATTTATGTTTGTGTGGGAAGAGAGAATTAAGGTAAAGAATCTACCATTTTCACACTTTAACATGCCCCGGGTCCAGTAGACCTGAACACCTTGTGTGTAATATAAACGTGTAGGGGGCGTACGTGTGGGGTCATAAAAAATCTGTTCTGATATATGTTTTCACAGGAAATGAGCAAAGCCCAGTGAATCTCAGCTTCAAATAATAAATGCTTGTTTAAATTTTCTTTTGATGAAAACTGAAAATGGGTCCCACAGACCCGAACATCATACAAGGGTTAAACACAAATGTAAAAATTGGACTTTTCTTGGACTTCAAGAAAAGGTGATATTTCTTGAATTTTTGCAAGTTTATCGATGTACGACGCGTCCTAGCTGGGTGTAGACCAAAAAGAAAAACTTTAAAATTGAAACAACTCGTAGAACTTCCAAAGCATACAGTTAGTTCTGTTTCGTTTTTTGTTTTGTTTTAGAGACAGAGTTAACTCCCAGTCCACAAGCTCACTGTGAGACTCTTTCTATGTGGATTTCCTGTACGTCCATGTTCCTGTACGTATGATTTTGGGACTTCTGATTGACTTCTGATGACTTCTGATTGGCCTGCATGACTCTAGCTGGCATGCTCCTAAAACAGTGTCCTCAGTGGAGAAGCGCTTTGTGTGAATGGCATCTAAAAAATGGAAAACTTTTTTTTATGTATATAAATACCTGTGTCCTTGTGGACAGGACACAGAAAAGCCAGTTCCCAAGCCTCTCTGTTAATCTGCTTTGATAAATATCCCACTGCACACATTTATGATGTTTAAAACCATGTGACTACACTGCAAAATAAATGAAAAAATGAGTTTATTTTTGTCAGAAATGGCTCGATTTTGTGTCTGCTCATCAAAGAAAGCTTGGAAAGATCACTTTTGCCTTTGAGCAGCACTTCGCGTTCACCTGGTTCATCCACAAAGAACACTTAGATGAAGAATTTATGACGAGGGTGGCTCTTACACTGAGCGCTTTTCCAACTGTCCTGTGTTCATTGATTTGGCGATCCACATAGTAAGTGTTTTTACTTGTGCTAGGCTTAAATACATTAATGACATACTCAGTTTTAACTCTTCATACATCAAGCCGAGCGCACACTACATGACTTTTATAACCCTTTAAAGAAACCTAGGTTCAGCACACAGAGACTCTGCATTTTATCTTCCCTCAAATCCTAAACATGCACACGTTACTGGATTCAACAATCGTTTGGAACGAACACTACAGGACGCTACTAACGTTATACATTATTGTGTCAAATTCTCGTGTCAAAAAGTAAAAATTGCAACCAGTTCTTTTGTTGGCATTTACTGTCACAAGTACAGTATACTGTAACAAAATAAATAATTAATAAAACAGTACGCAAACATTAGAAATCATACAGTGTAGAGTAAGCTTGTTTGATTTACCAGTAAAAACAAAGCTGAGGAGCCTTTTTCCTCCGGTTTCTGGTTCATTCCGTGGACTCAAACTCTGTGTCAGACTACAGTTCGCACATATAAGGTGCTTTTACATCCCGTATAGCTGTTGTCTTTCAATTATAATGTTTTAAAACAATAACCACTCAATACAATAACGCCACTCGTTGTGTTTGTTTTTGCTGAATTCAACTTAATTGTGGGGTTGATCTTTCTGTAACTGGAAGATTGGCGGTTCGATTCCGCTAGGGCCATTCGATTCCGCTAGGGCCATTCCGCCATTGTGGCCCTGGGCAAGCCACTTCACCCACATTGCCCAGTATGGATGTGAGTGACTGGAGGGGTGTGTTCGGGTGTGTTTAGGAGGCCGTAGGCACAAAATCGCAGCCACGTCCTGTCAGACTACCCCAAGGCAGCTGAGGGCTACCAAGGTAGCTTGTCACTTAGCACACAGAGACTCTGCATTTTATCTTCCCTCAAATCCTAAACATGCACATGTTATAGGATTCAACAATCATTTGGAACGAACACTACAGGGCGAGTGTAATTTCGGGGTGAATGAATAATGCTCTGATAATTGTAACGCGTCTTTGAGTGTCTAGAAAAGCACTAAATAAATTGAAGGCATTATTAACATGGCAGCGCTGATCAGTAGGGGCGAGTCAAAAGCACGTCTGTGCGATGGGACCGGTGTGTCTGTAAACAGCGCATTTTGCGGGGCCAAAAATATGAGGTGGTACGAAAAATATTGCATTTTGAACATTATTAATACTGCAGCTCTAGTATAGTGGCCTCAAATAAATGCTAAAAGAAGAGAATAATATGGGACCTTTAATTTTACCTTTACATTTATGCATTTAAAGAACGCTTTTGTTCAAATTGAGTTACAGTCGGGTAGACAATATGCAATTTGTTACACAGTCAAAGTGTAACTCCGGTCGCTCGTATAGATGTTGCATCAATCAACTATAGCAGGGAGGAACCTTATAAAGCCTGCTGGTATTGCATCCCGTTCTGTAGGAGGGACTGGGAGACCAAATTTAGACAAAATGTCCTGTAAGAAAGCCAATATGCTTCACGGTTTTACAGCTAATACCATTAGGATGTTCTTTTTAAAAGATTTACATGTTCTTGAATTTGATAATGTTATTGTTCCAGATGAATTGCCTATAGGGAGCAAGATTGTGTTTGTGAACGATTCGGGGCATTAGAAGGCTAGTGATAGATAATCATCCACCAGTTTTGGAGTGAAATACAGTTGCAATAAAAAGGCATGAATTTGTCATAAAATGTGTTCTGATCTTCATCAAACTCATAACTAAAAAAAAGTAGGTGGCTTATCATAATAATACACAAAAATTATATGTTTTCATATTTTTTTATTGAACATTGATAAAGATTCACAGTGATACAAAATAAGTCTAAAGAGTTGTCATGATGGGGAACAAAGTTATGTAAAGACATTAAGTATGTCAACCTTATTATGTAAACTATATTAACGCTACTTTTATAGCATAGTTTAATTAAAATTCATACGAAAATTAATCTGAGATAAAGTCAACTGAGCCAAATGATCATCAATTGATGAAAATATCGTTATAAGATAAACAATTCTCTCCTAAATAGCTTGATTTGAAAAACAACGTTTTTTTATGTTACAGTTATCTCTTATTTATTTGTTTACTTTTGTTACTTAAACAATGGCTTATTATTGTAAAATTGAAAAACAAAAATAAAACAAATGATTGAAATAATAGATATGTGCGCCGCTGAATATTTCTCACATATCTTAAAACATTGTTTAACCCGTAAAATGCAGAAATGTAAGGCTTTAACCAGAAATTTACCTACAAACACTCGTGTGGTTTAAATTCATTACATTTGAGTTCATCTAGGGAGCTATAACAGACAAAACCCTGACAAATGTGATAAACCTTTCGTTATAGCTCACTGAACTTTTCCAGAGGGCCTAAAATTTCCAGTGGGGCCCCTGTTTGTAGCATAAGAGTACTTTGAAAGGTGCATAGATGAATGGGAAATTTGGTTACCTCATAGTCACATTTTAAAAGAAATTCTATACTGCCGATTTAGTTTTTAACACTAATCTCTCTTGAAAGTAAGTTTATAAACTCACTGTGTTTTTCATCGTCAGTAAGGGTTAATAAAGTAATGCTAGCTGCAGAACAAAAAAGGTTCTGGCTAACACCGAAGCGGATGTATGCAGAACATGGGGGTGCCCCCCCCTCACCCCACTATCTCTCTCTAATGGGTCTTTGTGCGTGGGATCCGTGGGTGATGTGGGATTTCTCCCTTCTGCAGGCCTGGGGGAGAACCGGTAACTGAGCCACCAGCCGAGGGAGCTGGACCAATTACACTGTTAGGATAAATGTAGCGCCATGCATGGATTGTGGTACTTAACAGGCCGCATGAAGGCAAGCTTCGCCAGGGCGTTTCGATTGGAAGGGAATTTAAAAACAGATTTATGGGGCAGTTAAAAATAGTAGGCGACTGATTTCCCTCCCCCCACGCTTGCCTCTTTTCTTTTTCGTGCCGAAACAGGGAAAGCAGTCCCTAGCGGACCGACCCAACACAAATTGACAATTTCAGTGCCGTATTATAATACCCCATCATCTTTCCTGTCTTCATTTCTGACCAACAGCTCGGTGTTAAATTAAGCCTTAACTCAATCTGAGCTGATGAATTATTCTAGCACCTGTGATGTGATCGTTTTAATTAATGGCTCAACATACCTGCTGTCTGTCTCTAATGAACAGTTCTCGCGACTCTAGTGTCTTGCTTCTGATCTCCCCAACTGAAAATTAAGCAAACATTTTCTTTTTCCATTACAGCAATGTGTTTGCAGGTTTTAAGAGTTCTCTGCTTGTTTAGAAAATCTGTGTTTAGAGAAATACAACATTTTTAGGTTTTTGTTTGTTTCCACTCTTTTCCTGGTACAAGTAGGGTTGGGCACCTAAACCCGGTGCCAAAACGGAGCGGTACCTCTAGAACCGATATTGACCCAAAACAGGTCGTGAATTTCGGCTCCTCATTTCAACGCCCCTTAAATGCCTGAACTCTCGAAGCCGTGCTGATCATCTTGTTTCACTTCATCAGTCCAGATTAAAGGACATGCAACAGTCCAATGAATGAGCTCGTCCCTCTCTCCCTCCCGCCTTCATCTCCCCTTTTACCAAATCAACAGCAGAGAAGACCCTCTGAGAAGTGCACGAATGCAGGAACAAATGTTGCACTTGCTCTGACGGCACACAGCAGCAGGTGGTATCCCGTTAGCTTAGCTTGCTAAATTAAACAACTCGCTTTAAACTAAATGCCTAAAACAGTAGAAAGTGTGGCTATATTACACACGAAAGGCAAGTGAAGTGAGCAGTTTGCCAGATAAGTGACCCATACTCGTAACGTGTGCTCTGTATGTAACCCATCCCAGAGCACACACACACACAGCAGTGAACAAACACACCGTGGACACTCACCCGGAGCAGTGGGAGCCATGGCTGCGGGGCCCGGGGAGCAGTAGGGGAATTGGAGCTCGCTCGAGGGCTCCACAGCTGTGGTTGATGAAGATGGAGAGCAAGTATTTCATCACTCACAACATTTTCAACTCGGTGGATCTGGGGATCGAACCGGTGACCTTCAGATCACAAGTCCATCTGCTGATCAACCAGACCACAACTGCTCACATAAAGGATTCTGACACCACGAATGCTGCAAATGTTTCACAGCAGTTGCGTGTAAAGGAGGAAGCACGTCACATGAAATGAAACATTTGAGGGCAAATGGAGTAAACTTGAAGCAGAGAAATGCACCGTGCTCAACAGCTTGTGGACAAAAATCATACAAAAAGTACTCCACTCATTCATTTTTAATCTATTGTTACATTTTAAGCATTGCATTTTTGTTCTTGAGTCGTCCACAATAATTCTGTGGCTTTTGTAAAGTATCGCCTCAGGCACCGTTTTGGCGCCGCTATCGTTTTAAAAGTATTGGTTTGCCACCGCTATCGAAACAACCCCAAACGTACCCAAACCTAGGTACAAGGCCCCAAGCTTCTCGATTTAAGATTGAAAACTCTTCTCATTAACCTGGATTTCATGAGAAATCCTGATTTTTATCCAAACATTTAAGCTGTCTCCCAGACTTTACAAATACGAAGAAAAGCGTTTTGGTCTCAAGGGGTTAACTGTAACTATTGGTTTGCTTGAGAGAGAAAGCGTGCACACTAGTGAAACATGCGAGTGCACAACCGGGGCCACTGTGGCTCCTGTTCTGGCCTGAAGCCGTGTGACACTGATCTGATCTAGTTAAACAACAGCTGTTTATTATTTCAAGGGAAATCAGTGGAAAGATTCTCTCTGGAGACGCTGCTCCGTGCCAAGCACTCCGCCTCTTTGTAAATCAAAAACCCGTACAGACGCCCGTGGGTGTCGGATCATTCCAAAACTAACCAAATCAGCCCTTCATTGCACAAGTCTCAATAACAACTTGTCATTGTAAAGTGATAAAGTCTGGTTAGGTTTTAAAGCAAGCGTGTTGGAAAAGGTTAAAGGATGATTTTACATCCATGTCTCTCACCGTGCTCACTAATTAAAGTTTGACTAAATATAAGAGTGCTTTCTGATTGAGAGGGAAGGGTAGCAGTTTGTGTGTTGTGTTGTGTTGTATTGTCGGGAGCAGTTTGGGCTGTTTGGGTTTATAAATATATGTCAAAAGGTAGTTCAGGGTCCACTCTTCAGCCATGTGCACCGTGGCTATAAATCCCAGTGAAATGATGCAATGAGAAAAGTGTAGAGGTTGATGTAATTGGTCGGAGTTCATGATGTTGTAAATACCTTTAGATTACACCTTGCCAAAACTTGATAAACTTCCTTGTGTGTCTGCTACAATGTGATGAGTTTGAAAACTCAAGTAGCATGTTGTTGAGGACGTGTTGGGACTTGGCTAGCAGAAATGTAGCTCTCTTTAAACATTCTTTAAGTCTAGTATAAGTTAACTTTCTCTGAAAGGCTATGTTTAGACGGCGGGTCCCATTGGCCGGTTCTGTTGTTGGGCGGGGAGCTCTTCTTTGTTTGTCTTCTTTAGTTCGCCGTGCAGGTGCTAACTGGGGAATCTCAGATTTGCGAAGTTGATGTTAAAAAATAAATACAAGTCTGTTTTAATGACATAATGACATAACTTGAGAGAGTCAAAAATGGTCAAAAAACTAATTCTAAAGGTCAAAATAAAAAAAGGCTCTTTTGACCAGGTGCTAATTGTGTGGGTTTTATTTATTTATTTATTTTGATGAAAACTAAGTTTTTTTAACACGGATGTCATTGGGAATCTGCTCACTTCTGGGACTAGCCTCAAGTGGTCAGACGAGGAATTACAACTTCAGTCTCTTCCCGATACATGCCTGTAGGAAAAGTCCGGGGATGCTGTATGATTCCACCCCCCTCTATCTCTCTATCGGTCTTACGTTCTTTCTTTCTTCCTCTCCTTCTCAATCTTTCCCTCTCACTCTCTTCTCTTTCCCTCCCCTTCACCTCTCCTCTTACTCCTCCTCTTTCTCTCTCCTTGCTCTCTTCTTCTATTTATTAATCTTTATCTCTCCTTTCCTTTCTTTCCTTTTTGTTTTTCTCTTCTCTTCTATTTTTCTATCTCCCTCTTTTTCGCAATCTCTGTCTATGCTTTCATTTTACTCTTACTGATTTACTCTCTCTCTCCCCCTCTGTCCTTTCTTTCTATCTCTCTCTCCTCTCTCTCTCCTCTCTTTCTCGCTCCTCTCTTTCTCTCTCCTAACTCTCTCTCCTCTCCCAACCTCTCTCTCTCTCCCCCTCTCTCCTCTCTATCTCTCTATCTCCTCGCTCCTCTCTCTCCCCCTCTCTCCTCTCTAGCCCCCCCTCTCCTCTCTCCTCTCTCTCTCCTCTCTCTCTCTCTCTCTTCCCCCCCCCCCCCTCTCTCTCCTCTTGCTATCAAGAGTATTTTGTAGGGTTTATTTGGTCAATTATTTGAATAGTTCTAAAAGTATACCTAACTGGTGAAACATTGTCAGTGTTACACTCTAGCTGTAAAAGTAAACCGTGTCAGATGCATTTCTGCATTAGTAAACACAAACAAGCTTTCCCCTCACACATGTTTAGGGAGTGAGAGAGCCTGCTTAATTATCGCTGTTCAAAGCTACGAAAGGAAAGCATATGTCTATGTTTAATTACGGTTATATGGCCGTCATAAATAGACTGCTGTTATGAAAAGGAGATCCTTTACGGCCGTTTGGAAAAGCAAACTAACTCTTTGAAGTGTAAAGTACACTCTGCTTAAAGCTGTAAAAGCGCTGAGCTAACCCCACTCAAGTGATATTTACTTTTTCCGTAGAGCACCTGAGTTTTATGTCAAACTTTATAGCTCCCGTGGACACATTAATTGGTTATTTTAAAAACATTATACTGGCCAACATAAACATTTTATAAACTGAAATACACATTGACAGCACATGTGTGGAGACCTGATATGTGGTGACGAGATTTTGTAAAGCAGACACATGCGCGGTGGATCCACACAACTCTTTTGAGACAGAAAAAAACTGGAACTTAAAAACAAGACAACTGATTACAAATCTAAGGTTACATTAATCTATTTTAGTAGATGATTTGTCCTAAACAATTAACAACTGAAAGACCAATTCGATGTTTTTTTTTTGTTAAAAAAAGCTATTCACATTTTGTTTAAATTTGACTATTCCATCAGCAAGCGACTATCAATGAAAATGTTCTGTAAAGTTTTTGTTTTTTTCAAGGCTTTTCTGAGATTAAAGCTAAAAATAAATCCCCTAAAAAAAAAATTATTTAAAAAAAATTTTAAAAAAAAATAAATAAATAAAAATAAATCCCCTAAAAATTACAAATTTAATTAATTAAAAATCATAATAAATGTTTAAGGTTACACTAAATAATTGATGTTTATTTAGCCACCTAAAACTAAATGACCACATTATATACAAGTGCCTCTCATTGTGTCTGACCCTCCTTGTTGGTGGTGTCAATACCTGTCTTTTGAACATCTGTCTCTTCGGTGGTCATGATCCTACTTATATGGACTGCCGGACCATTTTAAATATTCAGACATTCAAGAATTACTTTTTTGAGTGTCTGTAGGACTTAACCTTTATAGTTGTTGTTGTTGTTGTTTTTTATAAGGAATTTAAATTTTAGAATTTTTGTGTATCGAATCTATATTTTATACATTTTAATAGCTTTCTGAAATAAAACAGTAAAATATGAACGTATAATCAATATACACCTTCAATCATACAGCTATGATTTGAGGTTCTTTTATGGATTTTCTCCTGGAGCTTCCATGGGTTTACTCAGACACTCCAAAAATATTATTCTAATTATTTGGAATTGTGGCTTACCCTCCTTGTTGTTGGTGTTAATTGTCGTTTAGATATCTGTCACTTTGTGGTTCTCTCCATGATTATGTAGCCTCTGAATCAGACTGAAATCATTCAAATTCCACAAAAACAATCTGAGAATGTACTTTTTTAAATCTGGAAGCTTTAAGCATTATTTTTTTTAAATAAAACAATAAGGGTTTTAACTATTTCTTATTAATTATATAAATTGAATCTATATAATTTTTTCTTCTTACGGCCTTGCTTGGATTTACTCACACAGTCCAAATATTTGCTTCAAATGATTTTAAATTGTGTTTTATCCTCTGTATTTGTGATGGACATTTTGGACTTTAGTCACTTCAGCGGTAAAAGCAATTAAACACACGTTCACAGTTTAGTGACACAAAACTCTGTTTACTGAATGAAAACTTCATATACAGGTGCATCTCATAGAAATTGTGGCTTACCCTACTTGTTGATGGTGTCGATGTTTTTGACATCCATCACTTCAGTAGTCCTCTCCATGATTTGTAGCTTACTGTTTCGGACTGATACCATTCAAAACTGTCAAATTGTCGATCATATTTTTGTTTTTTATTATCTGAAAGCTTTAAGCATTGTCGTTTTGAAAAAAATGTGTGTATTACATCAATTACATCAATCACTTTATAAGTGAATGTTTCCCTGGGCTTGCACAGGTTTTGCACACAAAGTCCAAACATATGCTGCAAAATATATGAAATTTTTCCTTGTTGGTGGTGTCAATGACTTTCTTTCTGACATCTGCCACTTCATTATTTCTCTCCTTGGTTACGTCGTCTTCTGATTTAGACTGAGACCATTCAAAATCGTCAATATATTCTTTTTTTTTTGTCTGGATGCTTTATAGTTGATTTATTTTTATTTTGTTATATTTCAGTCTGTGTGTAATGAAGCATTTTAACTTAATAAATAAACTACCTTTTTAATGGCGTTCTATATTATTTTAGTGACCCCGTGACTTTTTTTATAATCATTGAAACTAGAGGTGTATACAGTAGATTCTTTATCAACCCTAAGCCATTTCTTTCAGTCAGTAGCAGTATTCTGTCTTGTTACCACCTGTGAAGTCACACCATCAGGTGACCAACGACACGTCAGCCCCCACTAGGTCATCCGTCGACCTCCACCTTTCTGAGCGCGAGCTGCAGCGTAGCCGTCTCCATTCATCAGCGCCCACCCTGCATTAAAATTTAATTCTGGTTACCGAGTGAAGCCGTTGAAACTTTTATCTCAACCCTTCTTTATCATCTCTTCATTAAGTTCTCATGGCATAATAGCCTGTGAGCTCAGCAGCTAAGGATGATGTTTTGAATAATGAAGACTCATTATTCCTGCACAGAATGCTTGTTAATTCAAATGATGATATTAAAACTATAGTAGCCTTTAGCAGTAGGGTGATTTCTAGCATACTTTATCATGTATCAATATATACTCTGTTTGTCAAAACTGCCCTGGGCGGGACGTGACATTCTCACAGAGGACTGGAGCGCTTCAGAGGCCCTGCTATATACTCCAAGGTGACAACTCTCTGAGTTGGAGCCCCCAGGAAACAGAGATGGGGAGAGTAACCAACTTCATGTGCAGACATACACGCTCTGTCTCAGTCTCTGTCTGTCTTTTGATGTCATGAGTAAAATCTGCCAAATCCAAAGCAAGCGTGTCATACCATGCAGTTCTTTGATTGTTCTTATTATTTTCTATACTCACACCTATTTGATTTGTGGATTTACTCCAGTCAGTAAATGAGCTGAACATCCTGCAACTTCCCTCACACATATGGATTCACTAATCTTCTGGACGTTTAGAGATACTTCTTGGGATCGAAGAGAGTGAGCTGGAATATATTGTGAGAGGAAACTGCTCAGGTCGACCGGAGCCAAGCCATTCAGTGCCATAAAGGCAAGGAGCAGCATCTTATAGTCGATACGATATTGTACAGGAAGCCAATGAAGAGAGCTCAGAACTGGTGCAATGTGGTCATATTTCTTTGTTCTTGTGAGAACTCTAGCTGCTGCGTTTTGGACTAACTGTGTTCATTCTGGAGTTCATGAAAGCATGGACCAATTTGTCTGCATCTATAATAGACAGTATGTTCCATACTTTATAGTTAGGCTATTTTTTTATTGATATTTTTATATGTGGTATATGAAGTTGAATTAAAAAAGAAAACAAATAAATAACTCTATAGATGAATGTTCAATACATTTTTCATTGTAAAAGATCAACACATTATTTTAACTGTTTGCTTAAACACAGTGTTGTTTTTGGCGCGCCAACTAAGTGTTAGTTTAACTTTTTAATGTCAATTTGATTTAAATGTTTTAGTCCATTGCGGCTGGAAGGGCATCCGCTGCGTAAAACATATACCAGAGAGTTGGCGGTTCATTCATGGTGTGGTGACCCCGAAAGGGAGGAAAGCCGACATGAAGATGAATGAATGAACAAATGTTTTAGTCCATGTAAATTAATATTTAAATTATAAAAAAAATTTATATTGTTAATTTTTTTGTATTGTATTGTATTTACACTGGCGCAGTGGGTAGCACGGTCGTCTCACAGCAAGAAGGTCGCTGGTTCTAGGCTCGGCTGGGGCAGGTGGCATTTCTGTGTGGAGTTTGCATGTTCTCCCCGTGATCGCGTGGGTTTTCTCCGGGTGCTCCGGTTTCCCCACAAGTCCAAAGACATGCGGAATAAGTGAATTGAATAAGAACAATTGCCTATAGTGTTAAAGTGTGAATGTGTGTGTGAATGTTTCCCAGCGATGGGTTGCGGCTGGAAGGGCATCCGCCGCGTAAAACATATGCCAGAGAGTTGGCGGTTCATTCCGCTGTGGCGACCCCGAAAGGGAATAAAGCCGACATGAAGATGAATGAATGAATGAATGTATTTAAATACTCCATTAATGTTCCATTTCACATTGTGAGATTGTTGATAGGCTTTTCATTAATAAATACAAAGATCTCAGGATTAAGACAATGAAATGTAACTTCCTTACTTACGCAAAAAGCCAAAAACAAAAACATTCTTAATTTGGCAAGAGCAAAATAGACATATTTAGCTTGTCAACGGCCTGCTATCATCAAGAAAAAAAGTTTTGTTAATTAAATAATGTTAATTTACATTGATGGAAATTACATTCCTTATACATTGGTTAGTTTGCAACACACAACTATTTCTTTCATATTTACTTATTATTGTATTTTTTGCTTGATATTCTGGAAGTAAATTAAGAAATACACATTAATTTGCAATTTAAACAACTTGCAATTAGAAAACCTCTATATACTTATAGTACTTATATATTTAAACCCTTAAAATGCATCAAATTGACGCATATAACCTGACGTTTCCCCCTAAACTTTTTCCCCCCACTGTTACCCACACAATTGTTAGTTTGTATCTGGTGCTCTAGAGTTGACTCGCTATCAACCCATCTTTCCGGAATAAAAATGGTGAGTAAGATGGCCCTGCAGTGGACCGATGACTTGTCCTAGGTGTACACCTCCTCTGGAAATAGGCAGCAGCAGAACTCTTTGACTGTAATCGTGTAAGAAAATGAAAATAAGCGATGTTGGAAATGTAACATGCAGACAGAACGCACATCAATAATCGGTTACAAAGTTTTGGAATACAAAATCACACAGATTTGCACACAGAAGGTAATAACACGTTCCAGGATATCTCGGAGGTAATGTGCATGTAGGTGCATGGGTGCTCTACCTGATAATGGGTTTTGCAGACCCCTGCAGGCATGAACCGTTGGCAGATCCTGAATGCTGTGGAAGGATCAATGGAAGAAAGAAACCGAGAGAATGAGCATCAGCAGATGCATAAAGAAGCAGACATCCTGTGGAAAGAGGTGAAGAGCCAGGCTAAAAAGTAATCTGTTGTTAAGACACGACACAGCTGTGAGGTTTCCCATCAGCTCGTGGATTAGAGCCGGGAGAATTGTCATTTACATCAGCTTGTACTTTAATGCCTCAGTGGCGTGGTGGTTAATAGCATTTAGGAAACAAAGAGTCTGGTCACATCAGCTCCATCTCGGCTGTCAAATCCACAAGTTGGACACTGCTTAGACCTTGTCGGTGTTTACGCAGACAATAGCTGTTGTTGTGGTCTTGTAGCAAAGCTAATTCCTCCTATCTCGCGGCTCCATGCGCCCGCTATGCTTGTCACTCCATACATATCTCTCTCGATGTATCAACTCAAGCATTGTTTTCTCGTAGTGTCGTCGATAATCCTGTGTAACGCCAGCATCGTCTGAATGAGCCCTCAGACCTCGAACAGACTGCAGACGTCTAGATTGTACTCTGCTTTTATTTTGGCACAGGAATCTTCGTCTAGAGTCGAGCTAAGCTGACAATGCTCTGGTTTTATTCACAGAACATTTTCTTGCAAAGCATATCGATAAAAGAATCCAAACATTCAGGAATCGAGTGTCACTGGCACTCGAGCGGATGTAGATGGAAAAGCAGCATGAAGAGGCTGAACTTTAATACCAGGAAGATTGATTTGAAGATTGATTATGTTCAGCGAGTCAGGTTCAAGGACTAACTGGCACTTAAAAGGTGGTGAACTAAGGAACCACAAAGTTTTTGATGTTTTCACATTGAAGAGCTGAAGCAACAATAAAATAGCACTGAAAGGTTTCAGAGCTCAGAATGCTTTGGTTTTTAAATAATTTACATTTTCTTACAGTCAGCGAAGAGGAGTAGCAAGCTCTGAGACAGGAATTTATCAGGTCAGGAGATCTTTTTAAGATCTCCTCGAGAGCTAGTAACGCCCGTGCTCAGCTGGTTAGCTGATTAGCTAATGTTAGCAAGCCTGCAAAGCATTCAAGCGATGAAGGCTAACCCGAGATCTGAAACACTTTTACACAGACCTAAACACCAATCCCTGGACTCTCAATCTCAACCAAAGACAATCCTCAGTAACAGGAGACTCAGAGACTGAATACAGTGAACCCTGCAGACCAGAACACCAACTTTAAAATATTAAGATTTTAATAAACCAACCCCTTGGATGTAATTAAGATGTTAAAAATTCACAATGCTGGTCCCGTTTGTTTCTGGATGGATGGAAAATGCTACATGGAGGTTGATAATCTGGGAGTTACAATTGCCGGGTCTGTCTTCTCACATTTAGCACAAAATGTGAATTGAAATACAGCTATTGAGAAATACACCCCAAACATGAGAGCATGTTTTCATAGTTCACAAATATTGCGTTTAAGTGCAACAATCCTGCTTTTGTCGTCTGCAATCGATGCCTCCAGAGACTCTAGAAGCCAAACACCACCACAGCTCCCACTCAGCATCTGACAGGGAAATAAAGCTCCTTTAAAGCACGCTAGCAGTCACGACTGGGGCACTTCTGCCCTGCAGCAATGGCCTTCCGCAGGGTGTCAGGTGTGTGTGGCAGGGCTTGGGATGGATTGACAGAAAGCAGCGAAAGAAAGCGTGCGGTAGATGGGCTGAGATGACTCCCTGACATATACGGCCGACATCACAATGTGAGTTATGCTTCACTGTAATGAGCAAAAGCAGCTGCATCTGAGAGCGGCTCTGTGGAAACACGCTTAAACCCTGCGCTATCAATCATTCACAGAGCTATGCCTTTGATTCCATTTCAAATACCCTTTCTCTCTATTGGAGTTTCATTTGCATTTAATTTGTTTCAAGAAGCCAGAGTATGAGAATAACAAGATTGCCAGGGCTCCAGACGTTTCATTAACTAGCTCACTGTTGTTAAATATTAACTGTGCAGTGCATTGATGGCCAGTGAAGCAAATTACTATAAACTGCACGCGAGACTGTTTAGCTCTTCATTTAAACCCTACATGCCTGCTGCAGTTTAAAGTTGCATTGGAATACAACAACCAGATTAAACTTTTAAAGGAAAGGTAAGGAACCCAAAAGGGCTTGATAACTACAGAAATAAAAGCTGAAGCGACAAGAAAACAACACTGAATGTTTCAGAGCTCAGAATACTTTGGTTTTTAAATAAAGATCATTTTTCTGAGTTACAAGCTCTGAGACGGGGTTTAGTGTTGTCAGGAGAGTTTTTAAAGACCTCCCCCTGAGTGAGTAAAGTCAGACCCCTAAACGATGGTTAGCCGAGTAGCTAGCGTTAGCAAGCGTGCAGTGCATTTCAGCACACAGACTGAACACTGTTACACAGAACTACTAGGGTTGCACATCTTTCAGGGATAAACGATTCGATTTGCATCTAGATACACAAGTTACGATTTGACTCAAAAGCGATACCCTTTCGTTATAGACCAATTCGATTTAAATAGATTAGATTCAAAAGTGATTCGATAAATTGGTAGAAGAATTAATATTCAGCTGATAGTTTACAAAAAATACCCATTGTAGGACAGTTTCCTTTGAATTTGTTGGTTTTTATAAATATCCAAGAGACCTCATTCTCAAACAAGATGAAAGATAGGTAACGTTTGTCTTAAAGATAGTTATTTCAAGCATAAACAGGAGGTTCATGATAAAGGATATGAGCTTAAAATTTAGCGCCTGGCACCTAACTGATATTTGCAACTGTGGCAGAGCAAATCAATCAAGTTTTTAAATAAATCAATCAATCAATCAAGTTTTTTATAAATCAATCAATCAGTCAATCAAGTTTTTATATAGCGCTTCTTTAGCAATTGCTTTCAAAGCAGCTTCACAAAGTCCTCGTGAGGATCAGGTAGAGTAAATAGGAGTTCCCTCCGTGAGGGAAACCTCACAGAGGTATAATAGTGTATAACAATATATTAGCAAAAACTGTGTGTGAGCAACAGGGCAATCTATTGTTTCATCTCAGAGACACTAGGATGATAGCTATCAACAATGAAGCTACCCCAATCAGAGATGAGAGGTAGTACTTCATGTTTAATATGTTTAAAGGTCCCATGTTTAGCGTTTTTGTAGCATTTAGAATATTTGAGCCGTCTATACTTGCACTTCACTGTTAATAACTCTCAAAATGCAATATTTATTCTTAAAAAAAATATCTTTGAATCCCCTCATATTTTTGGTAAAATGCGCTGTTTACACCAGTCCCTCCCACAGACGTGCTTTCGGCTCGCCCCCTACTGACCAGCATTCTCCTGTTAGTCGAATTCCGCTAAAAAACAAACAAAAACGTGTTATTGTTAAAACATTATAATCGACAGACAGCAGCTATGCGTGATGTAATAGTACCTTTTAAATGTGACCCAGAATCTGACACAGAAGTTGAGTCCAGTATGATTGGATCATACTCTGTATGATTTCTAATATAGGCGTACTGTTTTATGAATTATTTATTTTGCTATATGTATTCTTGTGACAAATGCAATAAAATTCCAATAGATGAGTCTGGCATAATAATGTGTAGTATGTTAACACGTAGTGTTTGATGCACAGCAATTGTTAAATCTTGTAGTGTGTGCATGTTTAAGATTGGAGGGAAAATGATGCAAAGATTCTCCATGTGTGTGTGCTCAAACAAGATTTCCTTATGGGATTATACAAATCATGTAAGTTAATTCTAACTCTCCATCTATCAAGCCAAGTGCACACTAACGTTATGTATTTCATTCTTGTATATTAATCATATCTCAAGAAAAACTACTTACTGCGTGAACCTCCAAATCAAAGAACACGAGACAGTTGGAAAAGCCAGCCTTGTTTACAAGTCCTTCGTTTAACTCTTGTTGACAAACCAGTTGAACGTGACGTGCTACTCACAAACAAAAGCTATCTTTCCAAGTGTTCTCTGATGGCAGACACAAAATAGAACCATTTGTGATGAATAAGCTCATTCTTTTGTAATCCAAACAAAAGGTTAGATTCTGAACATTCGAAAGCGCACTTTTCTGGCATTGTTTAGCCAGTGCGGGTCTGCTGCTCTCACACTTCCTGCTCAAACTGCGTCTCCCTCATCATAGAGAGGGTCTTTACTAGCGTTGAATCTGATTGGTCAGTAGGTGGGACTAAGAACTTTGACTTGGTTAAGAACAACAAACCTTTTTTAGATCACAAAAAAGGAATAAAGGATTGCTCAAACATGAATGAAATAATCTAAATACAACTTGAGGCATAGTTTTGATGAGGGAACAACACCAGTAATGTCCGAAAACTTTAGTAACCCTTACAAGGTTTGGAGACAGCAGAGATGACACTGAATTTCTTGAGCTACTGCAAACAGGAAACCCAAGCACTTGTTAAGCAGATAACTTATAACATTTTCAATAAAGTATCAGTACGTTTTCTCAAAAGCTAAATGTATGTAGTCTTTAAATTTTCTAAATAAAACCCCTCAAAGCATCGCAATCATACAACACAAATAAAATGGAATTTATACTAAATTTAAAATTACTACTCGGCCAGTCACAAAGCACTTTTGGCTAAATAAAGTTGGAATGAAAGTGCTTTATAAATAAAGTTTGACTGATGGACGAAGTGACTGATAATGCAATACCATTGTACTAATTTAATTTAGAATGATAGTCATTTCATTTACTCATCAAAAAATGTCCAGTTTATTATTTAAAATGCATGGTACTGTAGCATAACGAGACCGTCTGTGTCAGAAGTACGGGGGGGGGGGGGGGGTCAGTCAGGAACCGCTAATAACTTTTTCTGTCTTCATTCCTCTATTACAGAGGTGTAAAAGAGATTAAAAGGTGAGAGAGCAGTCCTGAATAAGTAAAACTCTATTCCACTGCGGACTCTATTATTAATACACACCTCTTCATCCATCTCCAACACATTCTTGCTCTTACAGATTGTCTTTGTTCCGTTAAAACATACGTCTGTTCCATCTCTGTTTGTTTCCTTTCAACCGAGTTCTGTTATGAATGAACCGAAGATTTTTTAATCTAATAGCGAAGTGAGGGATGAATCAACTTCAGTTCAGAGAATGTGAGCAACAGAAGGGCTGATGGGTGGAGAAGCTTTAGGTAGAACTCGCACGCTGCAAATCTTTAAAAGGTTGAGTAAAGCGAAAGAAATGAAGGATCGGCTATCAGCAGAACCTGTCAGTGGTAATTCACTCTGCTCTCAGGCCAACCATTTAAAAGCAGTGCAGCAGCATTCCGGGGTTAAAATAGAAGGTCGAGGTTCAAATGAAGTAAAGCGGACTGGAGAGTAGGTTGGCGCAGTACGTCTGTTGAACGCCCACTGTAAATTGAAAATGCAAAGCAATGGGCAGCTCTCACGATAGCACCAAGACTGATTTTGGCTTCTCTGAGCCTGAGCTTCACTGCAGCGGAATGATGATAATCTGACTCGTCCGCATTTTTGTTTTTAAGAAACCGTCTGGTTTTTGGGGCTAACGCTTGAATCTGGTGTGAATAGTCTCAGATGTCACATCCCCAGAAAATTGGCTTTATGTTGGATGGGTTTGGAGTAATTTTCTGGCAGCGCTTCAAGAGTCCTGTAGTCGTGATCTGATTTGTTGAATTTTATCAACATGTAATGTTACTCCTAATTTTGCAAAGTGTGCTTGAGCTCTAGGAAGATGCTATATAATATAAACATATTATTATTGTTATCATTCAGATATCTGGGAGAAGCAAGTGTCACATTTTTAAAAATTGTTCTGGTTGGAAACGAAGTGCTAGTTGTGTTCCTCTCGTATATGAATCCGTCAGACGCAAAGCCAACGCTCTGCAGGTGTGACGCTAAATGACTAAATGTTTGCAAATGAGAAATGTTTTTGTTTTTCAAATGAAAGTATATATTGTGTATTGTGCTCCGTAAGTTTTTTTAATTGCTTTATTGCACCACAACAATATAATATGAGATTAAGAGTCAGTTTAGATTAACAACGTCTTAATACTAATAAATATTACTTTACAATCCCTAAAGTAGCAGAACATGGTAGATAAATTTTTATGCCATAGAATTATATTAATAAGATAATTATTATTATCTTATTGGAATTCATATTCAACCCAAACTTAATCCACATTAGGGTTTTGTGAAGCTGCTTTGAAGCAACTGCTAAAAAGATGCTTTAAAACATTTTGATTGATTGATTGATTGATTTATTGATTGAGTAAATAACCAGCGGTGTGTTTTTAATCGTGTTTTTGAAGGTTAAATCTAAAAAACACTTTTAGAGACTGGTGATAAATGTCACCTAAACAGTTCCCCTTAGATTCCTAACCATTTAACTACATTTGGTGATTTATAGCACTGTTTTTATAGTGTGAGGGTTTAGCAAAACTTTAAGGCTTGAAAAACGTGAACTGTGTTACTATCAAGAAGAAATTGTTTCCAGTAATTCGCTTTTTTTTACCCATAATTTTGATTTTTTTGTACATGGATCTGTTACAATTTTCTGATATTATAATTACCTTCAGTGAGTAACTGCAAGGCATCAGGTTAACATTTAACACATTGCAAGTGGAAATTTCACCAGAATATCAGTCCAAGGTCATTGTGTCACCTTCACATGGGATCGAGGCTCGTAGATGGATACCTGGCGTCCTTCTTCCATCTCAAGGGGGCTTCTCCAGGATTAATCATGCTCTCAAAATGTGCCGCCTATTGCCTTTCTGCTCAACACGCTTCAGCTCACCACGTCCAATGATGTGTCTGTAGCGGATGCAACATCCACGATAGCGGGCCACCCACGCTTCCGGGAGCATGGGAAGAGCAGTATCAAACAGAGAACATCTGTGAGTGCTGGGCTGCATGGACCCGACACAGAAGAACCTGAGGGCAACTCTGCGTTGGCCCACAGATGCACTGCCACCAGGAGCCAGAGCCAGAGTGCAGCCAAAAGCACCCAGAACCCAGTGTGGATTACAGAATGTTGTGAGGCAGGCCAGAGACTTGGAGAGAGAACAAGAACAGATCAGAGTTTGTCATCTTTTATAGGATCCCGGTTATCATGATTTGCTCCTAAAATATCAGCGTTTTGCTTCTGGGAACTTTGCTATAGTTTCATTTTGGAAAAGATATCCAACTCTCAACCTAGAACTTTTTTTTTTAACTGTGGTTTAAAGATATAAACAGTTGAAACTCAATGGAGTTATTTGAAGTCTACTTGGTGTTATAGATCTCAAGCGATTTTATTCGTAGATTCGTAGATTTAATTAAATGCACTTCCAGCTGGGTGCACTTTTTCTGGACTTCATGGGACGATGTCAGCCTGGGCCTCTTTACAGCTCTAGTGCTGTTTTATCAAACAGTGACACACAAACTGAGGCATGTACCGAACATTGAAATTGAATTGAAAATGTTTAGTACTTGCCTCAGTTTGAAAGTGACCAGTTTGCCAGATATGGAGTGACCCATACCTGGAATTTGTGCTCTGCATGTAACCCAACCAGTGTACACACACACACAGCAGTGAACAAACACACCGTGGACACTCACCCGGAGCAGTGGGAGCCATGGCTGCGGGGCCCGGGGAGCAGTCGGGGAACTGGTGCTCGCTCGAGGGCACCACAGCTGTGTTTGATGAAGATGGAGAGCAAGTGTTTCATCACTCACTCCACCTTCAACTCGGTGGATCTGGAGATCGAATCTGTGACCTTCAGATCACAAGTCGATCTTCTTATCCACCGGACCACAACTGCCACGTGTAACATTACAAAACATCTTTATAACGTTGTCCTTTAATGACTTGATTAGTTGTTATCAACCCATTCGTTTGACCCAAATCATAAATGCTCCACCTACTTGAGAACAGACACAAGGTTAAATTTATGCAAATGGACACCATCAAAATAAAGTGATTCTTCTGTATTTTAGCTTGAGAAAAGACATCCAACTCTAAACCTTTTTTACCCGAACAGGTTTTAAATCATTTGTAACCGTAATTTAAGGTTTTAAAGCATCTAAACTCAGTGGTACAGCTTCTTTGTGTAATGGATCTTAAGCAGTTGTATTCTTACGTTCTTAGAAGTTTTTCACAGATTTAATTGAACATTTCAGATGGTGTCACTTTTTCTGGCTGCTGTCTGGGTCATGTGACATCTGATGTGGTTTCGTAGCATATATAAAAACAAAAAGAGGTGTTCTAGGTCTGAGGGATACATTTGTCTCAAATTGTGTAAAATCCCCTTTTATGGAAAAACTGTCTTTGAATAACTAAAAGCCAAGAAGATTAGGTTGAGAACTTTGTCTTGTATTGGAAAAATCGCAGCTCATAACTTATACTTAAGCTCAATTAATCATGCCGAGGCATGCCAGCATTTAATAACCTGTGAGAGTTCTGCATTCTCAACACGCTTGCATGAGACACTTTAAAGGGAATCAATAGAAGGAGTCAGTTTCGACTATCAGACACTGATTTATTAGCAAAAAAAAGTTGTATTTTGTACTTTCGTCATGCATGTCAACAATTTGATGCATTTGTATGCTATTCCATGTCTGTTTTAATAGTTAAATAGTTTTTTCACAGCTCTTGTTTTCATGTAAAGCTCATCTGATATGTTTTTTTTTGTTGTTGTTGCCAGAAATTGGTAAAATGGTCAAATTGTTAACAAAAATGTAAAAAAAAAAAAAAAAAAAAAAAAAAAAATATATATATATATATATATATATATATATATATATATATATATATATATATATATATATATATATATATATATATATATATATATATATATATATATGTTGAGAAAATGTTCATAAATGTTAAAAAAAACACAAAAGTGCTGATTAGGTCTTCCAGAGTTTGAGAAAATTTTCATAAATCCTCAAAAACCTAAAAGTGACTTTTAGCAGTACCATAGTTTGAAAAAAGACTTATGAACACTCAAATTCATAAAATGTAGGGTTAGAGTTACCAGAGTTTGAGAAAAGACTTATGGACATTCATAAATGCTTAAAATCTGTGAACGTTAGGGTTGCCAGAGTTTGACATATGACTCATTAATCTAAAAAAATGTAAATGTGACTAAAGGGTTGCTAGAGTTTGAGAAAATGCTCTTTGTAAACAACTTTGTAAAAGGCATGGTTAGGGTTTCCAGAGTTTATCAAACATTCAAAATGTTCAAAAAACATTAAAATGATGGTTTGGTTTTAAAACTATGTGTTTGATGCATACTGTTTATTATGCAAGACAGTTTTGTATGTATTTTTGATGTTATGATGTAGGTCTTACGTTTTATTCTTAATGTTCTTAAAAAAGGTCATAAAATAATTAAAAATAACAGACTGTGGCCGACTGCAATAATTGTTTTATTAACATTTTTGGGCTTATTATTTTATTATTTTAGGATTTGTATCGTCTTTTTATTCTTTTAACTGCTTTTAACTTTTTACAGTTGATGTTTCATGGCTAATTTTGGATTTTCTGTGTTTGTGTATGTTCTGAACTGAAAAGAGAAGCAAGTCAGTCTGTGAGGGTACAGTTTTTATGCTATATTAATAAAGCTGGCTTGGCTTCAGTGCTTTTAAAACAGTTGATGCATCCGTCGAGAATCCGACAGTATGTGGCTTCAGTCGGTTTTTACTTTTTTTATATTCCTGATGGATTCACAGAGAATGGAAATCTTCTCGTTATGGTCCATCCATTTTTGTACAATTAAATCAATTAATTTGAGTGTCAGATGAAGCTAGGTATTATTAGCATAGCCCTTAATAAAAGGTGATTAATTTGCGGCGCTTCTCATTTCCTGTCCCTGTCGCACATTTACCCAGTAATTCTCCTCACGGATTTACGCAGATGTATTTCACATCTGAATGTGTGAAAGTGTTCCCACGTGCGCTGAGGGAGGATCTGCTGATTGCTAGATCTCTGCACCGCACCGCGACGCTCAGCTCCAAACGCTTCTCCATGAATAGCTGTTGAAGACGTGTACTGTAGAATATTACAGCTGAGATTGGTTTCAGAGACCTTAGCAGAAGCCACGATCTGCTTCCCTTCTCAAAACACTCGGCTCGATCCTGAAAAGATGCTTCCGATTACTGAATCCGTTTAAACTATCACAAACATTACGAAGGCAGTAAATAGCCTGTCAGTTTGTAAATAACTCTCCATGTGAACGAGATGCATTTAAATAATTTATTTACATTCATGGAGTGCTGCCCAGCCTTTCTAAACCAGTGTTAGGATTAAATTTCAATGTTTGTTGTTCTATTTTAAGTCTACAGTTGTAGCTGCAGGAAGAGTAGAGGAGATGCAGCTTCCGTAGCCTTTCCCAGCATATATTTTGCTCGGAGAAAAATACATAATTTTTCAAACTTGGCAATGAGACTACTTACTATGTTAAAATATGAATTAAAATTTAATTCTATGGAAACTGTGACATTCTAATGTGACCCACAAATTGGTGGCGAGTACATTTTATGACAATTAAATGTGACAAATAAGGAAGAAAGAAGGATGAAAAGAGTGAAATAAGAAATTATAAAATGAAGGAAAGATGGATGGAAGAAAGTAAGGAAAAAGGAAATAAAACGGAAGGAAGAGTGAAGGAATAAACAAGAGAATGAAGTATATATGAGATGGAAAAAAGAGAGGAATATGGAAAAAAAAGAAAGGAAGAATGGAAGAATTAAGAGAATGAAGGAAATAGGAGTTGAAGTAAGAAAAAGAAAAGGAAGGAAAAATGAGAAGGACAAAGTAAAATGTAAGTAGTAGATTGAAGGAAGGAATTAAAAAGGAAAGAAGGAAGGAAGAAAAGAGGGAAAAATAACAGAATGAAGGAAACAGGGATGGAAGAGAGGAAGGGCGGAGGCAGAAGAAGGAAAGGACTGAGCAAAAGATGGAAAAAAGCATTAAGGGAGAAGAAGAAAAGTAGGACAAGAAAATAAAGAGCAATATAAGGACAAAATGGAGTAAACAAGAAATTAAATAAAAAAAAAATATTCAATATCCAAAGTTGAGTTTAAATAATTGTGTGATACATCTTAAGCAATTGTGTGTGTTTTTCTTTTTTCTTTTTTTGCATTGTTTGAAAAGTTTTCGGAATCTAAACTTGCTTGCGGGACTTCTACTTTTTGTGTTGGTGCACATGTAAATGTATTGTAGAGACGTTCTTTACTTTAGTTATAAAAAAATAATAAACCCTTACAAATTGTTCAAATTGAAAATTGGCAACCTTTTTTATGTTCAGGAACAAGATGGCCACTTTATCCATCTATATAGATACATCAGTTCATCCATTCCACTTCAGCAGGATGTTCAAGTTATTCTCGTCGGTTTTTGCACGTTTTTTTTCACATACCATATCCAAATCTTTTCAGTCACAGCAATGCATCGAACTCAGCTCCTGATGTGGTCAACTTTTTTCCAATAAAAAAAAAAAAGTTCTGTACAGTTCTCTTGAGGCTTAGCATTTTAACAGAAAGTCTAAAGGTGACACTACAAACCCTAACAAATGTGTCTTTCACATTTAAGGACAAAAGTAGAGACTGTAAATGGCATCTCTGTCGTTTTCCTACTCATCACTCCGCATTGTTTGCACCCATCAAAGAAGAAAGAGTGTTCACCTGTAACCCTCAGGCCAAGCACCTAAACTCGCTCGCCTCCTTGAGCTGCATCTGGCTTCCTGTGGACGACATAAGCACAAACATCCACCGCAGTCCTCTTTACAACTCTGCATTTTCAGTCTGTGCTGCAGAAAAAGGAGGCCTGTGTTCTGTTGATCGTTAGGTAAAAAATTGATGTCAAAAAGGCAACTCTGTATTTATGGCTCGACAGATATCCTCCAGTCGACAGGTATACAGTCATTATGTGGCTGTCAGGAGTCGCTGCGGGGCAATCGCTGAGCCGCGAGTCCATGTTCCCATGCATCAGAGAGACCCTATTAGTTTACTTGTCTCCCCTCAAAGGCCACGGTGCACCTCCAGACTCCGGCAGGACAAAATAAGGTGTCATATTTATGGAGCGTTCTGATGCCAGAGAGACTGACAACTGGAGATTGGGGTTTTCTGCTGAGGGACATGAGAGGTTTTCTCTGTGCATGACACCTGAACCCCGGCTCAGGGATGCTTCGGCTTTGGTCGCTGTCCAATTAGAAGAAACTTTAAACTGTTCCTTTCGAGAGAGGAACTGCTTCAAAATGAACTCGCTTTTGCTTCTGAGAGAGTTTTATGATCATCATCATCCACTACTTGCACGAGAACTTCCGTGTTCTGCGTATTTCAGCTCAGTTATTTCCGGTTAAAGAAGAATGAAATATTCATTATAAATGATTTAAACGTAGTATGATGCGGCACCTTTTAATGCTCGAGCCTAAAAATGAGATAACAGCTTGTAAACCCTGAATAGAGTGTTTTTTTAGAGTGTTTCAGGTAAGCCTGGCTCAGGAGATCCTGTAATATCCATGTGCGTGACAGATGCAGATTTTCCCGCCCGGACAGGAACGGAATAAATCATGCGCCAAACTCGCTGTCACATTGAGCACATGCTGTCCCTGTGGTGGATTCATGTTTTCTAAATCAAGACTATGAACTGGTGTGAGCTGGCAGCCGGGACTTTGCCTAATTTTTTGATGACGCCTCGGTGGGTTTTACTACAGCATCTGGACGACCCAGAATGCTGCGCCAATTTTTAATAGCTAGCTGCTCTTTGCATATTAGCTCAGCGCTGCACAGCATGACAGAACCTACCCAGCTTCCCCCAGCCCTGCGTGCGTGTCAGTGATGGGCACCTGTTAACTGTGCCAAGTAATATGTTTTGTTAAAAAATTAATCACCTGCAAGTGCAAAACAAGTGCAATGCAATCATTTGTTAATTAGCCCAGCAATTAACACTTTGCTCTTTTATAGCTCACACTTCTGCACACGTGTGACTGACTTCCTCATTACGTTACAGTTTTGCCCTGCGATTGCGTGCTTTATTTACAAGTCCTTGTGGTCGGATTATTGTTGTGAAGTGATTTTAGAAAGTTGAAAGAGAGTGCCTTCTTTCCACTCTCTTTTTTTTGCTCCCTTCTCCTTGATTTGCTAAAACCTTTGGGATGTTATCACTGCAGCAGATTTCCTTGACCAGTCTGTAGTATTATGTATTATGCAGAAACATGACTGTAATTGACCCTTTTCTTGCTGAAAAGTGGAGAGCGCCGTTCTATTCAATGGTATTTTTTCTATCTACAACATGCCGACTTCAGGTGTGATGTTGCGCCGTGAAGACGCTCTAGTCTGATACTCGCTTTCAGTTGCAGCAGATCTCATTGACCATGTCTGCAAGCCTAAATGTATCACGTTTCTGCCATGTGATTGGCTGATTAAAAATGTGTGTTAACGAGCAGTTGGACAGGTGTACCTAATAAAGTGGCCGGTGAGTGTAAATGTTCATATTTATTTTATGTTCGTTCACCTACTTTCTAAAAACATCTAAACTGGTTTAGGCTGCTTTTCTCTCCCTTATCCCTAACCCTTAGCACTTAGTCCGTCCTCTTTCCTTTGACAGAGTAATGGGAAGGCCTGAAACTTCTAAGAATTAGGGCACTAGAGAGAAGCTGTTTAGAAAAAACCTCATTTAATTACTACACATAAACATGTATCATGCATGAGACTTTTGTGTAACATTAATCTTAATAGTCTAAAATAATAAATTTTCTTAAAATGGACCTGTATAAGCACTTTGGACATGAAATATAACATTTATATATATATATATATATATATATATATATATATATATATAAAGTTGTTCGTCTCATAAGTGAATCTATTGTGTAACGTTACTGTTAAATTACTAACATTGGCGCACTATACATGTGAAGGTATCAGATTTTTGGGAATGTATATTGCTATCTATGACATAAATATATCCACTTAAGTCATGAAAACTATAAATACACATAAAAAGTGTTTTATAAACATAAATAGTTAACATAAAATTATTGTTTTCAAAACGGAATACTTTTATAAATGGCACTAAGTTGCTTCTGCTCTCTTTTTTGCGCTGGCACCCATCTTTGGTAAGCAACAGTGTTTTCACATTGCGCAGTGCATCCTGGGAAATCCGACCCCACTTCACTAAACCTCTTCACTAAACCCGTTTCTCTTTGTTCAAAAGATAGTTTTGACACCACTTTTCTTCAAGTGAACGCACAAAACGATGGTTTAGGGGTAATGGTTAGGGCCAAGGGAAAGAAACGCTGCTGTATTAATATTATTGTGAGGATCGATTCATTTGATTCCAAAGCAGTACTGCAAGTATTCATCCGCTCATCGCTAGCATCAGCCACCAAACCCTGCTGTCCAGTGGTCCAGGTTTGGCCTCGTGCTGGCGTGGGACATGTGTTTGTGTGGTTAGCAGCAGCCGCAGCACATAAACAGATCAAAAACACAGCTTTCTAAAGCAGAGAACACTGTGACTTCACACTCGATCTGTGTATCACAGCCGCCCGCGCGAGCCGAACGAGGGGTCGCTGATGACTATTGATCAAACGCGCTCATGGATCGACTGTCATCCCGCACTATGATGTGTCTGGTGTTAATGTGCATGTGTTTGTTTTCCTTTGTCCTCGTGTGCTAGGAGGGCTGACATTTGAGATTAGAATCTCTGCTGACTCTTCTCAGAAAGGAAACAAACTACCGTGAATGAAGCTTTAATTATAATTATTAATAATTGTTCACTATAAATCAGTATTGGTGCATTAGTAAATAGTTAATTAATATCTATGTATTCTTTTTTAAGTATAATTGTTAATACACATTTTAAGCAGTTTATTATATATATATATATATATATATATATATATATATATATATATATATATATATATATATAGAGAGAGAGAGAGAGAGAGAGAGAGAGAGAGAGAGAGAGAGAGACATTGTCATGCTTTATTGAAGATTATGTAATCATGTATAAATTGAACGTTTAACAGTTAGTTAACTAACTAGTTTTTAAACTAGATTGGAGACAATATATAAAATCTAGAGTCCAATTGTTCTTAGTCAATTTGGTCCTTCTCTGTATGTATATATAATCGTTAAATTAACACTAAACATCTTAACTTATATTTCACAAAACAATAAATAAATGTATAACAAAGTAGATGTTTGGTGAATATGTTGGCCGAAGTTTGAGAAAACGTTCATAAATGTTCAAAAACACAAAAGTGCTGATTAGGTCTTCCAGAGTTTGAGAAAACTTTCATAAATTCTCAAAAACCTAAAAGTGACTTTTAGCGGTACCATAGTTTGAAAAAAGACACATGAAGGCTCATGGACATTCATAAATGCATGTCAAAATAAATAAATAAATAGATTAAAAAAAAAAAAAAAAAAAAAAATATATATATATATATAAATATATATATATATATATATATATATATATATATATATATATATATATATATATATATAATAATTTAATTTTATATTTATTTATTTAAATTTTTTATACTCAAAACATCATATACATTAACATATACATATACAAAACATTTATAGATCAAAACATCTTGGGCCTTTCAGATCTCTTCTGGAGGAAGTGTGACAGACTTGAGAATTCATGGTGTTTTTCGGGGGGCTTTCCCGATCGCGTGTGCCCACCAGGCGCCATGGTTATAATTGAATTTAGCCAGAAACAGCTTTAAAAAACCAGAAGAATACTTGAAGCACTACGTCATGAACACAAAGACCATCTTAACAGATGACTTATTGTAGAAAGAAGTCCATGCGCACGCACAGACAGACTGTGAAGGATATGCAGCAGTCCACGGATCATCTCCACTGAGCTCTGGAGCTGTGTGCTGCTGGGTTATGATTGTTGGGTACAACCGGCTTTATTTTTACTCACCAAGTTTAGATCGTTTAGGTTGAGAAATTCTAAATGTAAAAATGATGGTTAGGGTTGCCAGAGTTTGAGAAAACTTTAGTAAATCCTCAAAAAAACATAACAGTAATGTTTAGCGGAGCCATAGTTTGAGAAAACACTTGTGAACTCATAATTGCCCAAAAATGATATATAAAAAAGAGGATTTTTGCGGCTGTCAGGTATTGATATAAGTCTCATAAATGTAAATAAAAATGTTAATGTGATTGTAATAGTTGCTAACTATTGGGAAAATGCTCTTGAATGTCAACGAATACAAAGTAATGGTTAGGGTTTCAATGTTTCAATGTTTTTGAAGCATACTCTTTACTCTACTTTATTAGGCCAAAAGGTTTTTTATTTTATGATATAGATCTTAAATTTAATACTTAATGGCCTTAAAAACTCTTGACTAAGAGCTCATGAAACCTGCAGAAATCCTGCATTGCTGTTTTCCGTGTTTCCTTCACATGACTACTCTAGGAAGCTCCTGATTGGTTTGTGCAGAAGCCAAATGACTGCTGAGAAAAAGCTAATTCCTTCCTCCACCAGTAGGGTAACGTTCGCACTCTCCTTACCGTCACACCTTAAAATTCATCCCACAGAACTCTTTGCCATGAATCCATGTGATGCGTAGTCATTGACTTAACATGTAAATGGCACATGCCTTTAAAAAAGTAATCAATTATAGCTACTTTTCACAAACAGTAACTGAGTTACATTATTATAAAAGTAACTAATTAGCCGGGAAAGTATTTTTTTGTGTTATTTAAATGTGTCAAATACAAAAAATCACCATTCCACATTAATCTAACGTGATAGAAAACTGTCAAATTCAACATCAAATCATATTTATTAACATTTAAAAACACACAAAACACAATAATGGGTTTAGAAATGTAAATATTTATTGCACAGAACATAACTTGTCGATAACTAGTCTATAAACAAACAATCTTCCTTAAGAAATTTACCAAAAATAAACTAATAATAACTTTAACAAATATTAATCTACTATGTTGTGAGTTTGAGTGTTTGTGGAGGAGAAAAATAAAGTTTTACTTGCTTGGGTTAGTGGCTTCATCTCCTCTTTTTTTTTTTTAGCAGAGCTAACATTTCACCTGTCATCAACGCAGAAAACTTTTTTTCTAGGACACAAGCTGCACATCATAAACATTCTTGCCTTACACCTGATCGAGGGATAAGTAGTGCTTTGAAAAATGGTTTGTCTGCTTTAGTCACGTGCATTTTATGGAGAGTATCGATAACGCCGTTGTAACAGGGAAAACTACGGTGGCCAAGAGGCTTAAAACACATTCACATATTGTGAAACACTTTTACAAATTAACATTTTAGAAAACACAATTACAAGTTAGAAAACAAATTTACATTTTTGAAAACACAATTATACATTTCGAAACACTTTTACAAGTTCCGAGAACACATTTACATTTCAGATTCCTGGAAAGAGAGGATACCGTCGCGAACCGACAACTTGGCTCTGATTGGACGAAACTTCTGTCAATCATTACAAGTGCTCGTACAAGAAAACTAGTTCTGTAGTTTTTGCAAAAAATAAGGGTTATAATGACTTTAATTGGATTACGTAAATACTATTATGAGGAAGGACATGATTATTTGGTGATTGTGAACATGTCAGCAGTCCATGGAGTAATTGTCAGTCTTTGTTTGGTTAAAAACACGCTTGAAGGAAGCTGAGTCTTTGCAGAACAGTTGTTTAACTAGCGGACAACGTGGTTAGCGCTTTTACATAAATAAAAGTTGCACATTTAACATGATTATGTTATCAACAGACTACAGCATTGACAGTTTCTTTTGAGGTAGGTATTTTGAGAATCGTCAGATAATGGTGTTCTTTCTCAGCGTCATATTATATTCCACAAATGTTCCACACATTCTACCAAACCAACAATTTATCTAAATCTAACATTAGTTTACGATCTCCAGCTCCAAGCTTTTCCCCTGACAGACTGTGATGTCACTTCCTCAGTACTTTGATTGACACAAGTCTCATCCAATCAGCATCAAGTTATCGGTTCTCGATGGTATCCTCCCTTTTTTGGAATCTGAAATCTAAATGTGTTTTCTGAACTTGTAAAAGTATGTTGTAACTTGTAAATGTATTTTCTAAAATGTAAATTTGTTTTGTAATTTTGCAAAAGTGTTTCACATTATGTACATGTATTTTGCACTGCTCGTCCACCGTAGAAAACAGTAATTGAGTTGATTAACACCATTAGTAACGCCGTTTATTTTATAGCACCATTATTCCCAACACTGCTTCCTAACCATGTACATATTAGTCTATTTCTGAAATTCTTGTTACTCGTCACCATAACATTTTTCTTAATTTATTTGAATGGTTTGTTGGTAATGGCTTCACGGTGGCGCAGTGGGTCGCTGGTTCGAGCCTCGGCTGGGTCGGGTGGCATTTCTGTGTGCAGTTTGCATATTTCCTCGTGATCGCGTGGGTTTTCTCCGGGTGCTCCGGTTTCCCCACAAGTCCAAAGACATGTGGTATAAGTGAATTGAGTAAGAACAATTGTCCATAGTGTTAATGTGTGAATGAGTGTTTGTGAATGTTTCCCAGCGATGGGTTGTGGCTGGAAGGGCATCCGCTGCGTAAAACATTTGCCAGAGAGTTGGCGGTTCATTCCGCTGTGGCGACCCCGAAAGGGAAAAAAAAGCCGACATGAAAATGGATGGATGGATGGGTTTGTTGGTATAATTGTAAAAACAGCTCGCTATAACGCCCACTACTTCTTTCACTCGGCTCCGCCCCATCTAGAACCGGACATGACATTGCATAAAACCCTCAAAAGATCTGAAACTTCACTTAACAAGTGAAGAGTCATACGATTCAAATCACATCATGTGAGGGTGACCTTTAATATCAACTTTTTACTTGTGAAAATGCTCGATATTAAACTACGGCCTGAAGTTCTACTGTGTCGTTTCTGGGTGCTCTAGATTCAGCTTAGTCTTCAAACCAGCAGTTATAGATATCCATTCTAAGTAAACATAACATCAAAGTCTACTTTAATGGTTAACAAATACTGTTTGGTTGTGAGGAAAATGAACCAAGCAGGCAAAATCAGAAGCAGGAGAGTGCTGCAGTCAGATAGAAGCAGAGAGGAAGTGTGGAGGAGGCACACAGTTCAGGGATGCTGCCGCTGGATCGTCTGCTTTCGGTCCAGGTCAATCGTCATCACCGGAGGGGTGGATTCAGCCAAAGAAGTAGAACGCCGAATGCATCCGAAAGCCTGGGGGCCATGCGCTCTCTTTCTTTATCTTTTGTTGCATTGGTGACACGTCTAGAAAGAAGCACAAGACTCTGTCATTGGGAGAGAGAGAAAATTTCCCTTTGATTTGATTATGTCCGCTGCTGCGACGCACACGTAGAGCCTTTGTGTGTGCATGTAAATGCATTACTGAAGCCCCTCGATGGCTTTGCATTCACAGGACACAGAGGAGGAGAGGATGTGAGCATGTCACATTTGCTGCTGAACCTGGAGAGCTGGGATAGCACGCCTGCACGGCAGCCAATGGTTGCTAAAGCTTACACGCGTGGGAGGGTTTGGATCAGAGAGAGACGATCAGTTTAGGTATCAAAATCAGGACGTGTGTGCACTGGTGAGGTTTTTCTGCGTCTGTGTGAACTTTCAGTTTGATGAGGATAGCCAGTAACAACTGTATGTAGTAACTGTAGAGGCCTAGGGAGCAAATGTGAATCATTCTTATTTTTACAGTAATGCATTTAGGAGATCGTTTTATCTAAAGTGACTTACAATAGAGGGACAGACAATACAGAATTTGAGGAACAGATAGTGCAAGGTTGTCTCAGCTGATCAATAGAACATAGAAGTTATAGAAGGAAGGAATCATTTCTTTCTTTTTTTCATGATTTTTAGTGCTCTTTCAAAATAAATGTTTAATGAAATAGAAAACACAACAACAACAAAACAAAAGCCACCTAACCATCTACAACAATTTAACCACTTCAAATTTGAGCAGTTATTTGCAGAAATATTATCATTTTTTAGCATGAATGCAAGATTTGCATTTTATGATTAACATTACATTAGCCCACCTGTGGAAAGGCTGCTGCTGTCCTCATAATCAACATAATCAGTAATAAGCATACTGATAAATAAGCATAATCAGTGGAGTCCTTTTGTGATCGATATGACTGAGGCTGGGGTCATCACACCGACAGCGCCACCTGTTGAGCACGGTGCATTTCTCTGCTGTATAGTTTACTCCGTTTGCCCTCAAATATTTCATTAAATTTGACGTGTTTCCTTCTTCCACATTTGCAGCATGTCGTGGTGTCAGAATCCTTTCGTGTGTAATATAGCCACACTTTCGCTTGTTTCATGGTGTGTTTGTTCACTGCTGTGTGTGTGTGTGTGTGTGTGTGTGTGTGTGTGTGTGTACACTGGGATGGGTTACATGCAGAGCACACATTCCGGGTATGGGTCACTCATCTGTCAAACTGCTCACTTCACTTTTGTTTATAATAAAGCCATAATTTTTAAGCATTTAGTTTAAAGCGAGTTGTTTAATTTAGCAAGCTAAGCTAACGGTAGACCACCTGCTGCTGTGTGCCGTCAGAGCAAGTGCAACATTTGTTCCTGCATTCGTGCACTTCTCAGAGGGTCTTCTCTGCTGTTGATTTGGTAAAAGGGGAGATGAAGGCGGGAGGGAGAGAGGGACGAGCTCATTCATTGGACTGTCTGCATGTCCTTTAATCTGGACTGATGAAGTGAAACAAGATGATCAGCACGGCTTCGAGAGTTCAGGCATTTAAGGGGCATTGAAATGAGGAGCCGAAATTCACGACCTGTTTTGGGTCAATATCGGTTCTAGAGGTACCGCTCCGTTTTGGCACCGGGTTTAGGTGCCCAACCCTAATATTTAATTTACATTTATGCAATTTGCCAGAATCTTTTGTCCAACGTGACTTACAGTAGTGGAGAGTCAATATGCAGTTTGTTACACAGTCAAAGTCTAACTCTGGCAGCTCACAATAGAATTTGTATTGGTTGATCAATCAACCATAAAAGAAAGAGGAAAGAAAAGAGAAGGTTCTCATGTTGTTGAAGATTATAAGTGTTCCCTAAAGAGATGAGTTTTCAGTTGCTTTTTGAAAGCTGTTAGTGTTGCTTCTCTCCTGAATGGATCAAGAGTTTGTTCCAGGGACAGTGAGAGAGAAGGGTCTGCTGAGAGATTTTTTGCCTTTGTGGGACGGAACCACAAGAAGATGTTCCTTCTCTGAGGGCATGTAGGAGTGGAGGAGCTTGTGGAGGTTAACAGGGGCTGATCTGGAGATGGTTTTGTACTCCAGCATCAGTGATTTGAATTTAACCCGAGCTGCGATGAGGAGCGAGTGAAGAGAGATGAAGAGGAGAGGAACATGAGCTCGCTTCGGTTCCTTGAAGATAAGACGAGCTGCAGAGTTCTGGATCATCTGCAGAGGTTTGAGCGCATTTGCTGGAAGTCCTGCTAGGAGAGCGATGCAGTGGTTCAGATGTGAGAGGGCCAGAGCCTGAACTAGGAGTTGAGTTGCATGCTCTGATAAGAAGGTTCCTGATCTTTCGAATGTTGTGCAGAGCAAACCTAAACGATCGAGTTATCTTGGAGATTAATAACAAACCTACAATATTCTCAGAATGTGAAAAGGAACATTAATTCAAGAAATGCATTTAAATACCCAATTTCTAATAATTAAAAAGTTAAATTAACTTAACAAAAGGCATCAGTATTTAAGTATTTAATCAACTAAGTATTCATTGATATTGACTAAACTAGATTAAAGTTTAAGATTTTTGTTGACTAAATCTAATACATATTTTTAAGTGATTAAAATGTGACTAAAACTATTGATCATTTTCGTCAAAAAGACTAAAACTTAGGTGGCTGTCAAAAAAAAATACACTGCACTGAACAGTTCAACAGTTTTCGGTTTAATGAGACATTTTACTCTTGTTTTATTTTTAGTTTTTTAATGATTGTGTCCTTTTGTTTTCCTCTGAAAGGTGTCCTTCAGTGTCATGAAAGATGCCAACAAAGAGGTTTATTTGTTTTTTTTTTTCACTTGATTTTTAAAGTCAGTCAAAAGGAAATGTTATTTATTTTCATCAATTTTTTTATTTGTTTTCATAAAGAGGTGTTTGCAGTCTAAAATGGACAACTGACTTTTTTCGACTTCAACAAACGCTGGTCATCAAAAGTTTATCAAAGTTCTTTGAACCTATTATGTCTCTTGTTGATCATTTAAATTAAATTATAGCCCAGTTGTCAGGCATTTATGTAAAAATAAAAATTATTAATAAAACAAATTTTAAAAGTGCTTAAAAAAAATCCTAAAATGTTTGCTGTCATTGTATTATATTTATATCTAACCCTGAAGGCAGATGGAGACAACTGATGGTGTTTAAAAAACATTTTTACATTTTGAGTTTTGTTACACGTCAACGGAGCAGAACCCTTGGATTAACCCAAAATACCTCAAAATGTGTTCAGAGGAGGAACGAGGCCTCAACGGGTCTGCACCGACATCAGAGTGTGGCATTAAGGATGAAATATTCCCTTTAATTTGCACGCTGTGTAATACGTTTTGCAGTTTTTAAAATGAACTCCTTTTATAAATTTGAATGACTGCTGGAACCGGTTCTGAACTCGTGTTAGTTCTGCACCGATCTAGCCACCCCGCTCTCATGATACACACATTAAGTTGCTGTCAGCGCAAAAGTAATATTTGACTTGAACACAAATCATCCCTGTGACAGAGCTTACGTGTCAAGCTCTCCATGACTCATCACACGCAAGCTCGGAATTCCATGCAGTCGACTTTTCTCAGCGTTTATGTTCGTTTAAATAACCGGCGCACAGCTCGGAGGTATGCTGCATGCATTTCCAAAAGCTGACAATCAAAAAAAATGTTTTTAATAATCTATAAATGTACTGTTTCTGCTCCTAAAGATGGCTAAGGCTATTTCTGGATTCACAGTTGGCCAAGTCTTCCATGTCAGTCAAATTCAGACACTTTTTTTCCTCTTTATTTATTTATGTTTTTCTCTTTTTCTCTCCTCTCTCACTCTTTCCTCTGCTCTCTCTCTCTCTCTCTCTCTCTCTCTCTCTTTATCCTCTCACTCTAACTCTCTCGTCTTGCTCTCTTTCTTTGTCTCCCTCTCTCTCTCTCTCTCTCTCTCATATTGCTCTCTCGCTCTCATTTTGTTCTCTCCCTCTCTCATATTGCTCTCTCTCTCTCTCTCTATCCTCTCACTCTAACTCTCTCCTCTTGCTCATTTTGTTCTCTTTCTCTCTCTCTCATATTACTCTCTCTCTCTCTCTCTCTCTCTCTCTCTCTCTCTCTCATATTGCTCTCTCTCATTTTGTTCTCTCTCTCATATTGCTCTATCTCTCATATTGCTCTCTCTCTCTCTCTCTCTCTCTCATATTACTCTCTCTTTCTTGCTCTCTCTCTGTCTCTCACTCTCTCTGTTATCTGTCTATCTATCTTTTAAAGAAAACAAACATAATTTAGTCGCAACCAAAATGTTTTACCACAAGTTGATGGCTTCAGAAGATAGTCTTGCAGCTTGACAAAATAAAACTGAATTTAGGAAAACGTTTGGCATTATCTACTTTAGTTTCAAAACATTCGAGCGCTGATAACAATCACAAACGTTGAATTTAGGTAAAGACTTCAGTGCCCTTCTTCTTTTATCTGTTTATCTAAAACGCTGTGTCAACGTGATGAGCGCTGCAGCTCTAACTGACAGCTCTTAAATGACTCCGCTGAGATGTGACAGCTTAAATGGCCCCGGCTTCACAACTCAGATTATGAGATTCTTTGCGAACTTGTTATCAGAGTTTTTTCTGCATGTGTGCATTTGAGTTCTGTCTTGCAGATTCGCATCTCTGTGTTTTGACTTCAAGTCCTGCATCAGCGTGCGTCTCAATATAAATATTAGATGATGCATGATTATATGTAGCATGTTGGGTAAACCAGGGGTAGGTGTCACCTGTAGGGCAAACATATAAATAATGTCACCGTCGGGAATTCTATTCTGTTTATGAACGTTTTAAAAGCCATCATGTTTTAGTTCACAAATATTATGCAGTTACACTGTAACAAAAAAAGCTGTCGGTTGAGTTTATAACTAGAGTAATTGTTCAGGAGTTGTACTGTAAACAGCAATTATATCCTAGCTCAGTAAACGCAGCACTTTAGCCTGTTATTTGACTTTAATTATGTTTTAAACCACACACTGTTTAATTTAAAGCTGAACCATGAGAGTTCTTGTTCTGAGCAGCAACCTGAAAAAAGTTTCTGAACGCGTCTCATTTTAGCAATTTAGTTTGTTCATTTGTATCTTAACTTTTAATAATAGTTTTATGTAAAAACAGCATTTTTTTACTTATTGGTTATCCTGTGAAATGCAGTCACATGACGAGGTGTGCTTCTGACTATACTTTTCTTTTCTTTTCTTTACTTAAAAGTTAATTGTGCAAAAAATTTTGTGAAATTACATATTACCTCAAACTATTTCTTATTTACCTTAGCAAAGGTCTTATTTAAAAAGCACCTTAATTAATAACAAATTTTTAAAAAATTTAACTTGTCTGGTTTGGCAGATGGTTTTTTTATCAGCTGAGAAAACTTCTGCTTTTTAGTTCTTAATGAATTTAAAGAGTAAATAGTTGACCTGCGGCATTGTTGAGCAGGGATGCAGTGGTTTTTGTTGCAGCTGTCAAAATAGTTCACATTTTATACATTCCTCACATTATAGAAACCATTTTTGTTATTCAATATGGTCTGTTGGGAATTCATTTTATTTTTAAAAGATCTCTGCCTCTCTCTCTCTCTCTCTCTCTCTCTCTCTATATATATATATATATATATATATATATATATATATATATATCCCTCTCTTTCTTTCTCTCTATCTCTCTCTCCCCAATTTATATTTCTTTCGCCCCTCTTTCGCCACTTCTTTCCCATCACCTCTCATTTTCTCTCCCTCCCATCTTTCATCCCCCCCTCTGTCTCTATTGCTCCTTCCCCACCTTTATCTCTCTCCCTCTTCTCCCCTTTCAATCTCTTCTTCTCTTGCTATTCTCCATCTCTCTCCTCTTTTCCCCCTCTTCTCTCTGTACCCTTTTTCTCTCTCTCCACCCTCTCTCATTCTCTGCTCTCTCTCCTATCTTTATCTTCCCTTGTCCTTCTCTCTATCTGTCTTTATTTTCCGCTTTTTCATCCTCCCCCCTTTCTTTTCTATCTCTATTTTCCTCTCCCTCTCTCAAGTTAAACCACTAATTAGAGATTTATGTGACTTACAACTATCACATTTATAACATATACAATCAGGTAATTTATCGATCGTTTAGGTTTGCACTGCACAACATTCGAAAGATCAGGAACCTTCTTAATGGAGCAGAAACTCAACTCCTGGTTCAGGCTCTGGTCCTCTCACGTCTGGACTACTGCAACGTTCTCCTAGCAGGACTTCCAGCAAACGTGCTCAAGCCTCTGCAGATGATCCAGAACTCTGCAGCTCGTCTTATCTTCAAAGAACCGAAGCGAGCTCATGTTCCTCTTCTCTTCATCTCTCTTCACTGACTCCTCATCGTAGCTCGTGTTAAATTCAAATCATTGATGCTGGAGTATAAAACCATCTCCCTGTTTACCTCCACAAGCTCCTCCACTCCTACATGCCCTCAGAGAAGGAACATCTTCTTGTGGTTTATCCCACAAAGGCAGAAAATCTCTCAGCAGAACCTTCTCTCTCACTGTCCCTGGAACAAACTCTTGATCCATTCAGGAGAGAAGCAACACTAACAGCTTTCAAAAAGCAACTGAAAACTCATCTCTTCAGGGAACACTTGCTTTTAAAAAAATCCTTTTTTCCTCTTCTCTCATTATTTTCTTCCTGCAATAGTTGATTAATCAACTTCTGTTATGAGCGAACTCAGATACACTTTGACTGTGTATTGTCTCTCCCCTTCTGTAAATCACCTTGGACTAAAGTGTCCGATGTAAATCTGCCCTTTTTACTAGAATTAAACTGATTAAACCTGATTAAACTTCGTGCTACAGTCACGTGTTTTCGTGAATAGAAGTCGTGGTCAGTGCAAACACAAGACTCCTGAGAATCCGCTCATGAGCGCTGTGATTAAAGAGAGCTCCTCTGTCTGTGTGCGTGTGTAACCTGATCAAAGCGCTGTATGTAGGGTGCTCTGGGTGTCTCATAAAGCACCAGAGAGCAGGAGCCTGCTCTTATGAGGTTTGTAAAATGTGTGCTGACTTACAAGAACATCCTGCGTGCATCACCCCAGTTACATAAAAGTCTTCCGTTGTTTAATCAGAAACATGGCAACATTGCAGACAAGTGAAGAGTCTACTGTTTGCAAAGCTGATTTAGACTCTACTGGAGGAAACGTTGAGCCTCACTTAACCCTTGTGTGGTGTTCATATTATTGTTACTCAGGCGGTGTTTGAGTAACCCTTGTGTGGTGTTCATATTATTGTTACTCAGGCGGTGTTTGAGTAACCCTTGTGTGGTGTTCATATTATTGTTATTCAGGCGGTGTTTGAGTAACCCTTGTGTGGTGTTCATATTATTGTTACTCAGGCGGTGTTTGAGTAACCCTTGTGTGGTGTTCATATTATTGTTACTCAGGCGGTGTTTGAGTAACCCTTGTGTGGTGTTCATATTATTGTTACTCAGGCGGTGTTTGAGTAACCCTTGTGTGGTGTTCATATTATTGTTACTCAGGCGGTGTTTGAGTAACCCTTGTGTGGTGTTCATATTATTGTTACTCAGGCGGTGTTTGAGTAACCCTTGTGTGGTGTTCATATTATTGTTACTCAGGCGGTGTTTGAGTAACCCTTGTGTGGTGTTCATATTATTGTTACTCAGGCGGTGTTTGAGTAACCCTTGTGTGGTGTTCATATTATTGTTATTCAGGCGGTGTTTGAGTAACCCTTGTGTGGTGTTCATATTATTGTTACTCAGGCGGTGTTTGAGTAACCCTTGTGTGGTGTTCATATTATTGTTACTCAGGCGGTGTTTGAGTAACCCTTGTGTGGTGTTCATATTATTGTTACTCAGGCGGTGTTTGAGTAACCCTTGTGTGGTGTTCATATTATTGTTACTCAGGCGGTGTTTGAGTAACCCTTGTGTGGTGTTCATATTATTGTTACTCAGGCGGTGTTTGAGTAACCCTTGTGTGGTGTTCATATTATTGTTACTCAGGCGGTGTTTGAGTAACCCTTGTGTGGTGTTCATATTATTGTTACTCAGGCGGTGTTTGAGTAACCCTTGTGTGGTGTTCATATTATTGTTACTCAGGCGGTGTTTGCAGGTCTCGTGGATCCATTGCCTTTTGCAGATTTTAATTCACCCAATCAAAACATTTTATGTTAAAAACTTAAATAATATTTCCTTTAGCCAAGAAACAAGTGATATAAACAGCAAATATACTTTATTTATTGTTCTTTAACCTGATTTCCTCACGTTTAGAATTTTAACCATGTGTGGTGTTCTCATTATTGGTACTTTGGCAGGGTTGGTGGCTCTGCTGGACCCATTGCATTTTGGCGCTTTTAATTCACACAATCACACAATTTTATTCTAAAATGTAAAATGTTATGTTTATGTGTGATTTATGTTTGTGTGGGAAGAGAGAATTAAGGTAAAGAATCTACCATTTTCACACTTTAACATGCCCCGGGTCCAGTAGACCCGAACACCTTGTGTGTAATATAAACGTGTAGGGGGCGTACGTGTGGGGTCATAAAAAATCTGTTCTGATAAATGTTTTTCACAGAAAATGAGCAAAGCCCAGTGAATCTCAGCTTCAAATAATAAATGCTTGTTTCATTTTTCTTTTGATGAAAACTGAAAATGGGTCCCACAGACTTGAACACCATACAAGGGTTAAAGGTGCAGTGTGTGAGAATGTTGCGAGGGATGCACTGGTATGATGTGATAGATCTCAGGTAGCTGTGAAGCCAGATCACTTTCATGGAAATCAAATATAACGCTAACTTAAGCTCATCTTGAGTCATTTTTGAGGGATTTTTTATTTGATAATGAAGCACAATTTTATGACCTCCACCCACTGATTTTGAACAATTGTTGTTCATTTTTATTTTGGGGTATGCAGCCTGTGCTCGGCTCTATATTGCAGAGTTGTTCTAAACAAACAGAAGTTCAGATTTATTCCAAAATAGTTTGTGCTTGGTTTTAAGTTAACAACAAACTGTAGAGATATTGATTGACAGCTGCTGTCATTGATTTGATTCTGAGAGTGTCTGTAATTCTGAGAATAATTAGGGCTTCCAGAGATTAGGAAGTTAGTATAAAGTAAAAAAAACTGATTATATATATATATATATATATATATATATATATATATATATATATATATATATATATATATATATATATATATATATATATATATATATATATATATATATATATATATTGTATTTATTGTTTATTCATTTAGTTGTATGTGTTTTTCGGCTTTAGATAAACGAGGTGGATAAATAAAAGGATGGTGTTTTTGCGGATATATTACTTAGTTTTGTGTTTATTTTATGTGTCTATTTATTGTTTAGCTCTTTGTTTATTTGGTTGGTTGATTAGTAAGTTAGTTGTTTACTTGGCAAGTTGATGGTTAGTTAGTAAGTTAGTTGTTTAATAAATAAGTTAATTGTTTGATAGTAAGTTAGTTGTTTACTTAGTAAGTAAATATTTTTTTAGTAAGTTAGTTAATTACTTAGTAAGTTAATGGTTTGTTTGTTTGTTTGTTTGTTGTTTTCTTTAGTAAGTTAAGTTTTTTTAGTAAGTTAGTTATTTACTTAGTAAGTTAATGGTTTGTTTGTAAGTTGGTTATTTAGTAAGTTATTGGTTGGTTAGTTAGTTAGTTAGTAACTTAGTTGTTTACTTAGTAAGTTAATGGTTTGTTTATAAGTTGGTTATTTACTTAGTACATTATTGGTTAGTTAGTTAGTAAGTTAGTTATTTACTTAGTAAGTTAATGGTTTGTTATTAAGCTATTTGTTTACTTAGTAAGTTAATGGTTTGTTATTAAGTTAGTTCACTTATGAAATTTATTGGTTTATTTGTTAGTTAGTTGTTCACTTGGTAAGTTGTTGGGTTTGTTAGTAAGTTAGTTGTTTATTTAGTAAGTTGTTGGGTTTGTTAGTAAGTTAGTTGTTTACTTAGTAAGTTGATGGGTCTGTTTGTAAGACGTATGTTTAGTCTTTAAGTTTGCTGATTAGTTGGTCGGTAAGTTAGTTTATCAGATGTTTAAGTAGATATTAGTTAGCTAGTTGGTTGTTAGTAAGTTGTATTGCTTTGTTTTTTGATTGCCTATTAAGTTATTAAGTTGTTTTAGTACGTGTTTTTAGTTAGTTGCCTAGTTGGTTGGTTGGTTGTTATGTTGTTATGTTTTAGTACACTTTTTTGTTGGTTTGTTAGTCAATAAGTTTTTTGGTTTGTTGGTTGGTTGGTTAGTTTTATGTGTGTTTTTAATTCATTAGTATTATCAGTAGTAGTAGTAGTAGGAGGAGGAGGAGGAGTGTATTTGTTTATTTGTTAATGGTGTAAAATATCCCTTGTTTGATTTTAGTTTTGCTTATTTGTTTATTTCTTTAATTGGTTGTTTGCAGCACCAATATAATTAGTTTATTTATTATTTAAATTTAATTGCTGTTATGGTCGAAATTAAATTGACCGCTGAAGCTGCCAATACATTTATTGAACATTGTCATCTGCCGAATGCTTTTAACATATTTGAAATGTTTTACATCAAGAAAATATAATTTTGTCTGTCTTGAGAACTAGCAGAAAACCTAAGAACGTTCGTCAACAACAAAAAAACAATGTGTTCAAAGACACTTGCTGCGATGAGAGATTTTGAGTGTAATTTACAGCTTGTGCAACCGAAGATTGCTGCGATTGCACATTAAAATGAGTTTGCAACAGCGTCGCACATATTCTATCCATCAATACTAAATCAGCAGATCTGCGTGGCTCCCGTGCCCTGCGCATCTCCTTGCAAGATCAATTTGAGGATGAAATGTGAGATGAATGCGAGTTGTCAACAGAAGACAGCTTTTTCAGGCTGAACTGCACCAGGTCACCGTGAGCAGGGGTCACGGCTGTAATGAAGTCATGGCTTTAGCTCTGCGCTCTTTTCAGTTGAGCTCCGCAGTAAGCTGCGCTCACCTGAGGCCATGCTGTCACTTCAATCAAAGCCTGGATGAAAGCTCAACATTCTCCTGGATTTCAGTTTCGCAACACCTCCACCTTGATAATTAATGATGAATCAAACGTAAGCTCTTAATCTCAATAGAAGCTTTCTGTTTGATGAGTAGAGGAGGATGATAGTTTCATCAAATTGATTCAATACTAAATAGATTTCCATGTTTGGGAACATTGTTTTGAAACCTGTTCAGGAAACTTTAATTACGAATGACTCGATCGGGGACGTCTCAAGAAGGAGTTGTTGAGACTCAGGAGAAATTAATTAGAAATAGATTTTAAAAAAATCTGAAATCTACATGTTTCCTTTTGTTCTATTTTATTTTTCATTTTACCACTACTATTAAAATCAAGTATCTGTAGTTGTTCCACAATGTTTAAACATCATGAGTTTATTATATTATCTTATATATTATTATTTTGTTTATTTATTATATATGTTGTTTGTAGTATAGCGTTTTCATCTATTTATTTTCTGTTTGAACAGTTTTATTTACCTCTATATTATTTAGTTTTTTTATTTGTTTATTTATTTATTGTTATTGTTTGCTCTGTTTATTTATGTACTTAATGATTATTTAGTTTTCATAAATTGGTTTATAATTGTTATACATTGATCTATTTTTTGCTCTGTGTTTTCATTTTTTATTTGTAATTTTTTAGTTGTTTGTGTTTTTGCGATTAAGGTTTTTATATATTTATTTATTTACTTTTTTGTGTTGTTAATCATGATTATAAGTATATGTGTATTTGTTTAAGTTTATTTTAGTGTATGTTTAAATTATGTTGGGGGTTTTTTTTTGTGCTTCTTGCTAACTTGAATAATAATTGTATATATATATATATATATATATATATATATATATATATATATATATATATATATATATATATATATATATATATATATATATATATATATATATAGAACGCCTTAAATGTATCGTGATACATTTCTCCAAACTTTTTATCCTACCCCAATGTTACAAATAATTCAGTGTACACAACTTTTGTTTTTAGATAAATGTTTACTAAGATATAATTAAAATCAACAATTCATTTCCCGAGTTCATTACTACTCAATTAATCAATACAGCGTGCTCCCTGCAGCTCTTTATGGTATTTGTTTTGCATGTGGGATTAGGTTGGTGTTCTGCAGCATGGATTAATACCTGAGCGGAGGGACTGCGAGAGGTTAAAAATGCCTTTGAAGTGCGTCCGTGTCAATAGCACCTGGGGCCAGACACAGATGAGCAGCGCCGCTTTTGTTATTCACAGTCATGGGCCCTTAATTGCAGGCCAACACAAAAGCAGGGGCTGAGGTAACATTTAAACATTTACACAAGACTGAGAACGGGAGGGGCTCGCTGGCTTTTTAGCATAATGGACACAAATACTCCTTTTGAGAAAGTCTCGCTGTTGTGTAAGCAAACCTTCACTGTAAAAATATTGCAGTAAACAAATGTTTAGTAGTTTGTATAAGTAAAAATAATTAGTTTAGCCTAAATATAGTAACTAAAACTAATTTTACTGTTGTTGAGTCTATTCGTTGTGTTCTGTTTACTGGAGGAATACAATTAAATGAGCATTAGTAACTCGTGTTTATCACTGAACGACTGTGATGGATTTTGAAAAAAATAAAACCTCACGTTTGGAGCAGAAATTAGGACTGGAGAGTCATTTATTTACAGGACGTCCGAGCCTCTCACGGGGTAAGCATAACTTTGTGCAAAAAGCATCCCCTGCAAACTGTTGTCAACACTTTAACGCAATTAAAAAATACAAAATAACTTCCAAGTTTCTTTTTTATATATATATATAGCACACCAGTCATTTTCTCGTTCTATTAAACATTTACTTTGGTTTTTAATTTTTATTTATTTTTCATTCCAGAAAGAATGTGTTGTGTTACTTTTATTTTTGTGTGTGGGGGTGTTTGTGTGTGTGTATTTTTCTGTGCAAAACAAAAATCTGAATTTTTTTTTTTTTTTTTTGCTGCTGCATCAATAAACGTACATAATTTATATACAATACTTGTATAGCTGAAGTTGTCATAAGTTTAAAGATGTGTATGACTTCTGTTACTTTTACTATATAGTGACATATCTACAGTTTGGTGGAGGATCATATTTCCACACTTATGGAATGTGTAGAAAAAAGCATTGAGTCTGATAACTGGTGACATAAGGAGCTAAGAAGCACAACCTTTTTTGTTTCAATTGTCTTTTTATTGGTGGAGCAGTTAAAGGGTTAACAGTGACTCAAATCAAGAGTCACATGGGTTTATTCTTGCATCACAATTAGGATATGAAAGTCATATTTTGAGAATTCAAAAATACATTTTACATGGCAGAATTCAAGTTCTGTGATTAAAATGTTATTTTCGCGAATGCCTCGAAACAAACCATGGTTACAAACTGCCAAAATTCCAGCCAATCAGTGAGGAGTCTTCTATATTCTGATTGGATGGCTTTAAAACCAACACTATTACAGACGGCAGCTGGTTTGTGCTGAGGGTGTTTCTTTCTTCACACTGCAGTCCTGAATCGCCGTACCATCACTCTTTTTATAATACTCTCAATTCCTTTCACACCTCGATCACGATCAGTAGCCTGTAACACTTTTCTCTTCTGCTGAGAGAAGGTTTTGATTGGTTAACAGGCCAGCCAATTAAAAGACTATAGGAGACTCTGCTCTGATTGGCTGGAATGGTGGCAGTTTGTAACCGTGGTTTGTTTTTGCGTTAATGCGAGAGCATCTACGCTTCTGAATGATCATATTTTACATTTAAAATTTATTTAGTTTTGCTCGCTCAAAATACAAGATAAACATAACACTTACAATACTCAGATTGTGCGCTCTCAAAGCACTAACACTAGCAGCTTTCAAAAAGAAACTGAAAACTCTTCTCTTTAGGGAACACTTACCATAGAAAAACATCCCTTTTTTCTATTTTCTCTCCATTTTCTTCCTGCTATGGTTTATTGATCAGCTGATACAATTTCTAATATGAGCGAGCTGAGATAGACTTTGACTTTGTAACAGATTGCATATTGTCTCTCCTCTAGTGTAAGTCGCTTTGAACAAAAGCGTCCGCTGCATGCATAAATGTAAAAATGTAATGTCTGTAAATGTCAAAGACATTTTACACTCAGAATTGTGATGCGATAATAACCCCATACACTGCGTTCGCTACAATATCTCTAGTATGGCTCCACAAAGACTGATATAAACACTTGTGTGATTTGTTAATGAAAGCACCAGGAAGTGCAGAGAAATAATGCACTAGCGTTACAATTTTGCCGTTTTCTTAGACTCTATCTAGAGATTCTGTCAGAGCAGCCTGAGCATAGCTTAGCATAGATCATCGACTCTGATTACGTCGCTAATATCTCTAGTTACATTGTGTTCTAAAACCAGGGGAACTGTTTTTTTTTGTTACATAGAGAAAGAAACACCAAAACCATGATGGGTTTTGTATAGCAAAATAAAAACATGTATTCCAAAGTTGTCAGTGAAAAAAATGAGTGTTTGTCTAGTTGTTTTAGCTCAGTTTGAGTGTTGTACTCCTGCAGAGAGGGACCAAATCCACTCCGAATAGAGTTAATGTTGCTCTCAGGATTTGGCTGTGTAGGAATCTTCAGCATGGACTCGTCCTTGTCTGATTTCTACTTTTCTCATCTGTTCAAGTGCGAGATATTCATAACGTGACCAGCTGTTGTGTCCACATACTAATAATAATAATAATAACAACAGTAATAATAATAATTACCATAATAATAATAATAATAATACCAATAATACTAATAATAACAACAACAACATAAATAATAATAGTAGTAATAATAATAATGTTAATAATGCCAATAATACTAATAAAAACAACAAAAATAACAATACAAATAATATTAATAGTAATAATAATAATGTATTTTATTTGAGGTACTTTTCTGAACACTCAAGTCACCTTACAACAATTTGAAAAAACAATTGCGTAAACAAAAATGTTTTAGGAATTATTTTAAAATGAGCGAGTGTGCTTGAGTTGGGTAGCGTAACGATTCTTTACCATTAAAAAGTTTACCTGGATTCCCAGTGTTTATTACTGCTTATATCTGATCCTGAAAAAGTACTCTGAGCTGTCAGATTAGAATGGTGCAGTCTGGTTGTAAAGGTTTCACTTAAATACAGATCGGCAATTTTGAAACGAGGGCTTGTTTTTATTTTTACAGAGAGCCAGACACGAAGGTGTTATCCCTCGCTCGATCTGTGCTGTCAACCTGAACTTATGGAGAAGTCAAATCAATATCAACTTATTCTCAGCTCCAGATTAGCTGTCTCCGAAGCGATATCTCTTGTTGTAGATCCCTCAGTACTCAGTACATGTTGAAATTGTTATTTTAACATCATATAAAGACCAGCAGTGACTCTAGTGATGCGCGGAAGGAATAATTCTCGTTGTTTCATGTGGAGGAGAGTGAGAAATGAGCGCTGGGGATCGGGTGTCGTTGGTTTCTTTATTTTTTTGGTGTCAACAGTGAGTGTTGGTTACCTAAAGAATGGGTGAAACAGCGAGGATCGGATCGCAGGGGTTTCCCACATCAGAGTCACACAGACTCCTTCACTGAGGTCAGAAAGATCTCAAGAGAGGACACAGTGTGATGAGCACGTTACATACTTTGCTGGAGGGTTCTGAAGCTCACTAGAGGAGTGCATGACGATCGTTTTATTCTAGCAGACAGTAACTAGTTCTTAGAAATAGTACTAGCATTAGTACTTAGTCAGGGTAAAACTTGGATTATAAATATATGTATATATATATAATCTTTTTCTTTTCTGGTACATTTTTGGTAACACTTTGCAGTAAGAGTACAAACCACCATGAATGAAGCATCAATGAATGTAGGGCTGCAGCTATCAATTATTTTGATAATCGATTAATCGGATAAGCTCCTAGCTTTTTTATCTCCTGATATTTTAAAAAGTGTGTAGAATTCAATATCAGATGTATCACATGTTCCTGAACTATAAGCTGATCTTAAAGATCGACACAAATCGATTAAAGATCGACACAGATCTTTTAATAAAAGTTTAATACTAAAAATCTGCTTATTATACACATTGTAGATATTTCACAAAATTTGGGAAATCTCTAAAAACTACTAATAAAGATTTCAAGAGTTTTTTTTTTCATGAGGTTAAAGCATTGAATAAAGTGGCTAGATTTCTGTTCTGTACACTATATAAGTATTTATTTAATTTATTTCAAAGGGAGCCTCCATCTCCCATAATTCACTAAAATAGCCGTGTTTAGAAGCACTTCAGTTGTGTTTTTAATATATTATAAGGTTCACCTGCTGTGCACATCTAAAAATCTAAATTAATTCGAAAAGTAAAGTTAACATAGGCTGTAACGCTACAGTTTAGCATTAACACACTACAGATCATGAAAGTAAAAAGAAAAGAAAAGAAAGGTTTTCCCACCTGGGTTTCTTCGTCTGCACTCGTCTGATCTTGAGATGATCTGCGATAACTTCTGCCACTTTGTCTTCGCTTTGTATCTTCTTGCTTTGTTGGCGCTCGTGAACAATTAACAAACCGAAAGTTAGTGTTTTTATAAAATGAAGTTTTGATTCGCAAACATATTAACTGATCAGAAACACTGACAACTGTTATGAATGTTGTCAATAAAATCAATTAATCAACAAGCAGTATTTACAAAATGTGAAGATAACTGTTGTTTCATGAGATTAGTTTTGTTATTTGCAATAAAGTTCCATTTTATACCTAAAGTAAAGTATTTTTTCTTCAGTCTTTTTGGCACATTTTTTCCGCTTACAGCATTTGACTGCTGCATTACAGAAGTAATACATGTCTGTAACGTATTCTTAGATTTGTTTAGGTCCTCTTCACTGTCTGTCTTTACACATGTACAAGAGCAAGGCAACAAAATGGAGTTTAGGTCTAACCAGAAGTGCAAAAGTGCTGGATAGAGCTATGAAGTAGAAAATATACTAGGGATAATTCAAGGAATATAAGGATAATTCAGGAAGGTTCACTACCTTTTAAGGTACAATGGCCGTCACTGGGGTGGTACCCTTAAGGGTTCAATTTTGTTCCTATATTTAGACTTTGCTACCATTAAAGGGGCAATGTTGTACCCCTAGCAACAAAATTGTTCCTGGACGGTACCTTTTTTCTGACGGTGTACCTAAAATGGTCCACAATAGGTCCTTAAGGTATAATTTTGTACCTTAAATGTTTGCCATTTTCTTCCTTGGGGTACAAAATTGCCCCTTTAATAGTACAAAAGTGTACATATAGGAACAAAATGGAACCCTTCAGGGTACCACCCCTGTGACGGCTATTGTACCCTAAAAGGTATAGTTCAATACATGTGTCTTTGAGTTTGTATATACAGTGGATGTACTATAGACACATATACAGGTAGTGCTTAACAGCAAACAGTGATTTCAGATGCATTTCTTTTATAATTATTCGCCCCACTACTGATGTGCAGATAACGATGTGAGCCATCCCTGTAAATTCATCCAGGTTGAGTTTCACCATACTCTCCACATCGGTGGGAGAAGGTGATGGAGGACAGGTATAGATGGTTCCTCTGTTATCAGATTACCTGCTCGGTGACATAAACAGATCGCCATCCAGGCATGACCTCAGCTCATCTCGTACACAAACTATCAGCCATGCTATCAGATTCCACGCGGAGGTGGCAGTCTGCCTTTCTCTTCAGGGCTGGAGAAAGAGGTGTCATAAGTTAAGAGCCTGGACCATTGTCTCTTCGTCTGTAACCTGAGAGGGAGAGGGAAGAAGGGAGGTGTTTTCGGTGAAATGTGCACCGGCATTTTTAACATCGGTTTGTATTGGGGGCTTTATTCTCTGTTTTACTCATATGTTAATAAAATATAGAATATCAAGGCAGGTTTGTGAGGGAGTTGGGTGAGATTTTGACTTGAATAATAAAATCTAACGTGAGTGTTTTCCCCTATAAGGTATTTTAATCTGTGTATTACATCAGTTCAGTGTGGCTTATCTCTCTCTCTCTCTCTCTATCTATCTATCTATCTATCTTCTCTCTCTCCCCCCACTCTCTCTCTCTCTCTTCCCTCTTCTCTCTTTTTCTCTCTCTCCTCTCTTTCTACCTTCTTTTCTCTGTTCTATCCACTGTCTTTTTTACACTTTCCCATCTCAACCCACCCCTCTCTCTCGCTCTCTCCTTCCCTCTCTCCCTCTCCCTTTCTCTCTCTCTCGCTCTCTCGCTTTCTTTTCCTCCCTCCCTCTCCTCTCTCTTCCTCTCTCTCTCACTCTCTCTCTCTCTCTCTCTTTCCACCTGTCTCCTGACATAATCAACAATTTAACTTATTAAATTGATGTTAATATTTATATTATAGTAATTATCTTAATGATTAAATTTTATCCATCCCACAACTTGTTAGCATCTGTGTTGTGCTTTGTTTAGCTAGTAGTTAGCATTCTTTCATGCCATGGTTGATCAGTACAAAGACTATAAATGACTATAGATGCTCTTAATGGTTGAGTGCGTGCGAAGCCTTGCAAGAGGAAGTTCGCAAACTTGACGCAGAACTACAAACCCAGTTTTAGCATCAGTATGCTAATCTGAGAGTTCTGCAGCTAGCTTCTCCGCTACATATCCATCTGTTTCCAGTGGAAGTTTATTCCGGTTTATTCAATCACCCCTACGGCTGAGACTTGTAAACGACTTTCTATCCATTTTTAATGCTTTTAACCTTTAGCCGCGTAGCAATTTCTCTTCAGACCATCCTTCTCTCTGAATGTACTTTATGTTTGAACTGCTGATAATTTTTTTAACACTGTTTATTACTCTTGCTTTCTTTCATTGTTTCTTTTTACATTCTGTGTTTTTAAATGTGGCTTTGATAGCATGTATTCATGTTATTGCTTTATGTACATGTACATGCTTTTAACAACATTAAAAATAAATATTAAAGTCGTAATATTTTAAAGGCATAACTAAATTCAACGAAAGCAGCAACACTAACAGCTTTCAAAAAGCAATTAAAACTCTTCTCTTCAGGGAACACTTACTTAAAAAAATGTCCTCTTTTCTCCTATTTTCTTCCTGCTATGGGTCAGTAGACAAAACTTCTATTATGAGCAAGCTAAGTTAGACTGTGTAACAAATAACATATAATCTCTCTCCTAATGTAAGTCGCTTTGGACAAAAGCATCTGCCAAATGCATACATGTAAATGTAAATAATATAAGAAAACATACTTTGTTCGTTAACATGAAATAGTAAAAAAGAACATGTTAAAAAAAACCGTTGTGTTGCTTTAAAAGAGAGGATGATGCATGCAGCAGCAGATCAATATGTAGATGCTGATAATTGTAGCACAGGTTGGGTCAGTTCTGCTTGTTGTGCTTATTGGCTTTACCTGTCTGATAGCATCACAGTATCTGGCCTGCACGCTCACACCCTCAGGCCTCACACTGTTTATTTAAACCTAATCGTTTCAAAGCATCTCTGCTTTCACCGGCCCTGAAAGATAGAGCCAGAGAGAGAAGAAAGGACTGATGCAAATCTCATTCTTTTCTCTGCTTTCATGGCCTCTTTTTGTCATTCTGTTTGGAGCTGCAGCGTTAGTCTTCAGTAGAATGCTTTTCATTAATCTGCACCCGAGGGCCTTTATAGCCACCGATTTTCTGCAACCTTAAAAATCGTCAATGCTCGCGTTCGTTTAAAGAACGGTGTGGTGAGGTATTTATGGGTTTTCAACGGTGTCTCCAAAGTCAGGTCAGAGTTCAGAAGTTAGAACAATGGCTTCAGGTGCTTAATGTATGGGTGTAACCATCTGCTGCAAACGGGGGTTGAGGGTAATCAAATCATTAAAGCTTGTTTGTTAAAAAAAAAAAAAAAAAAGAAAAAAAGTAGTGAAAGAACCTGTTTGGAAATGTTATCAGTAGAAATTGTGATCGCTAACTTTACTAAAATAAGACACCTAAAGGTTCAGTGACATTGTGTTTTTTTTAATAGTATGTTGTTCACATTGGTGTAATTGGATGGGAGATGTGATTCTTTTACTTATAAAGTCTCTCATTTTAATTAAAATTACATTCAATCTCCTCATTTTCTAGTCCGGGTTTATTCCGGAAATGAGCTGATATTTTCATTCTGTAAACTTCGTAACCACTCCACAGTTAATCACCTATTGATTAGTGATTTGCATATTCATGACGTGTATGCAAAGTTACTGTCTAATGGTCAACGTGGATTCGAGAGATATTAGAGGATAAATTATGAGCAAATTCAACTCATGAACACAGAGCGATCAACATTGATCGACACTATAATGGGGTTTGGAGGGAACACTATTATAAACCGTTCCTCTATGAGCCAGAGTCTGAGAGATGTTTGGTTTCTGAACCTCCTGTAACTGAGCGTCTTCTTTTAATCCTTCTTAGATAACACAAATCCAAGTTGTGTGCTGTTTGCGCTGTCTTATTCTCTGTTTGATCCGCGGGTATTTGTTTCTGGATATCACGAGAGAAGGCGTGGCTTTGTGGATTGTGCATCATTGTGGTTCGATGCCTTTCCAATGTGGCGAGTAATTAGTGTTCATGTGAGCCATGAATAGGATTTAGGGTGGAAATAGTTCATTTAATTATTGATTTAATCGATTCCATAAAGTTATAGATTCAAATTATTCAAATTGCTTTGCTTTGTTTAATACAAATACATATTTAAATGATCACTTCCGGTTTGTATAATCCTGCGGATCATCGATCACGGGTGTAAGAACTCACTAAACACATAGAACTGCCCGAGCTGAGCGCAGGGAATTCAGAGAGAGCCTTTATTTCTTGAGTTTTAATCTTCCGTGATCTGTAACTAAACCCTAGCATTACAGTCTTAGCTAAGTTTAACGTTACAAAATATTCCTTTAGCATTTCAGATGTGAGGTGTTTTTTTTTATTCATTAATTGGTTGATTGATTTGATTGATTGTATTGTATTGTACGGTATAACGTGATCCTGCTGAAAGTTGTAATGGGTTAAAATAACTATTAGCTATTACTACTATTTTAGGTTAAATATTAGATGTGGAAACTCCCTTAGAAAAAAAACATAAAACGTATGCATACAGAACCGAAATCCTGTCACTCTTTAAATGACCCATAATGCTGTAACCTTACTTGTTGTATTTACTTACTTACTTATTGCAGTTTCATGAAAATAAAAACATTCTTCTAAAATCTTGGATAAGTATTTTTTTATTTGTTTTGTGAAACATCTACTAGGAATGATATATTTTGTTATTACACTATAATGAAATACTTTGACAGTCTGTAGAGTGACTGTGTATACACAAGTTTTTTTTATAGCGGGGTGGGGACCTTTGTGAATGCTCAATAACATAAAAGTGATGGTTATGGTTTCAAACAATGTATTTGAAGCAAATGGTTTATTATGAAAAACAATTGTATGTGTATGTTTAAGTTATGAAATAAGTCTTAAATGTGATTCTAAATAGTCCTAAAAAGTCTTACCTTTGACCTTATCAAACCTGCTGAACAATCTAAGATTTATTTAGCAATGGCAGATTTAGAATGAATGAAAACAGTCTCATTTTGTTTCGATCCCTAATATTTCCAATCCAGAAACACATCCAAACTCTTGGAACGCTACCGGGAGCTCTGCTGTCTCTCTGCTCTGGCCCCCAGCTGTGTGATCTGTTACGACTGGTGCCATGAAAAGTGTGGGAAAGAAGCATGTAGATGTCTTGATCCTCCAGAAAGTACCACAAGTGCTTCTTTGTCTCAGCACAGCGTTGGTATTGTGTTGGCAGTGGATGACCTCCCGGCGTGTGGGGCCATAAGATAGACTTTTAAGGCTGCAGGCTCTACCCAGGTCCCACTAAAAGCCAGATCTGGTGAATTAGTGACCGCTCCTGACTCATTGTGTCCTTGACGTGGGAGGACAGACCTGGCCTGATGGAGGAAGACCCTGGCTGATGGGGAGAGTTAGAGTAGGGTCTATAACAGGGTTAATTCAATGCATATGCCACCTTCTGTCCACACAAAGGGACTGTGAAGAGGCAGCACCATCAGGTGGCCTCATTTAGCACAGTGTGTGGTATTTAAGTAGATACTGACCTGACGGAGTGCTCTCATTAGACGCAGAGGGACAAGAGGAAGCATCTGGGTGGCGCTGGAGATGATGATAGGATGATAAACTAAAGCGTGAGCGGTTCAAAGAGGGACACGCTATAGTTGACTAAGGACATGTTTTTGGATCAACAGCTTTGTGGGTCCTGGTACAACATTCCTCGCAAGCACTCGGAATACAGAAACAAGAACAGGAAGGGCTGTGTTTGGGTGGTGAATTACAGTTCCCGGTATATTTGATTATTTAGAGAAGAGTGGATTTAATTATAGTAGCTAGTTAGACAAGTGTCCTGTAGGTAGAGTTAACTCTGACCTAATCCACTTCTCGCCACTCTTTAAAAGTTGCATGCAAAGCACTTTTAATGTGCTGCAATGCAAGTGTTTAAGAGTGTTTCTTCAATCAAACCTGTGTTTTTTTTTGCTATTCTTAAAACTAAAACTTACTGTTCTAAGTCTTAAATAATTTCTCACAGCTCTTATTTTTCTCATCTGTTTTTTTTATTTTCGTGTGTTTCTTTGTTGTTACTTAGGGCTGCCAGAGTATAATTGTATTCGCTTGCTTATAAACAATTGATGTTTCTGTACAAAGCGATCAATAACAAATAAATGCTAATTTACAGTATTACCTCTCAAAAAAGGCTCATATTAATGAATTTATTATTAGCAATAATGAGTTATGTTCATGTTGTGTCTCTTTTAACCAATCAAGGTAATCTATTTCTCAAGGTGGGAGGGGTTTAAACAGCATGAACCAATAGGAAATGAGCAATATCATGTTGTATATCATCGTATTTGACCTCAAGTTTGATTCTAGTCTAGTACTTGCTTTTGAAAAAAGCTATATGAAATAACACAAAGGGAGTTTGTAAAACAAAAAAAGAAAGAAAATTCAGAAAATTGATTATAACATGTGGTTAATTCTTCAGTTGGCATACGTTCGGGAGGATCTTGGCTGATTATTGACCATCTAATCACATGCTCCCACCTACCCATTACCTACTAGTTATATAAGACCTAATGCATCTAAAGGGCTCAACATTCGTGCAAACTATCCCTTCTTCCACCCCTGCTCTATGACCAGGTTGCTTCCTGGTCCCAGGCTCCTCCTTCAGAGAGCTCGTCAAACACGCTTCTCCAAATGCTTTCCACCTAGTGATTCTAGACTATTATAAGCTAAAGCCAACTCATGAAGTCGGTCAAATGGCAGATTCATACTCAACTCCAGAGCTTTTTTAGAGTTAACGTTGTTGAAGACACAAAAAAATACGAATACGTTTTTTGGTTAATTTTCCAAACAGCCATTTACTTCAAAGTATAGCAAATATTGTGTTTGTTGTGTATTTTTATTCTTGTATTTACTTTTATTTAAAGGACCTCTGATTTTCCATCTGCGATCTTTTAAGCATTCCCATTACTGTTATACAACCTTTGTTAAAGTTATTAATGATAACATTTTTGTTATCAGCAGGTTTCAAAAAAAAGTGCAAAAAAGTTAGGTATTAGATTATATTATATTATATTATAGGTTGAATTAGATATTTTTAAGATTTTAGTACCCCTGAATCACACGTGTCCCTGTTTCTTTATAAAGAGAAACAGAGTAGACAATCCACCGTGATATATATCTGTAAACATTACGAGGAGCGCTGCACTAGACAGCAGAAGCTGCATCTGAACGACATGCCACTCTGTGCATTGACATCTGGCTCAAAATTGCTCTGGGGTCAGGAACTGACATGACCATGATGAATGAGGAACTAATCTGCTCACTTCCCTCTGGTCAAGTGACGAGGCCGCTGCGAGGAAAGAACAGACTGGTCTACATACCCAAAGTATCAGAGATCCATCACACCGCATTACTTTCTCCACAGGTCTGAATCAAATCCATCTCTCCGTTATGCGCTTCCAAAGAAAAGGTTAATGTGCCATCATAATGTGAACATAAGATCTCTTTTCAGGACGTGCTGAACTCCGGATGAACTCCTCCATTCATATTGTAGGTGCCAGCTTTAGGAGATGAAGGAGTTCAGTCAATAAGACACAGTTGTCCTCTAGGATTAAGAGTAGAGAGTTTTCTGTGATGAAAGCCTGTGAGCTTTCTGAGATTCTGATCTGGATGGAGTTGTGGAAGGAAGGTGGCATTCTTATTATAAAATCTAGCAGGAGCAAGTGTTTGTGGGAGCTTGTTGACAAAAATGAATTCAGCTAAAACATGGGGAATTGTATGCTTTAACCAGGAAGGGAAATGAAAGTAGGTTTTCAGTTCATACGAGAAATCTTTTTCATGTTATCGCATTACGATTATCGCAATTGTCAATTTGCTAGCGATTATTTTTCCGATTAATCGACTAATCGGATTAACTGATAGCATGTGTTGAATTATTTAAACAGTGACAGGAAATGCACATCACTTGAGAAGCTAAAACAGACCCTCCAAATTAACATTTCTTTTAGGATGTTTATTGAACGGCACTCAGTACCTCAAACACTGTCATTGTTTTAAAACCTGTAATTCTGAGATGCATCTGTTTTTTCAACAACTCTGATGTTTAACTGATATATGAACTAAATATTACAATAGAACTATTTTCTTCATATCTTCAATAAATATCTCTCCAAGCCCGTGTGCAGCAGAGTTTTTGCGAGTGCATGGCGGCAGCAACCTCAAACAGCTAATGTACTTTCAAAAGTAAGTAAATACATGCAGGATTACTATTGCAACAACGAGGCATCAGTAGTTTAAAACTAACCTGTCTCGCTACGGACTAATCCCAGCTCATGTTCCCTGTTAGTGGGTGAACTATCCAACTCTTGGTGAATTCTGCTTCACAATGATAGGAAGAACCGACAACGAAGGATCAAAAAGTGACGTCTCAGTGAACGCTTAGCAGCCACAAACCTCTTTCTCTGAGCTGCTTGCTGAACTCTGAGAGGATTGCAGTGTTCTTCTGGGTTTTGGGACACTGAAAAGGAACGTGATCATCAGAGCAGATTTCTATAAAAGTACGAAGCTCCTCACTACTCCATGTTTGACTGCGAGATGCCATAACCGCTGCCCATTATGCCACGCGCAAGCGAGTACGTTGCCTATATTAGTTAAGTATTAGTTTTTTTTGTCATCTTTAAATGTTTTTAAGTTCGGATCGGATTAGATAGTTTGATCAGGTTCTCACCACGAACAACCCTGGAGTTCGTTCGGGACCGGCCCGAGACCGCCTCGTTTGATACAATTTCTATTGTGAGAAGTTGAGATAGACTTTGACGGTGTAACAGATTGCATATTGTCTCTCCCTAATGTAAGTCGCTTTGGACAAAAGCGTCTACCAAATGCATAAATGTAAATGTCGTTTATCAGCTCTCGGGCCATTTTTTTAGTCTGCTTTTGGTGCGATCTAGAGTTCAGTGGCTGCTTTCTCACTTGCCAAAACGAACAACTAAAAGAGGAAGAGAACTCTACTTTGATTGAATCAAACTATACAAGTCAGGAGTGAAAACACCCTAAAGTTCATTCCAGTCTTGTTCTTTTAGCTTGAGCGTGTTCTATGTTTGACCAACAGACAGTGTAATGATTTAAAACTAAACTGAAACATGTTATTTAATAGTTACTGACACATTTTTTATTTTTGTCAGCTAAAATGTGACTTAAACTAATTCTTAGACAAAGACTAAATCTTAGATGGCTGTAAAAAAACAGCCTTTTTTCAGCAGTTTCACTGTTTATTAAATACATTCCTTCAAAAAAGAAGACGTATTATCTGCAATATTGTTAAAACATCAAACAGTGATGAACCAGTTGCAAATTAAGAGCCAGAGCCACATCTAGCTGGTGATACTTTACAATTGAGCTGTTGAAGCGGTTCTTAAATCCATTCCGTTTTCTATCTGCCTCGCTTCCAAACAACCGAGACCAACCGTGTTCCTGACTTTCTTATAAGAAACTCTCTGTTCTTTTCCCCCTCATCTGTTACTCTATAAATGTCAGCTAAAGACATAAGTCACTGATGATAGGCACCCTGCTAGCCCTGACCATCTTTCCACAGAGCAAGAAACAGACAATGCATAAAGGCCTGTCTGAGGGGGACTCTCGTGCCCCTATTCAGGAGGGTGACGCCCAGCTGCTTAGCTGCGTCCTGCAGACTGAGGGCCATTGTGTGGCTTTAGTCACATCTTCACCCAATAGGCTCCCCCTGATGATCTATGGTCAGGCGGGAGAGCCGACCCAGACCGGCTCCATGGATCTTGCTGGGTGTCTCACTCCTGGGGTTGACGAATAGCCTGTCAGTTACCACAATAATGTCTTAAATGACTGACTCATCTGTCAATATTGTACTTTTCTTCCTCACCCAGAGGGTCTCTATCTGAACATCGGTTTTGCAGAAGTGTTTCGAGACACCTTTAATGCTCACATAACGTGGAAGGTTTCAGGTTGAAGGTGCGATATGTGAGGGTCCACTTGCATTATGTTATGGATCTCGAGAAGTTGAGTTCTTGCGATATTTGAAAGGTTTAAGATTATTTGCTGCGTGAAAGTTGTTGGCATGCAGTCTGTGATGTAATTACGCAGCATCTGGAGCTCCAGTCTCTGGATTATGACAGTTGTTTTAATGACTTTCCATGTGTGTCTGTTTATTTGAACTCTTTTTACATGTTTTTTTCTGTTTACTTATTTATTTCTTAGTTGTATCTATTTATTTATTTATTTAGTTTTTTATTTGTTACCATTTTCATTAATTTATTTGTATTATTTGTAGTCATTTTATCAACTATTTAATTTAATGACTTTAAATATTATTTATACATTTATAATAATAAATACAAAATGCATGAACTAATTAGTGTTTTTGTTTATTTATTAAATTTCTACATATTTATCTATTTCTGTTTTTATCTGTTTGCATAGTTGTTATTTGTATATATTTCTTACATTTTTTTTCTTTTGTGTGCATTTATTTTATTCAGATGTTTATTTTTGGTTGTATTCATTTATTTAGATGTTTAATTCGTTTACTTGTTAAAATCGTATTAGTTAATGAATGTATTTTTTTTTTGTTGTTGATGGAATGAATTATGTTGTTGTGTAATTACGCAGCATCTGGAGCCCCAGTCATTGGATTATGAGAGTTATGTTAATAACTTTCCCTGTTTGTTTTTGTTTACTATTTTTAATTATGTATTTGTCGTTACTTATCAATTGCGTCTTTATTTATATATATATATATATATATATATATATATATATATATATATATATATATATATATATATATATATATATATATATATGTATATATTTATTATTTATTCAAAAGGTTTATTTGTTAATGTATTTTATTTTAACGATTTATGTGTTTGTTTGTAAAATTTTTTGTCATTTTTATATTTGAATTGCATTTGCTTATTTATGTATTTATTTTATTAAGTTATTTGTTTGTTCAAATTTGCGTTCAATTTGTTTTATTCATTAAAAGAATTGTGTATGTTTGAAACATGTCAGTTCTGGAAACAACTTTCCCTGTTAATGCTTTTTTTATTCTTTACTCTTTTGAGAATATTTACTATTTATTATAAATATATATATATATATATATATATATATATATATATATATATATATATATATATATATATATATACATTATATTATTATATTATATTAAATATATTATACATATATAATATAATATTTACTATAAATATTTTATTTATTCATTTTGTTTACTTATTTATGGATTGATTTATTTCATATTTATTACTGTTGTCAGTTGTTTGTTGATTAAATACCTGATGTTAGTTGCTGGCATCGGTGGTATGTGGTTACGCAGCAGCGTCTGGAGCCCCAGTCTGAAAGTTATGGTGGAAGTCACAGAAAGGATCTGTTTTTGTTGTGAGACGTGACTGAAACATCTCTGCTCGCCGCTGGAGGAACAGAAAGCTGATCCGCAGGTTTCACGGCGAGCAGCTGAGTTGAGATGGGTCCGCTCAGCCCGTGTGCTCGGGGAGCTTTGGTTGTAAGGGCAGGGCGAACAAGGGACGGGGTTCGAGCCTACAGATAGTCTTCTCTGAAAAAGCGTGACTCTTGATGGAAGTGTGGGCTTTGGGTTAATTGCAGCCGGAGCTTCAGCCCAGGAACAGATGCCACACTCGTGCATCAATAAATGCTTATAAGTTACTTATTTAGTGCTGCCTGCCATGAAGGGAAATGACATGACTTCCAGCACAAGTGCCCCAGGGCCGATCCCCCCATTCTTTGTCTTGTCATCTCATATCTTTAAATCTGCTCAAGAATAAATAGCCGGAGACAGCGGGGCATAAGGCGAAATACAAATGGCATACGGCAAAATACAAACGTTGATGCTTAACAGGCATGTTATTCCTTCTGTTTGGGTGCTTTTAGAACTGGAAGCATTCCAGACTGCTAAATGTGTGTTTGAAAAGCGTGAGAGCTAACTGGGATTCACTTATTTTTTTATTTTAATTCATTTTTTTTATTAGTTTTCTTATTTGTTTGTCTGTTACCCCTTATATTTTATAATGTGCTTATGCATTTCATACATTGATTCATTCATTAATTTATTGAATTTGGTTTGGTTTGGTTTGGATTTTTAATCTTTATTATTTGTTTACTTTTTTCTTTTATTTATTTATTTGTTTTATTGATTTAATTATTTAATGTGTTTTTGTGTTTAATGTGTTTACACTTTAAGTTTTTTTTGTTTAGTTAAAAACCAGTTTAGTTATTTTAGTTTTATATTAATATTTATTTTGTTTTCCTAATTATGTATTTAATCATAATTGATAAAGTGTATTAATTTTTATTTGTAGTCATTTATTTATTTGTTCAATTTTGATTCATTTTTTGTTTAGTTATTGATTTGCATTATTTTATTAATTATTTTTGTATCTTAATGCATTCACTTATTAGTTTATATTTTTATATATATATATATATATATATATATATATATATATATATATATATATATATATATATATATATATATATATATATATAACAATTTGATGTTGTATGTGTTTATTTTGTTTAGTTAGCTCTTCATTTATTTATAAATTGTATTTAATTGTAGTTTCTTTTCATTATTGACTTACTTAATTTATTTCATAAATACAATACTAGATATTACTAGATTTCATTAAATTTAACCCTAAAACTTAAAAAAAGCAACTCCAAACATGTATATGTTTGTCTGCTTCCCCCCTCCCCGAGTTAAACATTATAATTCAAATATTGCTATTTATCTTATTATACACCAACTAGCTATTTATGTTTTGTTTTATTGCTGTGAATCTAACTGCTCTGCATTTTTTACATTTTGCCAACTTCTGTTTTGTTTTTATTGCTAATTGTACACAAACTATTCCACAAATTAAATTCATCACTTCAAGAGAATATAAAAATAATAAAAATCAATGTTTTTTCATGTTAAACGCCGTTGTAGCTCTGTCGGAAGGCCACGTTCTCCGTAGAGGACGAACCCTCTGACACTTATGATTCTTTATTTGTGCTCGCGTTCTTTGTCTCGCAAACAAACGTGTTCGGGAGTCAACTGAACTGTTGCAGATCTGGTTAATCAACTTCTGTTTGCATATTGCAGCACCAGCTCTCGGTGAAAACATGGATCTCAGGTCAAGCCAAGGAAACCTGCTCGAATGCACTTAAACATGTTTAGTTTAAGATTTTAAAATGTCTTTTTTTATCCAATCATGTCGCTGTGACCCCTAGATGAAAGAAAAATAGCAATACTCTATGAAAACATAAAATATAATCTCTTCAGACGTTTTACCGGGAACAAAGGCATCCAATAAAACTCCTTTCACTTTGTCTCTTATCGAAATTCTGACTAGAATTCATTCAATATTTTCAAAGTTCATCTAAAAATTAAAGCGTTCACAATAGTCTAGTTTCTCTTTCTCTCCCTCCTCTCATCTCTCTGTTTTTCTCTCCCCTCCCTCTCTCTCTCCCATATTTCTGTTTTTCTCTCCCTCCTCTCTCAGTCTCTCTCTCTCTCTTGTTTTTCTCTCTCTCTCCTCTCTCCATCCCTCTCTCTCCCCCTCCTCTGTTTTTCTCTCTCCCCCATCTCTCTGTTTTTCTCTCCCTCCTTCTCTCTCTCTCCCCATCTCTCTGTTTTTCTCTCCCTCCCTCCCAGCCCCTCTCTCTCATCTCTCTTGTTTTTCTCTCCCTCTCTCTGTCTCCCCATCACTCTGTTTTTCTCTCCCTCCTCTCTCCCTCTCTCATATCTCTGTTTTTTTCTCTCTCTCTCTCTCTCTCCTCTCTCTCTCTCTCTCCCCCATCTCTCTGTTTTTCTCTCCCTCCTCTCTCAGTCTCTCTCCGCCCCCCCCCCCTGTCTCTCCCTCTCTCTGGTTCTCTGAAGCCAGCCGGGGGGAGTGTCGCCGCGGGCCAAACATATGCTTCTTTCCATTGCACTAATCCAAATTCAGCGTGCAGGAATAATTGCTGGAGTGGCCGAGCTCTCGCAGGGCTTTGTCCCGTCCTGGCTCTCCGTCAGGCAGGCACACGCCATCTCAATCCAACGCTCTGAGGGCTGCTTCTTTTCTATCAAACCTTAAAAGTTCGCCAGCGACACGAAACATCAACCCAAGCCTCGCAGAAATCGCGCGGGTTCGTTCGGATTTGGTTCGCGTCGTTGGTTTGGGGTCATCGCGCTGCTCTTCGGATGTCACCCCTCGTCAAAGTGATGGTTCCTGGGGTCGATTTCATCAATGTCGCCGATGATGAGTGTGAACGCATCATAAGACACAACTTGAAACCAACGCAAACAATTTTTAACCCTTTTTGTGCTCCTATTATGACGTCATAATTACAAATAACGCTTTCAATAGATCACAATGTTCATCACAAAAGTCATCAATAATATAAAGAAAGATTTTTTTTGCATCAGGAAACGCGTGTACATTAAATAATTCTCTTTAAAAACTAAAACTAAATGCTAAAGTGATACAAGATATATGGAGAGTTGGGATGCCAATTTTACCTCTTGAAACATTCTTAAGGCATATTTTTTCTCATTTTACATTTTCAAATTTCGCTAATTATAATGTAAAATTGAGTGCAATTGACTCTAACCAGAGTAGGATCAAAAGTACAAAGTAAAAAAAAAAACGTTATATATAAATATATGCTGTCATTAGACAATTCACCAAACATCTACTTTGTTATACATTTATTTATTGTTTTGTGAAATATAAGTTAAGATGTTTAGTGTTAATTTAACGATTATATATACACAGACTGAGAAGGACCAAATTGACTAAGAACAATTGGACTCTAGATTTTACTGTAGGAGGCTGAGAACAAGGTTTCTTCATGAAGAAAATGTCAAACTTTAAACTATTACACTGTAACATTTTAGAGTAAACCTAACACTATCCAGAGTAGGACCAAAACCACAACCATAGAGAACAAATATCTATGAGGCACTGGCATCAGCCAATTCACCAACCATTTACTTTGTTATGCAGCCCTTTCTTAATGTAAAATAGAACTTTGGCTTTATTTTTTAATTATAAGTCGAAAGGTTATTAATTTACTCATATAGAGAAGGACCAAAACTACTCTAAAGAGAGTGAATTTGATTCTATATGTTACTGTGTAGGAGGTGGAGGCAGAGAACAAGGTTACTTTCTAAGGAAAATGTTATACTGGAAATTATTGCTAAAATCCTGGGAGTAAAATGAACTCTTTCAAGACCAAATGCACTCTAAACAGAGTAGAAACAACTATCAAATGTTAAAATATCTGAGGTATAATCTAAAAAGCTAATTTATCTCTAACAACTCTGCACTTTGTGATAAGTATTGCACTATAAATAAAATCAAATCTATTTTTTGTCCCTTTATTAGTGTATTTTTAAATGTAATATACAGATCTAATGTATATAATCCACAGTGTTAAATTGACACTACTGGTGGGAACATATATTTGAACACCTCCAGGTGTTAAATTTAACACTTTGAGAGTTAATTCAAGACACAACTCAGTCACAATTGCGGTCTGGCGAAATGATTACATTGAGTTTTGACGTGTGGTCCTAAAGCTATTTAAAATTTACAAAAACAACATTAATCTCGCATTATTCAAAACAAATTAGGAAATCTTAACTCATGTATTAAACCACATTTAAATTAAATTTAAATTGCTACCAGAGGTCCCTAAACAGGTCCCTACCAACAGTGTTGCTTTAACACTGCTATTGTTTAGGTTTATTCCTTATATGTACTCATAAAGAGAATCTTACTGTGGACTCTCTTATCAAACAAATCCATTCTGCTTTCGACTATTATACTGCCCACAAAAACATGGAGTTGTATAGCTATTAGCCACATTCAAGTGTGAGAGATTAACCACATTTGTTTTTTGCTCATTTGCTGTATTTTATTTTATTTATTTATTTTTTGCATTTTTAAGATACTTTAATCCTTGTGTGGTGTTCGGTCGGCGAGACCCATTTTCACCTTTCCTCAAAAGAAAATGTATAAAAGCAAATATTATTTGAAACTGAGATTGACTGCCTTGGCTCATTAAAAATTATATTTAATATATAATAATTATATAAAATATATATTTATATTTATATATCAGAACAAATTGTTAATGACCCCATGTATGGCCCTACACATTTATATTACACACAAGGTGTTCGGTTCTACTGGTAAAAGTGTAAAACTGCAAATTATGTACCTTATTCTGTCTTTCCACATAAACACATTAACATGAAATTTTACATTGTAGTATAACATTGTTTGATTGTGTAAATTAAAAGGCTCACAATGCAATATCAAGACCCACCAACCATGTCAAAGTAACCTGGTTCAAACTCTAAATGTGAAGAAATAAGGTTCAACAACAATAAATGAAGTATATTTGATGTGTATATCATAAAGTAAATATCTTCTAAGTTCTTTTTAACATAAAGTGGCTTGACTGGGTAAACGAAGACACCACACAGGGGTCCATAATATTTAGCATTTGCGATTCTTGTGGTATTTTAGATTGTTAGATTCCCCCTAATTCTTTATTTGTTCGGTAAAGCGGAGCGCATGAGCATTGCTTTGCTTTTCGCGCAGCATCCTGGGACGTGGAGTCTGAAGGAATATTCCTAAACTAAATCCCGCTCTGAACCCTGTAGTCGCCCGTCCTGTTGCGCGCGCACCTCTCTGCCTTCAATGTAAATCAAGTACGAACAATTAGCCTGCGCAGCGCTAACGCGACGCGTTTGATTGGCGACGCGCGGATCTCCACGGATGGAGAGAGGAGGGGCACGGCTGAATGAAGAGAGGCGGTGATTTCTCACGGATGGAGACTATTTCATGTCGCCTATCTGTTCCATCAGAGCGCAGCTGTGCGGTTATGATGAAGTTTGATGATGATGATGGTCTGAATCCTCCTCCGGGCGACTCATAGCTGGAGGCAGAGCCAGTGCCCGAGCCTGATAAACGACTTAAACACACACGGCTCGCCAGATCTCTGCTGCTCCGAACACAAAACCCAAGCAGCGAGATAGAGAAAATAATAATAATAATAATAATAAAAAACCACGAAAAAACGGGATTCGTTTGAATATTGAGAGTGCACGCGCGGTTCGCAGATGCTCGTGCAACTTTTGTTACATCAACAATGTTACACCAAGGACTTTATTCTGTATTAAAAAAAATAAAATAAAAAATAAAATAAAAAAAAAAAAAAAAAAAAAAAAAATATCTATATATATATATATATATATATATATATATATAAAGTGAAATATTCTTCGAGCAGGAGGAGCAGAAGCCATTTGTTCCAACAAACAAGATGAAGCTATATCCTTTAAAAACTGATGCGCTAAAACACGTTTTCTGCTGCAGAGCCTGAGGGGCTTTCTAATAAAAGACATGAGATCAAATGAAACGAAAACGAACAATAATTTATCTTTTTTTGCGTGCGAACGAGAAGCGCTTCAACGCGCAGACGCTTTTTGACATTTAGTTATGCAACAGAAAAAGACGCGCCGAAAACAAAAACAGCATATTCATTCTTATTTCGTTTAACATGACAATAAATGGATATATTCCTGACTAACAACTCAAATCAATAGTTTGCATTTAACGACTTATTTGGCGAACTGCAGAGATTTCGTTCTTTTTACAAAGTTGAACGAAATGGTCAATGCCTTTTATACGCAGATTTTTCGACGCAACGCACTTAAACCAAATCCCAGCATGCCATTCGTCTTTCTGGATATATAAACGTGCATCAGATACATGAGTTAAATTGGGTTTGATTGTTCATGGTTATATCTAAATATAAATCACACCAAAGGTTTTAAGAGAAATTCACGTTTGGTATTTTAAATACGTATTCTACAATAAATGAAAACAAAAACTAAATACAATTCTGAGCATTCTGAGTCTCAATTTGTACTTTTTTAAATGGTAAAGATAAACCAAAGATGAACGCTCACTATTCCTTAAAAATGGAACAGCTCAGTTCAAGATTATAGCTGCATTTATAATACAAACACACGAAGATAAAACAAATGAGAACCTGAAACACAGAGTATACGTTGCACATAATGAAAGACATATATTCTTCATGATTTGCATATTAGCGTGTGTTTTTGTAACCATGCTATAAACAAGGTAAAACACTCTAATAGTGTCCAGTGTTTACTGGAATTAATAGGAAGTTATTTTGTGTATGTAGTGGCAGGTCCTGAAGAGCTAGGAGAGTTATAGAGTTTGAACAGCTATAAAAGTTGTTGACTGTGGAAGTCTCATCAGAGTGACGTCACAGACTCGTAACATTGTCCAGGATACCCAGAAGTCTCTCCAGCATTAACAAGAGAACATACACAGTAAAATCCTGAGAGTAAAAATAACTGTCCAGAGTAGGACCAAATACACTCTAAATAGAGTGAAACAATAACACTTAAACAGAGTTAAATCCTCAATGAGGTTATCACCTAAAACATTAATTATTCACCAAAAACCCGTACGTAGTGATAAACGTTTGTATTTCACTAATAAAAACATCACAACTATTTTCCTCATCACATTGTAACAAAAAATAAGAGTTTAAGGAATGTTTTATGGTTCAGGTTGATGAGGTCAGTGTTAATTTAACTCTATTTAGAGTAGGACCAAATAGACTCAGAGCAGTGTCGATTTAACACTCTAGATTTTACTGTGTGCGCTTTTAAAGAGTCTATTAAATACAAATCTTAGTTTCACGAGTTCGCTCTTGCTTTTAATTGCATGGTATCACACACCTTCTGATTGAGGAGTCCGGGGCCAGGAAGGGACCTGGGCCCTTGAAGAGGTGAAGGGGTGGAAGTTGATGGTGTCACCTTACATCGTTTCTTATATACTGGAATTTTATTGGTGGGGCGTATGATTGGATGGTCACTTTTCAGACACGCTCCTCCTGAACTTATGTTGATGGAACCTTGTTTCTGTGTCTTTGTAGGTGTTTCCTAAATGACTTTAAAGTTCTAAGTCATTTTAGCTAAGTTTGAGTGTTATTTTAACACTCAACTCATTATTTTAACTCTCAGAGTACATTGAGTTATTTTACTCTAATTTAAGATGGTACTGTGTCGATAAGACCAAACATGTATGCGTAACAAATTAAGTGATGAATACATTAACGTTGCAAAGGGAAAATATTGAGTTTGAATTTCAGTAATTCTACACTGTAAACAAAACAGATGTGTTTTTAACAAAAAGATTTTTTAACAAAAAAAGTTTAAACAAAAATTACAGACATTTACTGTTAGTTTTACTCTAAGGTCATATACCGGTAAAATACAATAAAGGTAAGTTTTTGAAAATATAGTACATTTACGATCAATATCTGTAACTTCACATTATTAGAATTGACAGTTTTTTTTCCACAAGGTTTTTCTGTTTTAAAAAGATTTTCACTGTATAACTACTTTATATCACTGTACAAAATATATAATGAAAAAAGTATTGTATCGTTTTTCAAATCATGTCTTTAAACGTAAAAAATACAGATTATTTCTTGTAAACCCAAAGTAATAAAAGCCTTAAAATTCTATATATCCTTAATAATAAACAATATATAATTGCAATCTTGTAAAAAATCTTGAAGAAAATATATAAAATAACAGAAAAACTGACATTTTTGGCAGAAAATAAAAAAATAAAATGAATCACAAGAAAGCTTCTACTGATGTTTTTGTTTCAGTATGATCATCAAATAACTGATATAACGCCAGAACTCAGTAGACTTCTAAGAGACTAAATATTGTTGTTAAAAGGGTTTATTTTTACATTTATGAATATGGATGGCTGAACATCAAATATTACAGGTTGCACAACACTAAATAAGTTGCATGATGAATAAATGAATGTGCAAACAGTTACGAGCGGCTCTTCAGGAGTCAAAGATTGGGAGACATTTATTTTAAAGAGACTCATCTGTGCAGCACTGCTTTCCGTAAATTTTTCTACACGCTGTTTCTACAAGTTGCGACGCTTCAGCGATCTAAATCTGATGATCGTGATCCAGAAAAAAGCTTTAGTTTTATTACTTAGTTTTAAAAGTTTTATTAATCATATGAACACATTTACATTAATAAGTGTAGCTGTTCACTTTGAGGAGAGACAATATGCAGTTTGTTAAAAAGCAAGTTGAGTTAGAGGTAGAAAGACAAGAAACATAGGATTAAAGCAAACGTATAGGTTCTGTTTCGTCATGAATGTGATCATTTTCATGTGTCGACCTGTTTGTCCTCATTCTTGTAATTTCATCAGGTTTAGGGCAAGGAAAATCCATCTTAGTGACATGAAGCATTTAACTGTTCAGCGTAAACAGTTCAAGAATCTCAGGAATTATTCAACAAACCTTTCACAGCAAACAGACGTTAAATAGGTTTGTGTTTAGTTGAGTTCCTTGGAAAAAAAGAAGCTCTTCGTACCAGATTTTTTAAAAAGCTTGTGTGTGTGATAAAACATGATGATAAATGTAGATTCATCAACTTTGTTCTCACGCAGACATGAGACTGCTCTTCCTACACTCAGCTTTGTTATCAAATAAACATATAATCCCTGACGTTACATGAGAGAGAGAAAGAGAGAGAAAGGAAAGAGAGGAGGGGGAAAGAGAGAGAGAAAGAGAATGGGTAAGAGAGGGGGGAGAGAGAGAGACATAATGGGTGAGAGAGAGGAGTGAGACGAGAAAGAGGAGCAAGAGAATGGGTAAGAGAGGAGAGAGAGAGAGAGAGGAGGAAAAGGAGAAGTGAGAAAAAGAGAATGGGTGAGAGGATAAATACAGGTCGAGCTTTAGGGGACAAGTTTTCGTTAGTTCTTAGCGCACCGTCGAGCAGCACTCCCCCCTCTCGTCTCTCTCCTCTTCCCCCGCCTCCATTCGCTCTCTCTCCCTCTCTCCCGTCCCCTCTCTCTCTCTCTCTTTCTTCTCTTGGTCTCTCGCTCTCTCTCTCTCTCTCGCTCTCTCTCGCTCTCTCTGCTCTCTCTCTCTCGATATAAAATACAATGATATTACTTTCGACACGAAAAGCGGGAGAGGGAAGAGAGCTCTAGCAAGCGAATCGGTCCGCTCTGTGTGGTGTTCCCCCCTAACCCGCAATGTGATGAGCTGACCGCGTAGCGCGCCCTACTGGGT
>UELW01000045.1:1651811-1665146 GCA_900490495.1 Danionella dracula | reverse complement strand
GGAGAGGAGAGATGAGAAAGAAAGAAGTGAGCGAGAATAGAGAAATAAGATAAAGAGAAGGAGTGGGAGAGAGAGGAGAGAGATAATGGGTGAGAGAGGAGTAAGGAGGGTGAGGGAGGATAGAGAGAGAGAAAGAGAATGGGTGTAAGAAGAAAGAGAAGAGATAGATAGAGGAGAAAAAGAAGGAGTGAGAGAGAGAGAGAGAGAAAGAGAGAGAGATCAAAAAAGGCTGAGAGAGACTCTTATCGCTGAAGTGTTGGTTTCACATCGTGTGAGGTGTCGCTGGAGTTCGGTGAGCGGTCCGGCTGCTGTCAGTCTCCTCCTCTGTTTGTGCTTCCATCACGAGCGTCTAATACGCTTCAATTACAGCAAAGGGAGCTGAACTTAATTATGACTTCACACATTTGATGGAGAGGATCAGATGAGCAGCACCGGGGACTCTCATTTCTCAGTCTCTGTTTGTGGTGTTAAGAACGGTGGTGAAACACATCTTTGTGGGACTCTATAAAAACATTACACCAGGCACATTTGCGTGCCACATTCAAACCATCCACTTTGCATGCGCAAAACACTTACCCCTGCATGAATAAATCACATTAAGTTACAACGGCAGGAACATAAACGGATACTTCGCACCGATATGAACACGATTTTTGATTTGTTGGATCAAAACTCAGTCGAAACGTAGATTTGATTTTAACGTCTGATGACATCTGAAACGTCTTTATTGAGTTGTCTTTGAAAAGACAGCAACACAAATTCATCAATCGGCCTCTTGAGGTTCTTCATATGAAAATGGACACACTTTCTGCAGATAAACACATGTTTTAAGCATTGACTGTGTAAAAAAATAGATTTCGAGACTGTGATTGGACCCAGAGGTTAGTTAGTTGTTTGCTTCTCTGTAGTGTAACGCAACAAGATGTCCGAACACGATTTGAGATGGCAAAATCTTAAGATCACGTTTGTGGGCTGAAGTGAAGTGATAAAAGGACACATAGTTCACATTTAATACAAAGACTGCTGTAAAAATATGTTAAAAAAAATAGTAAAAAAAGAAAAAGTAATAAAAAAAAAATCTGAATTTTGACTCAATTTCCAAATTCATCAACGCTTTTATGCAAAGCAAGTTTATTTGTATAGCTCACTTCATACACAGGATAATTCAAAGTGCTTTACATAGGAAACAAAGAATAAAAAAGAAAGTACCTTTAATAAAATCAAGCATTAAACAAGTCATATGAAAGCATAATGACTTAAAAACCCAAAAATTAAAACATAGATTAAGATTAAACTAAAGAGGTGAGTCTTTAGCCTGGTTTTAAATGTGACTAAAGTGTTGGTACCCCTGATCTCCTCTGAAGCTGGTTCATATGTGGGTCGCATGGTAACCAAAGGAGGATTTACCCTGAGTGGAATTTACCCGGGGTAGATCTAATTTGTTTGATCTGAGGGATCTCAGCTCTCTGTTTGGTGTGTGTTCGCTGATCTTCTCTGTTAGGTGTTTAGGTGCTAAGTTATGTTTGGGCTTATATACGAGCAGCGGAACTTTAAAATCTATTCTGAAGGAGACCGCAGCCAGTGCAGAGACTTTAGAACTGGAGAAATGTGTTCTGAGTTTGTAGTTTTGGTTAGAATTGGAGCCTCTGCGTTCTGAACGAGCTGGAGCTGTTTAATGGTGTTTTTGGGAAGAGCGTTGAGAAGAGCGTTACAGGAGTCCAGCTGCTGGAGATGAAAGCATGAATCAGTTTCACTAAATCTTCTTCTTGCAATGTTTCTAAGATGGTAATAAGCTGATTTGATCGTTGCTTTGACGCGGCTATTGAAACTAAGATCCGAGTCCAGAATCACCACGAGATTCCTGACCTGATTTGTAGTTGTTAGGCCCTCGGAGGTGAGATACGTGTTAACCTTAACAACCTTGCTTTTGCTTCCGAATGCAATTACTTCAGCTTTGTCCGTGTTTAATCGAAGAACGCAAAACCCTCACAAAAGAACACATTTTCAATACAAAAATTTTTTTCTACCTTTATCATGGTCACAAGTATGTAAATTAATAGCAACCACATTGGCTTTGATTTTTTTTTCTGCAGCGTCAAATTGAAATGTTTTCTCTCTTGTTTACTGTGCCATTAACTTCTATTATAACCACATTTTTTGATTGAGACACTAAGACTCATATAATCATGCATTCTCTATCTTTGCTGGTTTTCCTGGTTGGAAAGAGGTAAAACTAGTCATTTCTGCTGTTGATTATCAACCCCTTAGTTCGGCCTGTGCAAAAAAAAAAAAAAAGCTTAGTTTCTGGCTTTACCAGGAAGTTAATGAAGTGTAACAGCAGAAGATAGTGTGGTGTGTGTGTAAGACCTTTGTGCACTTCAAATCAAAATAAGAGTCTCGGCTCTCAGAACCGTATGAAGTAAAAAAAAAAAAATTGTTTAATGCACCTGCTGCCTTTTGATGCTGAGAAGTACAGAGTAAATAAACGTTTAAAAAAGTATCCAATGAAAAAATATAATCAGTAACATCTTTTCAAAGTAAAAAGATGGGGTCAACATATATTTGTTCTGCACTCTAGGTGCCATTTCATACCCCTCTTAAATAATTGATAATAAAACTTTTAAAACCTTCAAAGTATTTTTGAATCATTTATCATAAACAAAGTCTTTAATTCACCTCGAATGGTTGTGCTCCTCAAAACGTGATGTGTACCTTCTGCTCCTCTCACAGCCGTGCTTCCAACCTGCCCCGTGCTGACTTTTTCTTGTCGACACAGAAAATACACTCATTTCTGATGAATATGTTCATCTTTTGGTGGCAAAAAACTCTTTTGGTTGGGCATATCCAACATTTCATCGTTCAACGAAGCTGTTCTGCTACGGTTCACTTCTGGCTCAGTCAGCACATACATTCTTCGTTGAGATGAGCTGCATCAGCCCTTCGTGTGATTGGTTAATGGGTGGTCCTTCGATGAATGGGTGTGGCTACGACCATCCAGGGCTTTGAGTTCACAGAAACAGAAAACAGGATTACACAAACATGCATGAACCAATCCGAATATGACTCGAGGCTTGTTTCGGATGAGGAAGCAACACTATCGCATGAGAGACACGTCTGAAAAGTCACTTTTACATTATACTGCACCTTTAATGGATGTTTTTCTTTATCAAAAGGTAGAATGGATGCATAAAAAAGTAGAAAAGAGTACTGCTGAGTTTCTGTAAATGCTTTGAGTATAACAAGGTTTATTAGATTGCACCAAATTAAGACCTTCCATACATTTATAAGTAAAAATTTCATATGTAAAAATCTTTAAATCTCTAAAGCAAAAATATGCTTTCTGTTGGTTAAACAGCGCACTCGATCACGCAAATTCTGCCAAACGTGCAGCTTCCTCTCGCTGTTAAACAGTTCCACGCAATAAAAGTATGTTAGAAATGAAGCTTTTGACAAGCTGCTAATGAATCGCTGTAGGCCCATCTGCCTCAATGCAAACACAAACGCTCGTGGATCTCATCAACTGTTAGCACTCTCACTGTAAACAATAATCGTCAAACATATTTACTCGCAATCGTTTTAGCAGATGTCACACGTTTTGTTTCCACCCGGCTTTTGTATCTCCACTTTGCAGACACGGCGCACTTTTCTCCTGAATATTGAGCAAGTATTCGCCGCGGTGCTCCAGGGCATGAGGTTGTGAGGGGGAGAGAGGTTAAGAATGGATGGAAAGCGAGAGAGAAGGAGATTATCTGGCCCCCTCATCAGGAGAGCGGCCCACTCCCTACCCATGATGCCCCGAGGCCTAGGGGGCAGCCCTGCCTTGCAGTCATGCACCTCTTTATCACCCTAATCTGTTAATTGTGGAAGCTCAATTGGCACATGGTGGCTTTTTATTACAGCCTCCCGAATTAAGTAGACAGAGACTGCAGCAGAGACTGCGCAGTCTCGGTGTCCTCTTCGTGTCCTCCACCCCTGCCTCTTGTGCTTTATTTTTATCTTTAAATGGGTCCTAAAAGGTGACTTTTTCTTTTTTAAGGAACTCACACATGATTCCATCTCTGGTGTTGCCTCTGTAATGCTCTGCTTGGTTTCTTTTGTGTGGCTTGAAAAAGAGGATGCTGCTGATTTTTGTGTTTATGTGAGAGCCACATGGAGAGCGCCGTCTGTTCTGTTCAACTGCTCTTTTATTGGGACGGTAACACTTTATTGTGCCTGATGGTGTGTTTCGTAACAGGGGTGGGAACCATCCCCAATGTGTCGCGTTCTGAACAGTTATGGGAAGATTTTGGTCGTTTACATAAAATTCGTTAGGTGTCATCTCTTAGGTTTGACTTGAAAATTCATCCAAATTTAAACAGCCCCAGAGACAGAGATGACGAGCGTTTGCTTCTCATTTACAGATGGAAAGCTCTCTCATATTCTCATGTTTAGGCGAGATATAAGGGATTTGATTAGCTGGTTTGACAGTTAACAGTCCCACTTTTTCCATAACAAAATAAATAGCATTCTTTGCAAAAATAACAACTTCTTCTCTGGGTCTCTGCCCTTCTACACCCTTTTTGATGCCTCATCTCTTCTTAACTAATTTTTTTTTAATTTAAGATTTTAGTAGGATCAGGGTTTCTGCAAGCTTCTCGAGGTGAAATGTAAGACTTTTTAGATTTTTTTTAATCTAATTGAACAGCTATATTATAACATCAAAAAACACAAAAACTATTCTTCATAATAAACAGTTGCTTCAAATACTTTCTTTGAAACGCTAACCATCCCTTTTATATTTTTGAGTGTATATGAGTCTTTTCTCAAACTATGGCACAAGTAAACATATTTTTTTTGACCATTAACGAAGATTTTCTCAATCTGGGGCAACCTTAACCATCACTTTTTTAACATTCAGAAGGATTTTCTCAATCTCTGGCAATTCTAACCATCACTTTTAAGACTTTGAGTGTATATGAGTCTTTTATCAAAAACTTAATGTTTTTGAGCACATTTTACACTTATGAGACATACAATTTTGTTAAACATGATACGTTTGTATTATTATAAGTTGTAAAATGTGAAATTTATTTCATGCCATAAGTGCTGATGCAGGTTAGAATAAACTAATATAAAATAATTAAAAAAAAAGCCAATGACTGTATGAATAACAGCTGTTTTTAAACGAATAACGTGTGATTTCAAACTGTTAACATTAACTTGACACAGTACAGTTGTGTATGACACATGTTTATGTGTAGGTTTTTTTTTTCTTAACCACTTCACTGTGGTTTCCCATTCATACAATGTTCAGGCCTTCCATTTAGAACCCCGCGAAAAAAACGGAGAGTTACTAATCGCCAAGGACTAGGCCCAAGGGAGAGAAATGGAACTCAGCCTAAGCGAGGTCATTGACTATGACTTGCTTTTTAGTTCTCCTTTGTGTTATATGTTTATGCAAGGGTATGCATTTACTTCTTTACCTTATTTGATTCTTTTTAATATACTAGTGTCATCTGCGGTGTGCTTCAGCGCAGCTTAAATATCTATAAGAGAGCTTTATTTAGGTTAATTTTGAGACCTTTCTCAAGCATTCTCTCATTTTTTTATGGATGAACGCCTTTAACTGTTGTGTGGTGTTCATATTATTGTTACTCAGGCGGTGTTTGAGTAACCCTTGTGTGGTGTTCATATTATTGTTACTCAGGCGGTGTTTGCGGGTCTCGTGGACCTGATGCCTTCTGCAGATTTTAATTCACCCAATCAAAACATTTTATGTTAAAAACTTTAACCTGATTTCTTCACGTTTAGAATTTGAACAATGTGTGGTGTTGAACTCAGACTAGGTAACATCTGAACATGAATGAAATATCTGAGAATATCTAACCTTTGAGAACAGTAACCTTTCAGCTAAATTATTTATGTAAATTAAATAAAAAATGGCAATACCATATTACCACATTATTCAGAAAGCTTGCTAGGCCGACAAATTCCCCTCATAGTTATAGATTATAGTTTTAGATTCCACATTATTATTTATGTACAATTTGTGACGTATACACATTAAACTTGAATTCTTCGACTAACAGTAAATAAAGACTGAGCTTAACTGGTAGTGAGGGCCACCAAAAATGCGGAACTGCAGTTCGGTGACAGGACAAGAGAGTGAAGGATTTATGACGAGCCATCAGCGGTTGCTGCTTTCCATCTCTGGAAACAGGTGTTTCGTTTACCTGCTCTAAACGTTCCTACGAGAACAGGTTTCTTTATGGCACCAGCATAAGCATCGGCTTTCAGCTGCTATTTAAGTTATTTTACCTGCCCAAGTTCTATATATTGCCTGCTGAAAGAAGAAAAACAGTTGGAATGGAGGCTTGTAGTAGTCTTCTTCCTTTCAAGATTTTCAGAAACAGAGATTAAGTGTTGCAGTTTATTGCTGCTTTGATATTATGGCAACAGATTTTTTTACTTTAATTTGTGTATCATTCCTTCATTCATTTGATTTTCAATTAAAAATGAAAACAGGAAAAATGTTTTATTCAAGTTTTGATTCAGTGATCAAAACAAAAAAAATGCAAAAGAAAATTACGAACTTGCTGCACTGGGTTTTGTATGAAAACCAGTAAGAAGACGGAAAAAGATGTCCCTGAATTTGTTGTAAATTGTGTTTTAGAGTGAAGGTTTTGGTCGTTTTATATAGTAGTGATAGGCAAACCGAGACTTTGTGAAGCACCGAAGCAGATCATTCAAACTGATGCAGATGAAAGCAAACCTTTCGAGGCTTCAAAACGATCTTACACCTGGCTACTACATTGCAATTGTATTTAACAAATTGTATTTGAAAGATTTATTATCCTAGTATATTAAATTATTAAAAAAAATAAATAAAAAATAATATATATATATATATATATATATATATATATATATATATATATATATATATATATATATATACTTTCTCCACCTTGACAGAAAAAGCAAAACTTTATTGGCTGAAACAGTCCAAACTCATCTCCAAATTTATATATCAATATCAATATCACAAGTTAAATTGCAAAAATAAAATCAAACCGTGGGAAATGATGCTCAGTGAAAAAGCTTCTAACTCAAGTGAGTCGGGGAAAGAGAATCTCTGAATCTGAGAACAAGTTTCATTCTTCGTTGTCTCAAAGCTCTCAGAAGCTAACGCATGAGAATGGCCAGCGTGGAATAAAACTTTAATTATACTATAATATTATATATTATAGTATAGTAAAATATAAATCTTCAACTCAAAAAAACAAACAAAAAAAAAAACAGTCATTGACGATTATACTTCCGGGTTATGCTATTTCCCAAAAGGAAAATTAGACCCGAAAAGTACCGCATTTTAATTTAATTTAGTTTTTGTGTTTAGATTGAAAATCAAATTAAAAACGGTATTTACAGGTGGTGCTCTTTTCCGCAGGATGTATCCCTTCACTCTTGTCTGTATACACTTGTACTCTAGAAATCCTTCCATCTGATGGAAACAATTAGGACTCAATCCTACTTTGGGCTCGGCCAGCACAGGGTTGTAGCGAAACCCATGTGATATTTAACCAGTGCATCACAGCTAACTTTCCATGAGATCATTCATCAAGCACTAGCACTGCCGCATGGTCCTTATCATGTGCATCTCACCTTTCCCACACTGGTTTACTTTGTGGATTCCTGTGTGTAGTGGCGCTGGTCCAGAGATAAACTTGTGCATTTCATCTTCAGGCTTATTTGTGTTTAGATAGTAGTTTAGCTTTGTAGCATGCTGCACTGTGAGTAAAATCAGAGGAGAGAACCGTCAAGGCTCCTGAACACCCTTTCACTCGTGGGCATTCAAATCAAGCAGCAATCTCCCACTTTTCCACCGGATGCATAACAGGAAATGATTGCTCTGTAATTCCATAACTGAGGCCAGAAGAGTCGATTTCCATAAATATTCCTAAATTTACAAGCAAACATTTGTTTTTGAGTGTTTGTGGCAAGTTGATATTTTTTTTTTACTATTTTGTTGAGTTGATATTAAATCTTTAGCGGATAATTCAGACCTGAGAGCTGAGGTGTAGGTCCATCAAAATCCAGAACTTTCTGTAACGTTTGTTTACCAAAACAAAAGAACTTAACTCTGCCAGATATGAGCCTTCTCTGGCATTCTTGACAGGTTGCAAGTTCTTCACAGAGCAGGACTCTCCTTTCACACTCACAATGTGCCTTAATAAGACTTTTAGGAGTTTCATGTGGGTGAAACCTCTCTTTGAACTCCAGTGTATAGCCGACACAACTGCTTCAAACAATAGCACACAATCAAGACAGGTACCAGTCGTGTGGTTAAGGTCACATGGCTGGTAAAAGCATAAGCCAAGCAAAGAAGACAACAGTAACATATAAAAAGGCCCTAAAGCAAAAAACATAACTGTCACAGGAAAACAAGAAAAATGGTGACAGACCCTGGCATAGAAACGAAAAATGTTCAAGCACTGAAATATGACAGCGTAAATCGGGACAACTAATTAAAATAAAAGTGTTCAAAATAAAAGCACAACAAATAAAATGTCTATCATTTCCCAATGACTTTGGCATGACTTTTTGGGGTTTTCATGGTGTCAAACCTCTCTGTTAACTCCAGCTAACACATCAGCTCCGAACAATAGCACACAATGAAGACAGATACCAGTCATGTGGCTTAGGTCACATGACTGGTACAAGCATAAACCAATTAAAGACGACAGGAGTAAAAGATGAAAAAAGGAGCTAAAGCAAAAAATATAACTGTCACAGCAAAACATCAAAGATGATGACAGACCATGACATAACATGTACAAGCACTCAAATAATAAATATTCAAAATAAAAGCACAACAAATAAAATATCTTGGCTATACACTAATACACTCATGATGTGCCTTGACAAGGGGTAAAACCAGTTATTGAAAAAATTTAAATATGTGTGCCTTACTGTTTCCTACCCTGCCATTGCCTCTTTCTGACCTTTGAACAGCAAAGGGCCCATACACATGGATGCACACACTCACACACACGCACGCACACACACGCACACACGCGCACACGCACCCACACACACACACACACGCACGCACGCAAGTCTACACTCACATGCTTAACACAACCTCGCCTGCACAAACAGGATTCACTGTGTGTGTGTAAATATACAGTTTAACAACTCTGTGTCTTTTGAAGGTGCTGCTAGAAAGCTACTAAACAAACAGCACAAACACGTTATCTCCTCACAAATAATTGATGACCGAAGGTTCCAGAAAGATTATACTTATTTTTGTTCTCTCCATTGGGAGACTTTTGTTTGAAAGTCGCATGCTTGTGGCTGGAATAAATCAATCAATCAATTAAAACGTTTTTATAAAGCATTATTTAGCAGTTGCTTCAAAGCAGCTTCACAAGTCCCAGAGTGGAGCGTTGCATAGGACTTCCTATTTGATAACTCTAAGGGGTAGAAAAAGAACTACCACACTGTTACATTAGAGGTTGTAAAGTTCCTTCTGAGAAGTTCTGTTCAGTCAATTTCACTAGTATGAAGAGAGTGTTGATTTCCACTGCCCAGTAAACTCTAACTTAAAGCAAATTTGTGGCAAAATAAAATATCCAATTCACTTTTTTTTTAAGCGAGTTAAAATTAGGAATAATTACTGACCGAAACACATCTGCAACAAACAATAACACACAATGAAGACAGGTACCAGTCCCGTGATTACGATCACATGACTGGTTAAAGCATAAACCAAACAAAGAAGATGAGAAAAATATAGAAATAAAAAGGTGCTAAAGCAAACGATAGAACTGTCACAAAAAAAACAAGAAAAAGGAGGACTGTGAAATCATTGTTAGTCAATGTTTTTAAATTTTCAGTTTTTAATCACTATGATTTTATATGACTTTGTATGCTTGATTTTATTAAATGTACTTTCTTTTAAGTTTTTGTTTCAAATGTAAAGCACTTTGAATTACCCCGTGTACGAAATGTGCTCTACAAATAAAGTTGCCTTGCCTTGACACTGGAAGAAATGAAGCCAAGTCTTAAGTATTTTACTCTTAATCAATTCTATTATGAGAAGCTGAGATTTACTTTGACGGTGTAACAGATTGCATATTGTCTCTCCCCTAATGTAAGTCGCTTTGGACAAAAGCGTCTACCAAATGCATAAATGTAATGTAAATGTAAGTAAGGTCAGCTGTTCCTGGGTATTCTTACTTTGTTTAAAATAAAAACTCACATCCACACGAGCACAGTTTTAAAACTGTAAACAAACGGTGAACAAAAACAGCTACAACATTGGCAAACCCTGCTTACTACCCACAAAAGAGAGGTTAAACAGTCTACACGACAACGATGTACTCGAAATTCTCAAAAAACTTTACATTGACTTGCATTTTCAAAAATACCAAGTTACCAGCAAAAAAAAAAAAAAAAACAATGACAAAAAAGTCCGGACGGGGTCTAAACTTGCAAAAACACAACTCACAGGATTCAAACTAGCCCCCTACTTGCTGAGGTAGGAATTTCCAATGCGCATGTGATGGGACAAACACATCTGCTCCAAACAATAGCACACAACGAAGACGGGTACCAGTCGTGTGGTTAGTCATATGACTGGTAAAAGCATAAACCAAACTAAGAAGGCAGGAGTAAAACAAAAAAGAAAAAGTGTACACATAAGACAGTTTAAATCAGTCGAAGGAAAACTATTAAAAAAAAATCTTATACAATCAACTTTATTTCTTCAGCACATTTTACAAACAGAAACATGGCCCAAAATTCTGTACAAAAAATATGAAAACGTGAACTCCTAAAACAACATTAAAAATAGATAATAAAGAACTAAAACAGGTAAAACACAATAAAACAAACCAAAACTAAAATACACACGTTTCTAAAACACACAGAGGAGCACAAAAGCTCAGACCGAGTAAAATGGTTTTTAAGATGAGAATTAAAACATTCTACGAGCCGTTCTAACAAGAGGAGGCAATGCATTCCACAAGTGCGGTCCCACCAAAGGAAAAGCCCCGATCCTCCTAGTTTTAAGTCTCGTCTTTGGAACCACCCGCTGTAGCTCAGAGAATGTGCAGGTGTGTACTGCTGAATGAGTTCTGCGAGCTATTCAGGGGGCAGTCTTCAATAAAACCTTAAAAACATTCAATAAAACCTTAAATTCAGCCCTAAAGCATGCAAAAACAAAAGCAAGCCAATAAAATGAGCCAAGGCTTGATCATCAGTCGGGGAAATAAAAGTAAAATATTTCTTATCGGTAAGACGTTTTCACATTTGAATCTACATTTTGCCGTTGCATCTGCTACACTGCTGTTTACTTCTTGAATTTTGAAGAAGAAGGGTTTCAACAGAAGCGGTGCCTCAATAACATCTTTTCTCTGGTTTCTTCCTCTTTGTTCTGAGCTTTCTCTTGGTCTCGTGTCTTAAAATTGATTTCTTCTTGTTTGTCTTGGCAGTAATGAGATCAGCTGCGGGATTACAATTCAATGGCATAGCACCTTCAACCCCAGGCAAATGATTTGTCCAAACGTAATAATAAAACACTTACATTGTGTTGTCAGAGGTAAACAGTATAGTTGTAATAAAACGTTGCCTGGGGTACAGGCTTCTTTCACTTGTAGAACCCTGTTTGGTTTCGCCCATACACATGTAGTGATGAAAATGAACTGCATTTCAAGAGAGAGGAGAGCGTGTGTTTGAGAGAAAACCCAGAAATACCTCTTTTATTCTCTATCTTATCTTTGAACTGGGGTGCTTTTTAGATGAACTTGAAAATATTGAATGAGGCCTTTAAAAAGATGACTGTAACCATTTTAATATCAGTATTTATTTACTTTGAACAGCGCGATTGTTGTTTAATTCATGGACCAATACGGCCACATTAGTATATTTTAGCAGTGCATTTATTAATTGCGCACTGAATGCGTTATTTTAAAAATAGTTTATTCTGTCCTTCGTTTTTTCTTTAATTATTTTTTTTCACCTTTTTAGTGTTTTTATTGTTGATTATTGTCATTATGTATTGACAGACAAAAATGTCCTTAAGATCTTTTTAGTGCACTTAAACGCAAAATAAGTGCAAAAAGTAAACATTTTTTTCACATGTTTGGCTTTACGAAGAGGTGCCTATGGAGATACTAACATCAATCACAGGCGAAGGAAACAGAAATGCTTCAGGAGTAGAGGTAGAAAAAAATTACGTTTCTAATTTTTATTTCAAGGTTTACAATTTCAAGACTTCAATTGATCAATCAAGTTTTTATACAGAGTTGTTAGCAGTTGCTTTCAAAGCAGCTTCACAAAGTCCTCGTTTGGGACAATTTCAAGACTTTTCGATTTTGAATGATTCAATTTAACCCTCACAAATATACACTCAAATTAGAGAGAGAGGGGGGGGGGGGAGACTGAGAGAGAGGAGGAGGAAATGAAAGAGAGAGGAGCAGAGAGAGAGAGAAAATGAACTATTTTGGAAAAGGCTGAAATATAAAATATCGAGATCGGATCTTTGGAAAGAGAGGCTCGTGATGCAAATCTTGTCATAATTAACTGCTTGTTTATTGTATTTCTTCCGTTGAATGTAACTATTTTATGCGTTTTAATAATCGATTAATCGAATAAATTTGACCCGTTTTAAGTATTAGTTTTTTTACTCGTTTTTTTTTTGCTAGTAGAAGTGTATAATTTGACATTCTAAAGATGCAAATGTAGCATCAAATCAAACGAACCCAAACACGTGAATCTTAACTAGTTGTCTGTAAGTGCACACTCTGGAAAGAGAGTAACTGCTTTAAAAAAATCAGCCGATAAATCGCAGAGAGGGAGGAGGGAGGAGAGAGGGAGGGAGGGGGTGGCTACCTTTTTAACTCTGGAGTTATATAATCGCTTCACGTTGCTCGCTTATTTAGAATAATCTGTTTGTTTAAGGACTCGTAGTGTTGTCCAATCGATTACCCTGTGTCGTAAGTAATCATGGGAGATTTGATGACGCGTTTTGACATATTGAGGTCCTCCATTTAGGTGCGAAGGGTCATTTGCGGGGTTGAAGTTCGTTTAACAATGTTGTGATCACTTGCATTTTTTTTTGTTTTGTAGGGTTTTTTGTTCTTGTAATGCACTGAATGGGCTTGATCACGTGATCATGATGCCATAAAAACGCTCTTCCGTTTTATTTTAATTTATTTTTATCTGCATTTATTTCTATGTTACTTTTTCGCTTTTCTGAGTCTCGTCCATTTAATGCAGGTGTAAAACAGACTGACTGACTGACAGATAGATAGATAGATAGATAGATAGATAGACAGACAGACAGACAGA